>JASVER010000112.1:2813612-2960356 GCA_030449065.1 Oceanodroma leucorhoa
CCTCTGCAGAGCCTTCCTACCCTCAGGCAGATCAACGCTGCAAACTTACTGCACTTGATCCTCTCAATCAGATCATTGATAAAGATATTAAACAGAACTGGCCCCAATACTGAGCCCGGGGAAACACCGCTCRTGACCRGCCACCAACTRGATTTAACTCTGTTCACCACAACTCTCTGGGCTCGGCCGTCCAGCCATCTTTCTACCCAGCAAAGAGTACGCCCATACAAGCCATGAGCAGCCAGTTTCTACAGCAGAATGCTGTGGGAAACGGTATCAAAGGCTTTACTAAAGTCCAGGTAAACAACATCCACAGCCTTTCCCTCAYCCACTAAGCGGATCACCTTGTYGTAGAAGGAGATCAGSTTAGTCKAGCAGAACCTGCCTTTCATAAACCCATGCTGACTGGACCTGATCACCTGGTTGTCCTGTAYGTGCAGTGTGATGGTACTCAAGAAGATCTGCTCCATAACCTTCCCCAGCACCAAGGTCAGACTGACAGGCCTGTAGGTCCCCAGATCCTCCTTCCAGCCCTTCTTGTAGATGGGYGTCACRTTTGCTAATCTCCAGTCAACCAGGACCTCCCCAGTAGCCAGGGCTGCTGATAAATGATGGAAAGTGGCTTGGTGAGCACTTCCACCAGCTCCCTCAGTACCCTTGGGTGGATCCCRTCTGGCCCCATAGACTTGTGTGTTTCTAAGTGGTGTAGCAGGTTGCTAACTATTTCCCCTTGGATTATAGGGGCTTCGTTCTACTCCCTGTCCCTGTCTTTCAGCTCAGGGGGCTGGGTACCCCGAGAACAACTTGYTATTAAAGACTGAGGCAAAGAAGGAATGAACTACCTAGAATCATAGAATCATTAAGGTTGGAAAAGACCTTTAAGATCATCGAGTCCAACCATCAACCCAGTACCCATGCCCRCTAAACCATGTCCCGAAGAGCCACATCCACACGTTTTTTGAACGCCTCCAGTGATGGTGACTCCACCACTTCCCTCAGCCTTTCCCTCATCCTCTGACACTATGTTTCCCCCCTTTATCCAATAAAGGATGGAGATTCTCCTTAGCCMTCCTTTTGTTGCTAATGTATTTATAGAGATGTTTTTTTACTGTCTTTTATGGCARTAGCCAGATTAAGTTCTAGTTGGGCTTTGACCCTTCTAATTTTCTCCCTGCACAATCTCATGACATCCTTGTAGTCCTCCTGAGTTGCCTGCCCCTTCTTCCAAAGGTCATAATATCACTTTTTTTTCCTGAGTTCCACCCAAAGCTAGGAAGGAAGGATAGGCAAGGAAGGAGAGGCAGTGGGGTAGCCCTGTATGTCAGACAGTGTTTTGACTGTCTAGAGCTTGATGATGGTGATGAAAGGCTTGAGTGTTTATCGGTAAGAATCTGGGGAAAGGTTCTTTTTCAACCTAAATGATTCTATGATTCTATCGCTTCTGAAGAGTTTATAGCCTATATGATCAACCTCTGTATTTTAGTTTAATCTTGATACCATATTGGATACTCTTCACTGGATATTTTCAAAGTGAAATTTGACATAAAAAGAAAAAAACAACAATGTCAGCATTTTTTTGACATGATCTGACATTGACAGAAGCATTTCATAGTGAGTGGTTCTGTTCTCAAATATAAGACTTGCAGGATTGATTTTTTGGTTTCAGCTAGGTAAAAACCTGGAAGTACTGGACACAGAAGAATCCAAATATTATATGGAAGTGGCTCCATGTGGTTCAAATGTAGTTGTCCGCTTAACAACTTCCCAAAAAGCAAGCCTGGATACTTATTCAAGGATGTTTTAACCTCTTGGCTCTAAAGCAATTGATGTTCAGCAAGACAAGTGCTATATCCTCTGCCTCTGAGTAAAAAGCATGGTAAATGTTATTCCAGGCACTTTATCCTGCTTATTGTTCCAATAGATTAAATATTTACACACTTGATTTATTTTTGTGTCAGTGAATAATGTCTATTGAACTGTCCTACAACTTATCAATGACCRTTAATACTATCTCTTCCTTAGTTATGAATTACCCGTGCAGACCCTAGGAATATCTTATTGCTCTGAATAAATGATTCTGCTTGTCCTAATCAACTTTTTGCAGTCAGCCTGGAAAAACAAACAAAGCCTGTCTCTTGCCTTAGACTCAAGTCCAGTTTTAACTGATCTAAAAGGACCTCTCTGTTCTCCTACCTTCAATACAGCTCCCAAAACAAAAAATAGTTTCTTCTTTCCTTTGAGTTTTTGTGAGAATATACAGAAGAAACAAAGCTGAAAGAAGTATCATTTACTGTTTTAACCTTTTTTCTCTGAAAAGTTCTTAATTTTTCAGGAAATAAATAACACCTTATATGCAATTCATTTATCTTTTCAAGAGTATAAAAATTATACAGCTAAACAAAATAACAAACTCCTATATGCAAGCAACTGAGTCTGTAGTCAACCAGAAAACTTTGTTTGATCTCATTAGTTATCACTAGATACAGAATTTTGATCCATGGAAATTCTAGCCTTTCTATCCTTGTCCTCTGTTATTACTCCTGCCAGTAGGATCTGTACAATGAAACATGTTTTAACAGCAGATGTTATTACCTTTCTTTTAATTTTCTTCCTACATCGGGTGCTTTTCCATTTTTCATTTGTTGAACAGAATTGCTGACAGCCAAGAAATTCCATTATTCCATTAGGAAGAGCTACCTAATGTTGGTAACTTYTTAGCAGTACTCTTTGGTTACCCAGAAATTATCTTTTCCCATACAAAATGGATATTTGAAAGCACCCTGAGAGCTACATCATATTAACTATTCATAATGAAAAAAAGATTCAACTGTTTATACAGCTGTGTTCCACGATGACCACAGCAGGGGTTTCTAATGTAGATGTAGAATAAGATAGTACCAAAGTAACCTCTAAGCATTTTCTTGATTCAAGTCGTCTTTAAAATTCACTTTACACTGAATGAACTGAAAGAACAGAATAACAGTCACYGAAAACGAAATCAGCAGTGATTGAGGATTTATATATTAGGGTTCTGGGATGACCCACAYCTCTTTTATACTATTTAATACCTTTGAAGGTAGCACCGTGATGAGGAACAATAACAAAGCTGCTGAATAGATAGGCTTGGATCAGGTGTTAGGCTGTGACCATTTTAATTTGGCTAGAGGAAATGGCATACAGCTGGAAAAAGGGAAAGTAAGCCACATAAAGTGGACTRAGTTCGGAAAACATTAAATCCAAAAGTGCGTCTTGGAAGTTGAATCTAGATAAATTTAAATTAGGATTAAGATAAATGTTTAAAGGGATTGTGTCTTCAAATTCATCGCTCTCTACAGCTACCTGAAAGGAGGTTGTAGCGAGGTGGGTGTTGGTCTCTTCTCCCAAGTAACAAGTGATAGGACAAGAGGAAATGGCCTCAAGTTGYGCCAGGGGAGGTTTAGATTGGATWTTAGGAAAAATTTCTTCACCGAAAGGGTAGTCAGGCATTGGAACAGGCTGCCCAGGGAAGTGGTGGAGTCACCATCACTGGAGGCATTCAAAAAACGTGTGGATGTGGYGCTTCAGGACATGGTTTAGCGGGCATGGTGGTGTTGGGTCGACAGTTGGACTTGATGATCTTAGAGGTTTTTTCCAACCTTAATGATTCTATGATTATAATTTGAAATAATCTTCTAGGGAAAGTCGTAAATTCTTCCTTTGGCACCTTAAAATCCACATGGCCTCTATTTGGTATTCGTGCTTTAGTTCAATACAAAGTACTAAGCCTAGTAAAGGAGCCACTAGGTGGTTTAGACAGGAGGTCTGACCCAGTCCCATGTCCTTCCAGTTTGATTTTTTTTTTTCTTAGAAAAAAAGCTGGTACAAGAAGAATGAATTTATTATTCTGAAAACTCAGCTAACTCCTGGATTTAAAACATTTGAGCATTGAGATGGCTATATATGTTGTTCTACAATGGATGGACTACTGCATCCCTCCCATCTCTGACTCTGCTATCATTCTGCATCTTCAGAAATATGTGGCTCAAGGACTTCAAGATTCTGTAGAACACTATGCTCACAGAATTACCAAAAACAGTGCTCGGTAATAACACAGCTTCCCACCTCAAAAACTCTCCAATGTCTAATGGCAACAACTTTACATTCTTACATTAAAAAAAGTGAAGCAAGACTTTTACTAGTTCATCTGMGGAAGCAAAAAGAAAACAATTATATTTAAACATATAAGCAGGCAACMATTCACATGGAATCATTTTAAATGTATACATAATACAAGAAAAGGCACCAGTTTAGTAAATTGCCTAGAATACAGTAAATATAGATTAAGAACAAATACAATTATTGAACTGAAATGCTTCTTTCATAATTTGTCACCAAGAAAACAAAAGAGAAAGCAAAAAGGAAAAAGAAGTCAAAGAAAATTATCATTTCTTCACTGCACACTTTGTCAAATACATCTTTCTAAAATCTTATAATTCTCAAAGCAATAACACTTGCTTACTCTGGGTGTTAGTATATAAACACTTGCAGCAAAGGTGAATTTATTTGAGACTAATGTTTACAAGGCCATGTACTGCCCTTGCTCTCTAGAAGAATTCTCTGATATCAATAGAAATTAGATTGAAGGTCATCTATGGCTCAAATGGCTGCTGAYGCTATATTGGAAGGATTTACTTCTACATTGTTAACCTTTGCTTTCAAAGTTTTATTTCTTGACCATAAAAAAAAAAAAAAATCATTCAAAGGCTGTTACTTTGAAATATAATGTATAAGGTGTTAGGCTACAAAAGTTATTCTTTAAAATATTACATTAATGTAAGGGGGGGGGGGAACAAAAAAAACAAATAAGAAAACCCCACCAACCACTGAAGCAAGTCTCAAATATGATTGACTTTTATAAAAAAGGGAATGGCTTTATTTTGGTTTCAGATGAAGACAACAGGTAACAACATTTTGTAAATTTCCACAACAAGTCATAATTTTTCTCAATCATGGCAAAATACATCATACTAAAGCACCTCTTTACCTTTCATTTAATGGATTCTTGGATACAGTGCATTCTTGGATACAGTGCAATGTCACAATGTATTCTGAAAATGTGACAGAAGTGACATGGTTTCAAAGACACTAAGCAAGCRGTAGTTGACACAGGTCGGAAAAAGCAATCTGTCAGGATGGTGGAGGAAATCGCAGAGGGCTGCCCTCAGYAGAATTAGCTAAGCCACCAGCTCCCACAGCTGGTTCCAGACCCACATATGAGGGTAACATTGGCAAGGTGGGTGCACTCCACCTTCAAGTGCATCAGTAACATTTCATTCTCATCTGTGACAGGTTGAACTCATTGTTATTCTCTGTCAGAATATCTAGCAATAGTTAAACATGGTTTAGAATTAAATTTATAGGTTTTTGTAGCCCTTTTTCTTTCTATTTTGTACATTGCCTTAAGTCCTACACTTTTCTTTGATTTACCCATTAAATCTTTCTTTTTTTTTGGTTTTGTTTTGAAAGGCAAGCATGTCTGAAAAAAATGACAAAGTTCAGTCTATCTTCGTGGAGTCAATTGATCAATATACATGGAAGAGTGAGCTGTCTCAAGGGAAATGATCTCTCATAGGTGCCTTGAGATAAGCTATGGGAGCTGAATCAGCAAACCCTATTGCTGCCCTAGTCAGATGCAAAGTGCATCAACAGAGATCATCAACATCTGCTGGCTTTGGAGATAGTTCTCCCAGAAGGGAGTTAGCAGTAAACTCCACTATATTTGCAGACAAAACCATTAGATAGTTCAAAAGTAAGAAAAAGTGAAAGATACCCTCACTTCAGCTCTCGCTCTACCTATAGGTTCAGAAAAGCGAGGAAAACTGCATATAATGTTATTATTTACAGTAAGCAGAGAAAAAGGTACTATGGTGCCCTGTTAACCTGATGRAATGATAGCAATCAATGCATTAAAGTAAAAACAAACATGCAATTAGGTTCTTGTTTCATAGCACAACCCACAGTTTTAACCATGCACTGCATCTTAAACATGTATGCCAGAATTTAAAAATGAAATATCACCAGCTAATGGTTATAGGACATGTTATATAAAATGTCCCATATCCGTGATGCAACAAGATTAGACAGACCTAAGTAGAGAGCAGAAATTGCCTGTCTCCCTGTCATGGGGACAAAGAAGCATAACAAACATTAGGAAACTTCCTGGAAACATCTTATTTCTAACAACATAAACACGTGTGTGAATTCCCCTAGAACACCCTAGCTCTGGGTGAATGTGAGAAAAACCGTGGATGTATGTTGAGTGTGGTGCAGAGATGACTGAAAGCCATGGAGTACTGATGTCTTAATGCATTTTTTTTAACCATCTGAGCCTTTGGAACTGACAGAAACATATAGTCTCCCTCTTGATGTTTTAKTTTGGAATTGGCAAGGGATGACAACAACAATGAAACAGCTGTGGCTCAAGCTAATGAATATTAATTTTCCAACACAATCACTTGTGAATATACATCCATGCTTTTTGTTACATTGCTTTATGCACTATTATAAGCTATGTTTGAATAAGGCAATGACCAATACAGTATATGAGGACAGGATGGGAAGTATCCTTTAAATACCAAACTATGAGATACAGGACAGAAACACAGCAAGGAATTGAAAGAAAAAACCTCTAAGGAACCACTATCATGCAGGTACTTAACTTGCTCATTACCCACCACACATGCAGATGCTAATGTCATTTCAAGGGTAGCAGGGCTGTTCAACATTCATCGACTCTACTGCTCTGTCGTGGTTTAACCCCAGCTGGCAACTTAGAACGAGCCGCTCGCTCACTCCCCCCGCAGCGGGGTAGGGGAGAGAATCGGAAAAGTGAAAGTGAGAAAACTCTATCCCAGCCCAAACCAGCACACGCTCCAACAGCCTGCTTTCCTGACACAAAGTAGTGTAGCATAAACAAATGTAACAATTCACAACACTATAGTTTTAGCAAAGAACAGCATGAAAAAGCATCTCCATCTGAAAGGCACTTCTAATCTGAAGGACTCTGAGATTTCAAACAATGAAACGTCACTTGGCATTTTAGGAGAATGCGTATGTATACAGGCACACGTGAGAAGAAGCAGTTCCAGACCGTGTGCTGGACTTCAAAAATTAGCAGTTAAATTTATCTTTAATACCTACCTAACACCTCTACCTATCTCAGATTTAAAGTAATGTATTTAGAGTTGGAAACTTTAGATAATTAAAGGGAATCTGATTGTGAATGTTGACTTTGACTTAAAGAATACAAAACAAGTAAATATAAAACTTATTGCCAACTGATACAGGAACCTATCACTTCTATTGAAAACAAAATACATTTAAAAAATGAATGTTAATGTTATATATAGCTAAGAAAGTTGTAGAAACTTTTTTCATTGCTTAGCTTAGTCAAATGTTATCCCACAACCATTTTGGATTTGGCTAACTTCCTAAACATTCTAGTAACTTAGAAGCAATTCCTGTTTAATTCAAATCACTGTAACTGTCCTGTCCTTCAACTCTTTAATTAGAGAATCCTAACTGAGGGGTAATTCTTACTTACATAAGAAATATAATGAATTTAGCTATAAGTTAACATGGAATTTGTATGGGTTTTCCTCTTTGCTTGCTTTTATGTAGCCCTGTACAATATTCTGTGCTCTCTGGCTGAAGAGGTTACAGGGAAAACTTCAGGTCTAATGCACTAGCATGAATAAAATTAAAAACATCCAGTGAAAAGACACCTGACTGAACATGTGCAGCAAGCAGTGAAGTCCTCCTGGGGAAATCGCTCTGTGAAGAAGGGTGCTCTCCACACTGTATTCCCTACCAGATAGCACTTACGGAGCTAAACTGCTTTAAAATATTCATGCTAACTATTTAATAACATTAGGGTTTGCTGAATCAAAATTATTCTAATAAGGTGGCCAACTGTCAAACAATGAAATATAACTGACAACGCTGTTTGGGTAAACAGTTTCCATTTCCCTTCTTAGATCTCACATTTTTCTTCTCGCATTTACCTCCTTAAGACAGGGGATGTGACAGAGACATTCAGCAGCGATCAAAGAAGCAATGTCGGCCCATATTCTATTTCAGTGAAGGGGTTATGATTACAAAAAAGGGGAAAAAAATCAAGTGTCTCCACCAATACGTTCTTGGCATACTTCTCTTTCTCTAACTTTTAGTATTTTCCTGGAATTTTTTTTACACTTTTAACCATTCCCCCATTAAGCTGCATTGTTTCCCAGAAACAATGGGAAACATTGTTTATGAGACTCCCCTCAAAAAATTATTGAACTTCATTAGCCTTCTGTTTCACCCCATTTCCAGTTTATTCATGAAAATATTAATTAACACTGAAGGCATTTCTGGATCATTTGATACCTACTTTCCTGGCCCTGTATGGAAGGTTTTTTACAGCATGTGAGGAATATCTCCTTGAAAAAAATATTTCGGCCTTGGTAACAACATCAATAGCTGGAGGTCTACATCTGGTAGGAATGGACAGCCACAGCATATGTTCAGTTTGAGCATCACTGCTTTGACCTTATTATGCTGTATCTCATTATTAACTTAAAATGCAGTATCATTTAACATATGGTACATTAGGGCTTGCAGCAGAGAGAGAGTGTTCAGGACTATTTCCCCTTTTTACAGCAGTACATTTGTAATACCCTGAAGGCACAGCAGTGAATGATATCTATTGCAACAGCAGCCTAACATGGACCTGTCATCAATGCACACAATGGACTTGAACGTAGACATTTTTGTCTGAAAACAGATGCAACAGGCATGGAAGGGCTGGAATTGTGTGTGCAGTGACGCAGCCTTTTGGGATATAGGATGGACATTGGGCAGTGTTACAGGGATAATACACCTCTCATCTTTTGTATCTAATTTTCTGTCTACTGATGATAATAGGAAATAAGAAAAAAATCCCCTGACACAAACACACCCCTCCCCCAACAACCCCCCTACTCAGCTCTAAAAATAATACATGCAATGAATACAGGCATTTGTTCATTAACTTCCTTTTCATCCAGTGCAATCTTCTCCCTTTGATATTGTAATTTGGATGAATTTCTCATCACTAACGTGTTTTTAAGAACAGAAGAAATAGTAAAAAATATTCTGCTGGTTATCCTGTTTTAAATACAGCGATGGTCAGTAAGGTGTCACTGATGCCTTTCCACCATTTTTTGTTTTGACAGAAGATCCTCTAGGTGCAGAAAGGTAATTAATTTCCAAGCTCTATTAGTCCTCAGTTTCTTGCCGAAATTTCCACAGAGACAATACACTATGGTGCTGTTTTTTATGACATGAATCTCTTCCTCTAGTAGCTATACTGAGAGTACAAATTTATTTCACATAGGCCATCAATCAGTCTTTAGAGAGCAAAACCTTATGGCTACTGCTTTGTTGGTCTGGTCTGTCAGTGATTTAAGGAAAAAGTTTTGGAATATCATTACCAGTGCTCTGGGCCAATCAGACTTCCATTCAAAACAAGCAGAAAATATTTCCTATTAAAAAACATTGATCAAGAATTCAGAAGAGCTAGATTTCTCATGTCTATCAGTAGCCACACAGTAATTTTTATTTGTCCTATACGTTAAAAGGAGTACTCATTCACATGTTTCTATCAGCAACAGCATTACAGGATTTGAGTAAACCAACCCTGACCTTTACCAGAGGATACTGGCAACAGAAAGCTGTTTTATAGACATTAAATATATTGCGATTGGTATCAATAAAGATATATCCCCCATATTCCTTTTTGGTCTTAAGGGATGCTTAATTATCTGCCAAAGCATCAGCTGGCATAAACTGATGTAGCACAACTGATTTAAGAAAAAAAAAAATTAAAATTCCAATTTGTAGCAGCGGAAGCTCCAACAACGTTTTGGAACAGTGCATTTCTGTCTTGCTATAAATCTTGCTTTTCTATAATTATGAAGGCCGTTGTCAGGACTGAGCAATATACAGGTCCATGCAACCAGACGCGATGAAGGTGAAGGTCCTGAGGAAGCTGACTTTGATAAGGCATGGTGCTCAGGGACTTTCCTGATGACTGGAGAAAGGCACATAACCCATCTTCAAGAAAAGCCAGAAGGAGGTTCTGGGGAACCTCAGTCTGTGGGAAAATCATGGAGCAAGTCCTCCTGAAAGCTATTTCTAGCCACAAGAGAAGAAACAAGAAAAGTGATAGGGAAAAGCCAAAGTCCAGCTGGTGGCCAGTTGCTAGTGGCACCTCTCAGGGATTGATACTTCATCACTGGGCCAAATATTTCTCAAGGTTTTTATTAACAACCTGGATGGTGAGCAAGAGAACACCCTGTGTAAGTTTGCAGATGATACCAAAATGGGGTTAGTGGCTGATATATTGAGGGTTATTACCTTCAGTCTGGGACTTGTGAGACTACATCTGGAATATTTTGTCCAGAGTTGGGCTTCTCAGTACAAGACAGATGTTGACACTATAAAGCGAGTGCAGCACAACCAAGATGATCAGGGGGATCAGGGGGTTTGTTCAGCCTTAAGAATACATGAGCATGGAAGCACTCACACCTGTCCCTATATTGGTGACAGTACTTGCCCCAGTGCTTCTGCTTTCAGAGTATGCTTTCACCATTAATCTTGGAGGATCTTGCCTGGTTATGACCTATTTTGGTATCCACAGCAGCATTCTGCCCATCAAGAGAAATACCACATTAAGAAGGAATAGCAGCAATTACAACCTGTGGGTAAGTACACACAGCAGTGAGAAACTGTAATCCTTATACTAACTGTATCCAGAATATACTTCTTACTGTAAGTAATAATAAAGGCACATCCTCCAACATGTAAATATAGTCTATCTGAAACTGTAATAAACTTGGGGAAAATGCTATTCAACCAAACAAGCATGTTATATGTCAGTCTTTACAGTTTCCAATAAAAGTGGACATTATCAGGAGTAGACATTACTGTTTTTTAAATAAATTGTGCTTAACATTGTTTAACAGATATATGATGATGATTATTACAGGTTGGGCAGGCTAAGCTAAATCTCACATCGTGCTGCTTCCATGTCAATTTACTTTAAAACTGTTATTGCAAGAGCCCTAACAGGAGCAATACCATGGAATCAGCAAGTCTCATCACTGTAGTTATATCCAAATATATCCAGATGCAGGTACTGAAGCATGAAGATGTTGTAAGTGCACATGTTTTAGCCCTTTCACAAAAGCACAGATGAGATCATTCAGAAGAAACCCATTGACTCTACCCAGCTGAAACGATGGCTTGCTACCTCGCAGGCTGCGGGTGCGGTTTTGCCGACAGCACCGGGACCCCAGCGCTCTCGGGAAGGAGGCAGCCGTCTGATTCCATTAACTGCTGACATCCAGCAGAGCCAAGGCCGCTGGACAGTTCAAGTTTCTTTCACATTATGAAGATTTTTTATTTCTTTCTAAGAGTACTGCAGACAAACCCATAAAGGGTAGGACTATCAATGGCTAAGCCTTAAGAGGAAGCGACTTGTAACGCATAGCCTCACAGGTGAGGCTGAAACTACCTATAATTTGAAAGGCGTAATCCTGTAACATGCAGGGTATTTGCCTACTTCCTATTGTTGGGGACAGAAGCCTAGCTAGATAACAAAGACTATCCTTGTACAAAAAGTAACTTAAGATATTCTGTAGGTTTGAGGGCTTGGGCACAGATTTCTTCTTAAAAATTTATTTTTAAAAATTCCAGATCTTTGGAAACTGCCTAAGCTTTAATTTTAGACTTCATATAATCTCAAATACAGACCACCTCAAAATTTCTTATTACTTGAATTGGGCCACCTGAAGCCATAGTAAGGTTTCCTGTAGATGAAATGGAGAGATGAAAAGCTGATATTTCCTTTGCTTAGCAGAAATTTTTACTCACTCAAAAATAGGTCTTTGCTTCTGAATAACCTCAGAAAATAAATATTCATAAAACAAAGTACTGAATGTATTAATTCCATAGGAAACCTGAAACCATCCATATCTAATACGTACAGCTGATTTTGGATACTGCACATTAACTTTCATTTAAAAAGTGAGAAAAGAAGACATTTTGGCCTTATATATGATTTTCTTCTACATTTATCCCTGGTCTACCTCAGTTTCAAATTTGAGAAGTTGGACAGAAAATTGAATAGCACAGGAGCATTTTGTTACTTTTTGCTGCTGTTAGCAGTTACCAAGCTATCTGTGGGTCTTAAATTGTTCTGTTGTGGTCTGCTCACTGGATCTCACCCAGCTATCTTCATTGTAAAATATGGTATTTTGGCTGGTTTTCCACCTACATTTTTTTTCTTTTTTTTTTTTTTTTTTAATGTTCGAATGAACATTTGAACAAATCAACCACCTTTTATCTTCTGTAGGAAGAGTAGTTCAATGCAGTCACACATACAAACTTCAAGATAATGACAAGTCTGTTCCAATATTTTTGTCCCACCTGTTTCCGAAATGTATAGTTTTCAGTTACTATTCAGCCTGCCAGATAATCAAAATGAAAATGATTCTCACTTACATGGCTTTCCCTGGGTTTGAAAATCCTATTTTTTAGAAGTGTATTTTTGATTTATACCTTAAATTCTGCTAATATTTTATTTAAATTAGGATACTTTAGCTGCATTATCTTGGCTGATCGATAAACCTTTAGAAACACGGATATCTGAACATTGTTCTGAATTGCATAATACTTATCTGAATATTGTGCAATAACTAGAGTCCTGACAAAGCAGCAAAACATGTAATTTTATACAAACATCATTTTCTAGTCATTCTTCAAATCACTGTGAAGTCCCGAGATCAAACCCAGACCATTCAATCTGCAAAACTAGAACAAGGGTGTGTGCCATGTCAGGGCAGAGAGACAAAGAAAGGGGACCCTAATGCCCCCAGCTCTCTGGCAGGGCTCCACAAAGGAGAGACTCGGGCTACCAGGGGAAGCAAGGGCCAGAACCCTTTCTGTGAGAACATCGATCAGCCACAGAGGGCTTCTTTCTCTTCTGTGCTGAGGTGATCCAAGCACAGAAGAGCTGGATCATGGAGCCTAGTAATTAGTTGAGAAGACATCCGTTACTTCCTACCATAACAACAGAACATTTTGCTTTCCACCCCGAGGGTCGTAATTCTCAGTTATTGCTGAATTGAGACTTCTGCTTCAAGTGTTTAGAAATATTGTTTGCATATAATGAATTCTGATACATTAGTGAGGCTGCTATGGGACTCCCAACAACATAGCATGTCCTCTAGCAATTCCCAACAGCTTAGCAGAGCTACGGATGCTACAGCTGGCAGCGTTTTATTCTTATCTCACCACTGTGTGGCCTAAAATTAGTGCATCGGTAGAGGAAAACCTGGCAGCTCCAAGTATAGATGACCACGCTGCAAGTGAGGACACCTTTACACTGTGGCATGGTGGTTCTTTCCACAAGCTTGAAGAGGGCTGTCAAACAAATCTGTACTCTTGCAGTTCCCTCCCTGACGTCTGCTGCCCTTAGCTACACAGTGCGGAAGAGCAAGACTGACACTATTCTTGACTGACAGTTTACATTCAGACTCCTGGATATTACCATTTAGCTGTTTCTTGAACATAGTTGTAAATCCCATCATTACCTCCTGAATTCAAGGGCACTGAAGGGGAATCATCCCCTCCATCTTCTAGGGACTACATCAGAGCTACATAAGACACAGGAGAGGAAGATGAGGAGAGGTTACCCCCATAAATTTGATTTCTATTCTATCTCCAAGATATCAGCCAGTGCTGTATCAGTTGCAGGGGAGTGCAGCGGGCAAGAAAGCAAGCACAACCTGAAATTCAATTGAAAAAACACTGCCACAAAAATGATTATATTTTATTGCCACTGGAGTTCTGTTCTGATTTCATTTTTGTTTTACTTTGGGAAGCTGCTTTTGCATACTGGAAAGTGAACATGGTGTGAACATTTGCTTACTTGCCCTTCCTCTGTATGGAGGTCTCCCACATCTCCTCCTTTCTGGAAACCATTTTAAAGCAAGAGTGTTATAGCATGGCAAGCCTCTTCCCAAGAGGCACAGTTCTCCTTTGCCAAATATATGTGCAGGGTATTTTTTCCAAGGTTAGTGAATGGAATGTAACCTACAACATCTGCTAATGGCTAGAAACCTACTGTGCCTCTGAATTAGATTCCTATGACAGACGAGATGTGTCTGCCAGGAAAGAGGCTTTTAAAATGGGCCATCTATTCTTTTTTAATTTACAGAGGTAACATACACAGCTCTTCAGATATATTTTAGGAATTTGTTTCAGGAAAGAAAGAGAAAGAGGTGAGATGATAGGCACAGAGAGGATGAAAAGCACGGGGAAAAGAGTCCCCATAGCTATTTCACTATCTACATTCACTGTCACGCTCTGGCAGGATCTAGCCCTTGCCACAAGACAGGTGCTAAAAGGCTGTTCCATCTCTGGGTCTTGGACACCTCTGTCTCCTTTGGTGGGATCAGAATACTGCATTTCTCTACTCAATCTTCAAGGCTACTTCCAATTTTCAAACCTATTCTGTCAGTAAAGTAGAAAAATATAAAGCAATTCAATCCAACAGTTGCCAGGGCTCCTAGGACCCCCCAGCCTGCTGCAATTCACMGTACAGGCAGAAGAGGATTGTTTTGCTTTGGAAGTTTTAGTACATGCTGCCAGAATTACATATTATGTGATTTTCACCAAAATAACCTCCCTGCYCCCCCAACCCACACCAAACAAATAAGTTCCTAAAGATTGGTATTCAGAACCCTGTCAGCTTCAGCCATAAATAAAAACTGAGTAAAAGACAGGTTTAACAAGAAAACAGCCCACATTCCAAAAAGATCATCATGAGAGATCACAATATGCCCTACACATCGATATTATGGACACACAAAAGAACTTTCCTAGAAAAGCATAAGAAAAAAATGACACAAGCAAGCTTTAATTTCAACTAAACACTCAGAGTCATGCACTACTTCAAGTCTTCCTGATTTTCCAGCCTTAGCTCCCAGTGTCCCAGGCTTGATCCTCTCTTGTAGAGACTCACTCATGCCAAGGTGTAGCAATCTGATGTTCTACAAATATRGAGATGACTCCCATGCTCATTTTCACTCTTAGCTCCCAAGCTTTTACCAGCAGAAGTGCATTTGCAATTTCTACTAGTTCAATTAATTTGGATTTCTATAATAAGCAGAAGATATGGCACATAAATTAAACATTTGAAACTAAGGGTTCTAAAGTTTGATTTTTCAGCTGAAGTAATCATTTCCATGCACAGCTGTTTGGCCTCCGAACATCTTAATTAAAACCTTTTGGGAGGATAATAAAATTTGCCATTCAATCAAACATTGGACAATTTTACAGCTGATACCAAATGTTATATGATAAACTTAGAGTTGAGTTTCAAAGCATCATTGGGAGTAATGACAATTAGAGACAGAGTTGATCTAAAAATTTCAGGTAATAAGCTTCTCCTGCACTTATTACTGAAGTGGAAATATTTTTATAACCCAGTGTGGGACTTTTTTCTAATGCCAGCATAAAAGCTAGTTCATGTGCAGTCCAGCTGAAATTTAGTGAGACCTGGGCATTAAACTCTGCATGAGCAATTCTACACACCTGCTGCAGAAAACAATTTTTTAAGTGCCATTCTGATATCCATCAAGGCCCGCTACCTTCAGCACAAACCACCAACATGAGGGTAGCTTAACATASAAAATACAAGCTGTCTGTAATACCCAGACTAATTACAAGATGTAAGGATGGAATTCTCCATTAACGTGCCTACCTTTCAGTACACCCTCAAAAAATTAAGGAAAGCTATTAATTGCTATACAATTTACGTAACACATAACACATATACCAAAGCTTTTTAAAACCTGAACATCATATAGCTTAAGAGATGAACCAGTGAAATTAAAAATTTGCTTTCATAATGTTCTTCGAGAGCCTCCTTACTCCAGGCTCCGGACTATTTGTTTTAAAGTGCTGCACCCTGCTGTTGCCCTGCAGAGAGGGCAGCACTTCCCAGAGTGGCTCTCACCAGCTCCATCAGACCATCTCCCAGGGGCAGGTGAAGGATCTAGCAGGGCAGACCCACTGCAAGGTGACCGTGGGGGAAAACACCTTTCTGACCTCAGCACAAGGCTAATCTAGCTTCCTGTATGTTGCCTTTCCCTATCAAGGCAAAGCTAAAAGGAACATCACAGAGTTTATGGATTCTTTCAAATACCTCTGCACCAAGCCAATGCCGCAGAAGTCTCCTAACCTGGGCTAATATCTCAACTGCAATTCCAGCAATGTGCAATTTTTTTGTTTGTTTGGGTGTTTGTTTTTTTTTTTTGTCATTTCCATATTTAACAGACATTATGCTTAGCTGTTTCATACTCAAAGATTTTATTTCTGGTGGTAGGTACTTAGTAATCTAAAACAAAAGAGAAATTAGCTTTCAGTGTTAAGAAGAAAGCTTACTTCATTTTTTGTTGGTTGATTTCTTTTTGTTAATGTTTGCAGATGATTTGAAGTCTGGAAAAAATTGCTATCATCTAGTGCAACAGCAAAACAATTCATGTGAAACCACATCTGTTAATTCTTTCTGTGAATAAACGAACAATTCAATACTTCAGAGTCATACAAGTAACTTTCCTGCAGCCTGGTTCTTATTGGCAAGAAGTAAGGAGAAATAAACCACTGCTGCTGTAGAAAACAAGGTCACAAGGAAATTCATTAAAGGGACAGAAATCCTCAAGGCCTTGGTTCTGCAATTAGATGCATGCTATTGGAGGCCTGTGTCTCTGGAGAATCCCACTACTTTGAAATAGAGTTTCAATTGACTGCCATAGGGTACCAGACTAGTGTAGAGGGTCTGTCTCCACCAGAAGAATTGATGAACAGGACATACTTGAATCACTATAATTTGCAAAGTTTTATATCCAGTTTAAAACAAGTAAACAGACTTTCTTTAAATTTCTGCCATAAMGAAAAGGTCAGGAAACTGTTAATGAACAGGAAAAACAAAGACAGCATCCAAATTTTGTGTTCTGCAAGAGGAAGAATTTCTTCACTTTCTGCATACTCTTTTTTACCTTCCTAAATTAAATTGTAATTTGCTGTAAGAAAAATGAAACAAAMCCACAACCAACTCTTTATGCTTTTTCTGCCCTCTGTATAACATATACTTTGAATGTTATCACCATTAAAAGCCCAGGGAAGTGTCTGTTCCTTCCCGCAGTGAACTTAGTCAACATTATACCCTGCTGTATGCATGGACTCCATGAGACCAAGGACCACAAGACAATCTATGTTCACTGGAGATATTAAAATCTGCCATTTAAATTGCAGCATAGAATCATAGAATATCTCAAGTTGGAAGGGACCCATAAGGATCATCGAGTCCAACTCCCTGCTCCTCGCAGGACTACCTAAAWCTAAATCATATGATGAGGAGCATCGTCCAGACACTCYTGAACTCTGGCAGGCTTRGTGCYRTGACCACTCCCCGGGGAGCCCGTTCCAGTGAACGACCAATCTCTCAGTGAAGGACCTTTTCCTATTGTCCAACCTGAACTTCCCCTGACACAGCCTCATTCCACTTCCTCGTGTCCTATTGCTGGTCACGAGCAGGAACAGGACAAGGCCCAGCTCGTAGAAATACTTGTCAGTAAATTTTTTTTTTTTTTTTTTTTTTTTTTTTTAAGAGCTCCTCTTTGCCCATGGTGTAGCCACAGAACTTGTTTCACTGTATGCTACAAMAAAAGCTTCTGAGTTTTCTCTAGGGTGAAAATCTCCCTTCCCATTTTTAATTTCACACATTGGAAAGATAAAGGGTGACGTTACTCGCACATTTTAAGGATGCAAGACTGAGGGAAGGAGTGTTAAGTGCTTATTGGCTTTGAAATAATCAGTAGCTTGAGCTGCTTAAGCTATCATTGCGAGAAAATGTAGCTTTTTATGATAYCTTTTGGGCAAATGCTGATAGAGCTGGGTTCATCTGGTGAACAAAGGCTTTGGTGTATGTAAGCAACCCTGGTGCAGAAGCAAATGTGCCTRCGCTAATAGGCACCTTGTGCAAGCAAGGTGTTAATATGACCATTTGCAYCTGGACCAGAGATGGTGCATGTCTGGCTGGGTCCAAGCTCATCGTTGCCTGAAGGTGATACTCTAAGGACCTCCACAGAGCCTGAGTGTTCTGAAAATGGGACTTATAGAGAGCCTGCAGGCCCACATATAAGGCCACTCTAGCATTGCAAGGAAACCTGCAGAGAAAGGGAAAAAAAAAGTCTCTATATAATTGTATTATCTTAATCATAGGACTGTCCTTTTTTCCTTCTACAATCTCATGCTCCACGTATACTACCTATCTTCCACTTTCTGCAAGTGAGATGGCAGAAGTTAATATGAAAAAACCCCACCCTAAAAACCAAACAGCCCCCAACAGTACTTAAACTAAGAGAGGAAATATCTTGCAGACTTTTTTTTTTTTTTAAACAAAGATTAGCTACCTGAAAAATGCAATTAATCTTTCCCTAATTGTTTTGTTTTGACATTCGTAGCAGCTTTTTTAACTGAAGCCCAGCATGTATGTGTCCTCTATGGAACAACAGGTTGTTTGGAGGTACTTCTTAGAAAAATTATACCATCTAGGAAGCTAACATAAAAAGGCAAGAACTTTGCACTTTTCCATTTCTCAGAGAATTGGAAGGAGACCACAAAACCATCAATTTCTGGCTAAGAGAATAAGGTATTATTTTTAATTTAAAAGGGAATTATTCTGGACTTTGATAAATAAGCTTCATAAGAATGTTTAAATTAAAATAAAGTAAAAGGGAGCCCTCAAATGACATTTTGTTGAGAGAAAGAYTGACATTGTATTTGAAGAGATTAAATTCAGATTACTATAGGTCCATATGCTAATTATGAAGTTCAGATTAACTATAAAATCCCAAAGCATAATCAGGCTTCTTAATTTCAAAGTCATGTCCTCTAAGTTGCCTGATTCAAATTTTATAAATCAACTCACCTTGCTAATTCCAGTAAATGAAAAGAGCTTTGCCCTCTGCACTGGAATTAACTAAAGGATCAGTCAATACTTGTGAGTAGGAATATTAGAAATTAGTTTTGAGGGGGGCAAAGAAAAAAGCATGTAAAATCTTAAAGGAGATCTTGATCTTTCAGTTTCTCATGCATCAAGCAAGGAGGATACCCTGATAGGATGCTACCAGGCAAAGCACAAAACTGCATAAGCAGGGCTGCCCTTGAAATCTGCACTAGGGAACCCAAGTACTACTTAAGGTCTAAATGGTACGGCTAATTTCTTCAGAGAAGCTAGTTTTCACACTAAAATAATGTCATAGAGATATTATTATATATAAAATAAATGCAWTTAAATACATACATAAAATTAAAACATACTGAATTAAAGTAAAACAATAAATTTCCATATTAAAGGTCTGACAAATGTTAAATGGTTGCTCACAGACTTCGAAAGCTTGCTTTTTGCTAGTTAATACAAGGACTTTCTGGGAGTCTTATTAATTTAAGACAAAAGAGAAACTTCCTGAACTAATAACAGAGGGGTAGAAAAGATTTTGTCCTTCAAAAGGTAACTAGGAGAAGCTGGGCAATGTATTGGGTCACTACAGTACAGTAGATGAATATATAGTAGTTTCAGTACTCAAGGGAATAACTAAGGCAGGAGACCTTGAGAGCAGAATATTTCTACCTAATTTAGATTCCAGAGCAGAGAGTTTAAGCTGCTTATCAGCCACCAGGTAAGTTTCTATCTCTTCAGAAGAATACAACCCTCTCCCCCACTATGCTCCAAACAATTACAGGTCATACACAATCTGTTTCTTCCCAAGATAATGATTTACTTAACTGTAAGTTGTTACACTATTTCCCCTTTCCTCCATCCACCATAGACATTACAAATTTTAATTACCTCTTKGAGAATTATTTTTGGGGTCCCTGCATAGTTATGTTTAACAATAAAAGAATACAAACAACAGCAAATTCCCTCTGTAACAGTACTTTTCAGAAGCTGTTACTGAAAGCAATCAGGCAGACCTTGTGTAGTTCTGCCACTTCTTGAACTAGAAAAAGTTTTTTTTCATTTTTCCTTGATCTCTGTCACTGGACATATTCACAAAGTTGTCCAACTTTTTTCATCAAAATTGTTGATAGAATACTGGGTTTTCAAACAGTTTATTTCTGTAAAAGAGATTTTTCAAAACTCTGGGGTGCTTTGGAACTGCTACCACTGGCCATTATTATAGTTCCAGTTTTCTTGTATCTTCCACAAATTGGTGTGTTCCTCCTTCCAGTCAGGGACCTGTTGTACGCTGGCTTTGCCCTTCAAGTCCAAATTCCTAATGGAAGAGTCAGTCTAATTGGTAACCAAAGTTGCAAAAGAAAAAAGAAATATTATTTTACAACTTATTTGCACAATTCCTAAATACGAGAATGGGGCACTTCACAAATGAGATATGGAGTGCCAAMAGGTCTATTTTTAGTTTTACATAGGAAGCAAGATTACTAGGAAAATCTCATCTTCCTTGTTTACCAAATAGCCCCATTTTAAGGTACTCCTAGTCTYATTACAAAATTCCTCCTTAAAGTATCAGCACAACTTGGAGCCCCCAGTGGGAGCCACAATCTACTGAAATTACTGGCCTTATTCCCAAACTCACCACAATAGCCCAAAGATTTGAGCACAGTGATCTGGACTCTGTGCAAGGGCGGGAGGAACTAAAACAAACATCCATATGGTCTTTTAAAGAGGAACTAGAATAGAAAAAAGGATTTAAACAACAAAAAAATTGGAATAAATATTGAATATACATAATATTCCACTGTACTGATAAAGTGAGCATGCTAAAGACTATCTTTCCCGTTTCTAACAGAATTGCATTGAAGCAGGTCACCGTATCTAACRGTGAGCACTTTGTACTTCCTTGTGAAGACACTGCCAATCACTGTGTGGTCAGAAGTGCCTTTCTAATTTTGTTCAACAACTGGAATACTATGGCTTTTTCAGTTTACGAATATTTTTTTTWAAATAAAATACCCACAGGAGCAAGATGAAGATAAATACAGTAGTAGCAGAACTTCACTGCAAAATACACTATTACATGTGGTATTTAGACTCTCTTATGACCCCCGGTTAGAAAACGTGCATAACATCCTTTGCCTCTAACCACACGTCAGGGTGGCAAAAATCCAAAACATCAGGAACATGCTACAAGCTCATTATTTCTCCCTATAAAAMCAGTGTGAAAATATATAGTGTGAAAATATACAGCTATCTTCACTCAGTCTACAGTTAAACCCTTTTACGGACTGCAAACCTCACTTTTATTAATGTGTACTTTGAACTGGGACAGTTAGTGCTATTAAGAATAAATAACAGATTCCTGTAAATTCTAAGAATTCACTACTAGTCATGAAAATGTTGATTATATTTGGCTTCGCATTCATTAACCTGGTATAATGAATAGAGTCAAATGCAGGGAGAACATTTCATTAGCTGCAGTTCAGCTTCAATGGTGTCATGCCCAGTCAAGCAGCTTGGCCACCTCCTCCTTCTCCAAGGCCACAGCTCTCCTTTGGAGCACTTGTGAGGGGAAACAATTTCCCAGACTAAGCCTACAAATTCTTTTCAAGCTGTCTTTCCTCCTGGATTCACTCATGGGTAATTAATACTTGGTCCATTTGTCATCTTGTCTGCTCTTCCCTCAAATAATCAATTTCCTTAAAAAGACTGCGTTCTAGCACAGGACAGCAAACCCTGCCCCTCACTCATGCTACTCTAGGAGATGCAGCCCACCCAGATTTGGTCTCAATGTCAGTAGTTGTTGTTCTTTAAGAACAAATATTGTAGAAGCTGYAGGAATTTGGGATCTGCACACAGAAAAGATGCAGCTTAGGGTAAAGGAACAGCCAGCCTCTTTCTGGCAATACTGCTATAAATTTCAGACTCATCAGCTTACAGATGACAGCATGGAGTCCACAGAGACATCCTTTAAATAGTTCAATACAGAAGAGAGGTGAATTATTATTAGTATTCCTTTACAATGTAAAAAATAAAATTTTAAGTTGAACTGTTGACAGGACCTTTTTCTCTGATAATCCCACGGCAGGATTATCAAAGGCTACTTGAAATGCTGATACTGAAAAAAGCCTCTGAAAGATATATAAAGGAAATCCTCACTGCCTAAGGTAATGCCGTGGTTTAACCCCAGCCRGCAACTCARCCCCACGCAGCCGCTCACTCACTCCCCCACCCYGGTGGGACGGGGGAGAGAATCRGAAGGGTAAAAGTGAGAAAACTCGYRGGTTGAGATAAAGACAGTTTAATRRGKAAAGMAAAAGCCGYGCACGCAAGCAAAGCAAACCAAGGRATYCMTTCACTGCTTCCCATGGGCAGGCAGGTGTTCAGCCATCCCCAGGACAGCCGGGCTCCATCACGCCTAACGGTGACTTGGGAAGACAAACGCCATCACTCCCAACGTCCCCCCTCCCTCCCTCTTCCCCCAGCTCTATATGCTGAGCATGAGCCATATGGTGGGGGATRTCCCTGGGGTCATTGGGGTCAGCTGTCCCGGCTGGGTCCCCTCCCAACTCCTTGTGCCCCCCCAGCCTGCTCGCTGGTGGGGTGGGGTGAGGAGCAGAAAAGGCCTCGGCTCTGTGTGAGCCCTGCTCAGCAGTAACGAAAACATCCCTGKGTTATCAACACTGTTTTCAGCACCAAAACATAGCCCCATMCTAGATACTATGAAGAAAATTAACTGTATCCCAGCCAAAACCAGCACAGGTAATATTATGATAAAATCTACTATTAAATAGTTAAATGGAGTGACTATGGGGATTACACATTACTTGAGAAGGGCTGAGACAGGATTCGTCCAGGCTAGCAAGACGTAAAAATCATGCAGCCTTCATGAAAAACACTAYTAATTCCAGTGCAAGATAAAAATTAACTGAAGTCCTCATCAAGACAATAGTCAGTCTATAAGAGTGCCGTACGTGCAGGCACATGAAGGTAATGCTTGTAGTTAGAGAGGGAATGCTTACTGAACTTCATAATCTTCACTCATTACTATTGCAGTACATCTGGAGATAGAGGCAAAACTTTAGCAATTGCAAGTCTTTGTGAAGCTTTCCAGTGCTAACGATCACAAACAGAACATCCCTCTGGTGCCTGAGAGCAAAAGAAGAATGGGGTTGTCTGAACCTACAGCAATTGCAAGCCTAACATCAACCCAATATTGCCTCTGGATCAGTATAAGAGAGGATAGATTCATCTCACTAGACTGTAGCAAGCATTTCTAGCCTAAACTTCTATAGAAGCAGATGTTAAAGGAAGTGAGAAGTACTGTTGTCCACTACCAGACAGAAACCTTCTATAACATCCCTACTTTCTTCTTTCTCCTCCTTTCTGTATCCTGCCTCCTCCTCAACTGTGTAGGTCCAAGAGTAAAATGACCTTCCTTAAAAGCAGAACAGAAAGCTTTTGTCTGGTCTATTGTGCTGTACGGTACTTTAATCCAGGCATTTGAGGCAATGCACAACGGAGAAAGCAGTGTGGAAAAGGGATTGAAGCCAATGGGCACTGGAGCTATATCAACATAGTTGCCAGAAAGGATAATTGTGAAATGGTGGTGTCACTCTGGCCGCCCTTARCAGTTAACTAATATTTATTTGAGTGGAGCATAGGAGATACAGCTRTATACACCGCTGACATATAGGGAAGCAAACTAATTGGGCAATCGAGTCATTAAACTCACTAATCATGTTCAACTGAAGCATTCCCACAATGAGCTTGGAAAATACTACACTGAAACCTGTGCCTCAACACAAATTTCTAGAAATGCAGCTCTATGTTCTGTATCATATTGCTAGACTGGTCCAAGCTACTCCAATTATTTCCAGGAAAATTTTGTATTTTGAATAAACATTTTCTCAATGATTTCTAGATCAAGTAGCTAAAATTTCCTCATAGTTTTAATTCTGCATCTAAGCARAGGCTTTTCTGTTCAAATAGCTAGTGGAGACCTAGACAAGGCTCGCTAACAGAAGCAGATGTCAACTTGCAGCTATTAGCAACAAGGGCAGTATTAAGATGAACATACATTGGCATATTAAAGATGTTACAACACTCTTTTCTTTGGCAGCAAGATTTTGCTTTTGCAAATACCATTGACAGAAGAAATATCTACCAACCCAGTAAMAATCCTATGAACAATATCCCAGTATGCCGGGAGAATGACATCTAAATTGAGGAAAGGTTCATGTATTGCCATTAAGGCAAAATTAACTAYAACCAGACGTTAGTGAGATAATACAATCACTTCCTTATACAGCTTCTTCTGAGAGTTAACAAGATTTTATTTCAGAGGAAATAGACAAAGAAATGTATATGTTACTCTCTTTGCCTTCCACTGTACATTTGGGTTTGGAAAGACTAAACGATACTTACATCAAGGGGATTTTATTAGGCACTGTTAGAGAGAGCTTGAAACATTAGTAATAAAGTTTATGCCTTTTCTGCTTCCTGTTCTCTTTTCAAAGTAGAATGATGGGAAGAAAATGTCAGTTGGAGACCTATTTTGTTTGAGTTAGCCTATACTGAACCTTTAGGAGTRATCTGAATAACTCCAGCACAGAACTTCATTATTTGTGTGACAGCCACAGTCAGAGGCTGAACCAAGATCATGTCATGCCTGTACCATCATAAGGTGAGATAAAAGCGTCTCTGTCCAGAGAGTTTACAGTCTAAATTTGGGCTATAATCCTGCAAATGTCTTTGSATATTTTAAAAAAGGAAAAAGTCCAACTGGTTGTAATGGAACTTCTTGGGTACATCTCTGTCGCACCAAGGAGCCTGGTATTACCCCAGGTAAGTTAGTGCCCTGAAGAAAGTGGGCAAGCCTTCCTCACGCAGCACTCAACTCAAGCCAGTTAGCAGGCTTTGCTGTCCTGCTTCCGAGGCCAGGTTAGTGTCCATAGGGACACCAGACTGGAGATCTGCCGTCTTGCTGGCCTTGCTTTTAAACACAGACTTTGTGTAAGTGCTGTTCATGTGTACTTGTACTTGTGTGATCAAAGATAGTCATAGTCCCCTAGAGTGCTTCAGGCAACAAGCTAAATGTGTTTTGTGTCCCATCTCCTCCCCCCCCCCAAGAAGTGTAAGATATCACTGTGGCAGTCAGTCAAAAATGATTGAGTACATATGAATAAAGTGCTGCCACCTTATTCCGAGGCAATTGTACAATTTGCATAGCTGACAGTCTATGCCTGCTTTGTGGATATAACAGACAAATGACTGATGAGGACAGCAGATATACAGTCGTTGCCACATATAGGTGAGAACAATTTGAATTCAAGAATAAACGTCATGGAGTTCAAGGAAAACACGTTTCTATACTTCTAACCTCTGGAAAAGGCACATCAAATTCAATGGAAGTTCCATCAAAGTAAGTAAGGGTTGGAGGTTTGAAAATCTTATCTTTCTCTTGGAAAGAACAAAGCAGAAAAAACATACAACATTTCTCAATAATAGTCAAAGTTCCCAGAATGTTATTTTCTGATCATCTGATTATGGATCAGATGAAAATTGTAGTTCAGGAAAAATCATCAATGACATCCTATGGCTATAACAAAACTGAATATACCTAATGACTTTTGTATTCCATTATTCCAATTTTGGAATGGTTATCCTGCAGGACACAAGATATCAGAGGAAATGTATACAATATACTGTCAGGACTCTCAGCAGATGCAAGTAGTATTCACYATCATTGTTGGTGCCCAATGATTAATTTTGTAGCAAACAGATCAATCTTCAGCCTATTTACAGAAGAATCCTTTACTTCTTACAGCTTCTACCATGCAAGTATTTGTAAGCCRTTGTTTTGTTTTTCTGCCAAAGATTTTTTTTCCCCTCCTGTCAAAATTTTTAAAAGCCCGTGCGTCATTTACACAGATAAAGCAAAATGCTCTTCTTCGACTTATTTCTGTTTTTACTCTTAATTTTAGAGTTCAATAATAAATGGCAATGCCTACACTACAAAACAAAACCCAAAAAGTATTACTTTCCCATTAAGACTACTTAATTTCTGAATCTTTTTTATTCTGCTGATAAAAGAAGGTACTATGGCTCACTACATCCAGTCTTAAATTCAATGATTTTAAGAGGTATTAAAGTCAGCCTTAATTTTACATGCAGTCTTTTACATGCTAAAAATATTAAAAAGCTTTTTATTTCAACTGGACTGGAACTTTAAAAGGGTGGATGCTACATCTTTTGCAAGAAATTGTTTTCCTTCAGTGCTTACAGAAGCCTGCCACCTGGTCAAGGAACTACTCAGACTGATTAAAAGCAAGCTGCTAATAATTAACTACTCACAGATGTTTYCTGCAAATCTGACATGACTTTGATTTGTATGCCAAAATAGAAATATTCTGGCAGGACACCTATGAATCATTTCTATTGTCATCTGCTTGAAACTTTAGATAGAGTTGTTATATTTAATACTCTTCTAGGAAAGTGGAGACTGAGCACAGTTATTATCCAGTGACTGTACATATTGTAAACACTTAGCTTCTTCCCCACTTTGTTCAGTCTACAGATTTAGTTAAAAAAAAAATTAAAAAAGTAGTGTGGGMACAGCAGTAAATTCCAAAAAGCTAATCTGAGAAAGGTCAAATATTTTTTTTCAATTCTGGTCAAGACTGAAAAGTACTTCCATTTTTGGTATGYTATTAAAGACAATGTTCTACTGCAAGAAAATTGAGATACCAATAAGACTGGTGTACACTGGGGATCTGACACCATTAAATGATTGGGGGACTTCTCAGTGAAACTGTATTTAACCTATCTCATTGTACTAACTTGTACTGTGTACTATAGTATGAGTACATCTTAAAAAAAAATATCAAGGTGAAGTTAAGACTGTCATTCCTATACTTTAACCTTCACAATCCATTTTTAGTAACTCCCTCATCAGAAAACCATTGGGATTTTCAAATTCAAACAACTAGAGCATAAAAATTTTTTTCCTTATCCCCCAAATTCAGCTGAATAGCTGCCACTATTTGTAACACATGCCTTTATTTTAATTGGGTCCTAGTGCTCTGAAGAAGCATCAGAATTGCAGCAAGGTATAAGAATCATGGCCACAGATGAACATACACTAACAGCTCAGCTAATTTAAATGACTATTTTATTACTAATGGAGCTACAGCCAATAAGGCAGAGGTCTGACACGTTTCTCACATCAGGAGTGCACCAACAGACTGACTGCCCTAAAGCACCTGTAGCCTCCCTTCTGTGTAATCCTCTGCAACCTCGTCCATCCCAGTCCCAGAAGCTCAGCAGCTGGTGCTCAAAGTCTGCTCCAGTATGACAGTCGCGTAACCTCCGACCAGATCAGCAGAGTGAAATTGTGAGAAAGAGCAATAAGAAGCCTCATCTGGGTCCCCCATGCCACCACGCTCCATCCAACGTCTCCGGAGCTGCCCTTGCCCTCAGCCCTTGCCTCAGCTATGCTGTAGGTAGGATGTAGGTGTAGGCAGCTACCTGCCTTTCTCTTTGGCTTCTTGATCTGAATCCAGGTGTGCCTCATTATTAGCCTTCTCTAGCATTTTCTGGACTGCCAGCTGTGCCCCTTTTTGCTGAGGGCACTGTCCTGCCTGCCTTGCTGCTGCCKTTGGCTCCTGGCTCACCTCTCTTTGCAGAGCCCCTCTTTTACTGCTCCCTGACATCTTGTCCATGAAAGAACTGCAAATGATTCCCCACTTCCTTTGCCAACAAGACTTGTCATTTCATAGAAAGAGTTAATTAAAACCTGAAGGAAAATCTACTCTTCGTTTTCTTGCTCAAAACATTCTTCAACATTCTACTGACAACTCCAGAAAGGAGGGCAATTGTCAGAATAATATTTTTGGACTGAACTTGGAAGTGCACAAAACTTAATTTCACACACAAAAATCTGTGATCACAGAATAAATACATTTGTTGTGACTGCAAGCTATTCTGGACTTCAGCTCAGAGGCTTGAGGTTGCCAGTTTACACAACCTCCAGAAGGAGGGTCCTCTAACAACTGCCATGCCATACGATGGCTGACAGCAGGCAGCAGCTCTATCCATTTCACAGTGGATGCTCCACTTGTTCTCAGACTTTTCTGAACAGAGATGTACAAACAAGACAGAGGTAGATTACTGGAGTTTGCAAAGGAAGTAAAATCTTTTTTAACTTCCAAGGAGAAGATGTTTTTGTAAAATTACCTATAAATGTACCTCAGGTAATATTTTGACCCCCATTAAAATCAGTCACAGAATTCTGTCAGCTTCAATAGAAAGAGAACTTCAGCCACAGTGAAATCTATTATAGTTCCTTCAGAACAGATGCTATAGTGGAAGTAATTTTTAAAACTATATCATAAGGTCTACTCTCAGTTACACATATCATCTTCCTGACTTATTGCTGTGAGCAGAGCTCCTCAAATGCAAAGTGAGAACATTTAAAAAATGTGATTCTTTGTTAAGGAGCAGTAAAGTTTTAAAGAAAATTTGAGTCCTATAAAAATTATTTAAAACCCAGCATGTTTTGCAGAACATTTAAACTCATAATTCAGCATTCAAATCTCCTTTTCAGTATTGATGAATGAAACTGGTCAAAAATTGTCTAAATTTATCATAGATGCTAGTGTCTGAGGTAGCTCTGTGTTGTGATACTTACATTTGCTGAGCACAGCATGGAATCATAGAATCAGAGAATCAYTAAGGTTGGAAAAGACCTTTAAGATCATCGAGTCCAACCATCAACCCAGTACCCATGCCCACTAAACCATGTCCYGAAGCGCCACATCCACAYRTTTTTTGAAYGCCTCCAGGGATGGTGACTCCACCACTTCCCTGGGCAGCCTGTTCCAATGCCTGACTACCCTTTCGGTGAAGAAATTTTTCCTAATGCCCAATCTAAACCTTCCCTGGTGCAACTTGAGGCCATTTCCTCTTGTCCTATCGCTTGTTACTTGGGAGAAGAGATCGACACCCACCTCACTACAGCCTCCTTTCAGGTAGTTGTAGAGAACAATAAGGTCTACCCTCAGCCTCTTCTTCTCCAGGCTAAACAACCCCAGCTCCCTCAGCCGCTCCTCATAAGACCTGTTCTCCAGACCCTTCACCCGTCTCTGGACACGCTCCAGCACCTCAATGTCCTTCTTGTAGCGAGGGGCCCAAAACTGAACACAGTATTCGAGGTGCGGCCTCACCAGTGCCGAGTACAGGGGCACGATCACCTCCCTGCTCCTGCTGGCCACACTATTCCTGATACAGGCCAGGATGCCGTTGGCCTTCTTGGCCACCTGGGCACACTGCCAGCTCATGTTCAGCCGGCTGTCGACCAGCACCCCCAGGTCCTTTTCCACCGGGCAGCTTTCCAGCCACTCTTCCCCAAGCCTGTAGCGTTGCCTGGGGTTGTTGTGACCGAAGTGCAGGACTCGGCACTTGGCCTTGTTGAACCTCATGCAATTGGCCTCAGCCCATCGATCCAGATCCCTCTGCAGAGCCTTCCTACCCTCAGGCAGATCAACACTGCCGCCCAGCTTGGTGTCGTCTGAGAACTTACTGAGGGAGCACTCGATCCCTTCATACAGATCATTAATAAAGATGTTAAACAAGACAGGCCCCAAAACTGAGCCCTGGGGAACACCGCTTGTGACCGGCCACCAACTGGATTTGACTCCATTCACCTCAACTCTCTGGGCTCGGCCGTCCAGCCAGTTTTTTACCCAGCAGAGAGTACACCTGTCCAAGCCATGAGCCGCCAGCTTCTCCAGGAGAATGCTGTGGGAGACAGTGTCAAAGGCTTTGCTGAAGTCCAGGTAGACCACATCCACAGCCTTCCCCTCACCCACTAGGTGGGTCACCCGGTCATAGAAGGAGATCAAGTTGGTCAAGCAGGACCTGCCCTTCATGAACCCATGCTGGCTGGRTCCGATCCCCCGGTTGTCCCACACCTGCCTCGTGAGCGCTCTCAAGATGAACCGCTCCATGATCTTCCCTGGCACCGAGGTCAGGCTGACAGGCCTGTAGTTCCCCGGATCCTCCCTCCGGCCCTTCTTGTAGATGGGCGTCACATTGGCAAGCCTCCATTCGTCCGGGACCCCCCCTGTTAACCAGGACCTGTGATAAATGATGGAGAGTGGCTTGGCAAGCTCCTCCGCCAGCTCCCTCAGTACTCTCGGGTGGATCCCATCTGGCCCCATAAGGGGGAACATCTCCTGAAGGCACAGATACAGTTTACMTTGTGTACTGAACAGCTCCACCATGTATGCTGCTTTTAAAATAGGATATGATTCCCATACAGTTTGTAAGGAGCTCTGAGTATTCCTTTTGCTGGCACAGTGCATCCATCTATCCGTTCTCACTGTCCTTGGGCTCTGGCTCCTTAGAAAGGGTTCTGGCTCAATAAAATTCAGTTCAGCCCCTCATCAGAAAGGGCATGGTACACTTTCTAAGATTGTCTTACACACCAGAACTAACAGTTTGTCAGATTATGAGAAAATCATTTTGGTCCATTCAGATGAGAGTGAGTAGATTAATGAAAAAGCTGAGGTGGATGCTCCTCAGATTTCAAAAGGTGGAATATACGGAATTAGCAAAGATCCTAGATTATCCGAAGCAGAGTCACWGTAATTAGGAACATATCCAAGTCTCAAAATGGTGAACAAAAGAGTCTTTTCACCCAAACGTTGACCTGGGATTACATGAGTAGACCATCTTTCTTTTAAAAGAGTGAAGATTCCCGAACTGTGTATAGTCTTGATGAAAACTGAACTTCATTAAGCTGCTGCAGTATGAAGTTGATTTGACCTACTGTGTAGGTAAAACTCTAAAAACAATGAATATAAGCACAACGCTGTTGAGAAGATTACATTAGGGTAGTTTTTGGTTTTCTTTGACGTATTCCATTGTCCAAAAATGTTGGACAATGTTGTTCCACTCCATTGAACAAAACAGTTGAAGACTTATCAAGTGCACAGCCTATTTGGGTAGTAACATTTCAAAAGCAAGTTACTCAACGTCAGTCACTCAAAAYCTATCTAGCATCCAGACCTTTTAAAATTTATAACTATGACTAATTTAATAACGGTATGACATTTTTCAGCAGACAAGTTACCTAGATGAAAATATCCAAAACACACAATCACAGACAAGTTATAAAATGTGTTTGGAAGTGACCCATGTGCCTTTTGAGCATAAGACAATTAGAATAAATGACAGGAAAGTGTTTGCYTCATTTATCACTGGAAACATTCTATTACTACAATAAACATGAAACAATTTAGAAGATTATGTGAGACAAAGTCTTGTAAGACTTGGTGCAAGTTTCAAAAGATTTAATTGAGAAGTCATACATGAGAATGCTTTTTCAAGCTAAAGCAGTCTCCTGAGACCTTACTAAGGCTGAAAACCCAGATATTTGCATGAAGTCAGTAACCACATCCTGTTACATTTTGTAACAATCACACGAGTAAGAGTTATTGCTGAAATTTTATACCACAGCAAAACCAAGAGATACAGGTCTTTAAGGGTCTTTAATGGAAATATTAGTTTTGAAGACTGTCACAGCTTTTTGTTCTTTTGCTTGATGGAAAGTGTCCTACAGCTAAAGTATTTCTACTATTTCTCTTGAACTATACACTAACATCTATGTTCCTAAATAATAAGGAACAAATAATAAAGGAAATTAGGTTTTTATTTACRTTTTAAAAAATAAAATTTTTCAGTTCACCAGGAAATGTATTATCTTTCCAACTGGTATCTTTCTTTGTTTTACCATTTGCACATTCACCATAAATGAAATAATATAATAAAACGTGAATATGTAATAAAACGAGTATTAGAATTACTAACAATACACAGCTTGAACAGTGAAAGTGTGGCTGATAGCATGCCTTTGATGAACATGTTACATTTATGCAGCAAGTCAAGATTTCTTTTTTTTTTCCTTGATATTCATCTGTGGTTTGGTAATCAAAAGTCTGAGGGTGTTCAGGTTCTCATCAAAGAAAGCTATGGAAGCACATTTTGTTTTCTTTTCAGAATAGGAGKGGATGGGGCTCAGTGACTGCAAAAGAATAGTCATGATACAATTCACCTTCTCCTGAGTCAGATCTGCTTCTTTCTTCTAAAGCATTCAGAGCTCTGCCTGGCTTGAGAAATGACAGTCAACATGCTGCAACTTCAAAGAATTTTCACTTTTGSTCTATATCAGGCTCTGGGACCTTTTGGCTGCACTGGGTCTAATCCAAGACTTACTGTATCTAAGGTGAAGGACAGTCTCTTTAAACAGAATAAGGTTCTGAAATCCCCCCATCCCTTAACATTTCTTTTTCCACACAGAAAAGTATTTATGCACTGAATAGCACAAAAATCCCTTCTGAAAACAATCACACCACTTGTATCAGCTAGCTATGCATGTCCCAGCACAAGTATCTTTTATGGTTTCTTTCATAAGTGTAACTGCACCTTTAGTATATTTTTGGAAAATATTTTTGGAAAACTGCCCTTCGTGACTGAGCCAATCTACTCCCTTTTTATTCTCCAAACTTATCCCTTCTSAAGCTTTCCTACCTCTTGCATCAAATTAAAGTTTCTTAGGACAAAAAAAATAACTTACCATAGAAGGATTTTCTTGGGTACCAATAACAAAAGAATAACAGAGCAATAAGYCACTTTCTTCCAGCACACAGGTAAGTTTATTAAAATAACAGTTAGACACTAGCATTATGCATCTCTTTCACTTGTTGTACAGCTCCATCTGCACACTTGAAGCATCATCTTTCCCGATTTGCTGCTCAGGGTRAAAGAAACCATATGCACATTTCACAAACTAAAATAACAGTTTTCCCTTTTTTTCCCCACAAAGCCTCAGGCTGAGGTTGGTGGTGTTCAGTGCTTCATATTGCCTCCCTATCTGAGCATCTTTGTGGGCACGTACAAAAGGAGAAATAGCAAAGATGTCTGGTTTTCACACAATTCTGATCATAAAGAATACATGTAAGGAACACGTTTCAATATACTTGTTTTAGTTGCAAGCATTTCTGAACTATAAAAATGATTCAACAGTCAGATCCAAAGGGCAGGAGAAATCAATTGTATTGTTTTGACTGAAAGATTATTACAAAATATATTACGTTGCATGCCTCAAACTTTATAATTGTAATATTCAAATATTCTGTTTTCTCAGAAACCCAGTGCTTCCAGAAACTGACTTCATACTTAAACAGTTTGAGGTTCTCAGTATCTTATCATCACCTAGGTACAACCCTCTAACTTACAGATATATTTTGAAAGGAAAAGAGGCAACAGTTACAAGTTACAGAACAGAAAATTTTGGGTGGAAATGAGGAAAAAAAGAATTCTTCACTATGGCAGTAGTAAAACACTGGAACAAAAGTCAAGAGGGGCTCAGGAGTCTCCATCCTTGGAGCTATTAAAAACTGCAACCTACTCTGACTTTGAAATTTGATCTGCTTTGAACAGAGAGCAGACTAGATCCCTCCAGAGGTCCCTCCTGAATTAAATTGCTCTGTGATTCTCTGATATGATGTTACCATGTATACAAATCACGTATGTATTTCTCAGTAAGCACTGACACACACTGGACTGAACAACCATCTTCTGAAGACTATGTAGGTATCTGCTGTTGACTAATCACTCACAACATGGGAATTCAGTGCATTCCTGCTTCATAAATTGATCAGCTGGAATTGAGACACTATTGGAAAATGAGCATCTGTTCATCCTATGATACCAATCAGTGTAAACTCTCTTAAGAAACCCTTTTAGGAACTATTTCCCCTTTTCCTGTCCTGAGTACCAGAATAAACCCTCTGGGTGTATACTGCTGTGGGCAGGTTCTATTCAGAGCAGATCACTCTCCTAGCCCTTGCAGCAAAGTGTGCTGGCTTGAAAGGATTATAGTCCCCCCTGCCCCTCTTATCCTCCGTGTTTTTTAGTGGTTGCTGTAACACTTAACATTTTTCCCTGCTGCAGCTATAACTTCAGGTGATGCAACCCCTTTTGGTTTTTTTTTCATTTTCTTGAATTATGATTAGAAAAATCCAAAATGGATGGTGTAAGAGTACTATGTTCTCRCCATACACCATATTGGTTTGCATAGCAGATGAACTGCTTCAGCACATTCTGGATTTTTCCGTATTTTCACGTGCTTTGTTCCAGGCCGCAATCATATTATGCTCTTCTCAGGAATGTCTACCTTGAAACTTGGTAAGTGGCTGATGAGTCACAAACTTGCACRTTTTTCTTATATTCCAATGGTTCTTTGTACATTCTTATATAGAACATAAGAGAGTTCACAAGCCCACAAAAGTCCCCTAATTTTCCTTTTCTGTACTGCAGTCTTTTTGCTCATTTTCTCTGAGTTAATGGTTTTAGTTGTCTTGACTTCACTGTTCAAGCAATATAAAAATTAAGAAATAAAACAATTTTTTCTTATTTGTTTTGTTGTCACTCATTGATTTCAGACAAAAAAGAGACATTTTGTTTTGCAATCATCTACTGCAGTTCAAGAGTGATTCACTTTTCACTGTGCCATTTTTCTGAGTTTGTTTTACTCTTGGCATTATGTGTTGTTCAAAAATTACTCAGAACCGAAGAGCTGAGAGGCCTCTTCTATCAGTCTGTTCTCATGTAATATAACAGCCAGTTCCAAAAGGCTTACGCCAAAATCTTAAAAATAGTCTTTTTTGTGTCCTCAGAACTATGACATATTTCATAAGGAAGCACTGATGTTCATCTTTGCATGTGGYTACTGTTGGGTCAATCATCCTATCTGTAAGTCAGTAGAACAAGATATTGAGTGTGAAGAGAGTCAAACAACATGTTTTGGGGCTGTTAAAAATGTTATTCTCCTCCACCAYGTGTTATCAATTTACCTGAAACATTGGTAACAAATAGTTGAAAGAAGACTGACCTGCCAGAACTGCTTTGCTCACAAATACTCAACCGTGCTCAATGTTTTTCTAAACAAAACCAAACCCCACATGGGAGTGTGGTTYGCAGCATATGCTGCATTGAGTCTCTATTGAAATGGGACATCAGTTTTTTGTACTTGTTAAAGTAGCTSTTTGTGCTGCTTTTTACTAGCAAAATGAGTCTTATCTCAAAGATTCACCTTCAGAATAGAGAGGAGTATTTTTAGTTCTAATTCTCAGTCAGGGGCTGTCACTTTCTTGCTTTTATTCTATTGAGAACACATTCAGTTTATTTTTCCATTCTTTTGTCTCACTCCTTGCAGAACACTGACAAGCTGTGTGGGAAGCAGCAGCAAGAAAAGGCAAAAAAACCAACAAAACCCAAACCAAAACAAAAAAGACACCCAAACCCAGAAAAACCCCACAAGGTAGACAGTGTTTTGGCCTAGACTCACTTAAAATCTTGGGGGCAATGGAAAAGCTCTACCTTTATGAAATTCCCTCAATGAGATCTTAATCAAACAAAGCAGTTAAGTACAGAGTGATCCCACAATTTAATTCAAGCAGAGTCCCTTCGATCGCTTCACTGAAAGAGAAATAGTTCTGCTTATAAAGAGCAGCCTAATAAGACCTCTAGTTCSCATGTTAAGGTATCATCTTGGGTACTGTGGCTCTGCAATGGTCAGGGACTCATCTTTGCCCAAAACTCATGTAATGGGCAGGACAGAATTTGATTTCTATTACCCTACCAGAGCCTTAGGGAACAAAAAAAGATTCTTTCCTAGTGTATTACTACTAGCTTCAGAGGAACAAGAAAAGAAAGGATAAATCTGACTTATGGGGATAGTGCCATTCTCTTCCGCAGCACTTGAACCACAACCTACAACATGCTTTCCATCTCCTGAAGAAGCAGGAGATAGATGACCCTCTTGACAAAGCACAGTTTAATTTCTCTCCATTACCCATGTCCTGAGATGAAAGTAACGGACCATAACCAGAAAGTAAGTAGTTCTAAACACAAAAAACAGATTGACAGGCTAATAAATAAAGTAACTCTATATCCTAAGCCTCTCTCAACCAGAGGGATATAAAACCCCCTCTTATTTTGCTTTTCCTTGCCCTACTATCCAAAGATATGAAATTTTAAGAATCTTTGTCTCTGCAACAGAAATAAATATTGGCAACAACATAACTACAGCAGCAAATCTTTTATTAGAAACAGAGGTAARGAGATCCTAGACTTCCTGCAAGCTTCTTGCTAGTTACCAGCATTTTAGTTGTTGCAATTTTGAATTCCCACAAGCACAGTGATGAATATGTGGCTATTGCCTTTATATTTGTATACTACTCTCTATAAAACAGATGTGCAGCATCTGATCCCTCACGGCTTATRTACCTGGTACTGTCACTTCCACCTGTGCCTCTACTATTCGTCCCATACTGTAAGATCTAGTGTGACTATGACAAGCTCCCTGTTGGTCGTATAAACATCATTCAGATTGCAAAATCAAGGAACTGTAATCCACAATCTGCTGCTGAAGGACTCGTGGTATAGAAGAAAATCTGGTTTAGTATATAGCCAAACTCTCCACTCCCATCTAGTAGCAATGTYTTCTACTCAACTTGTGTGTCCGTAAATAACACATTATGAGGGCCATTGGAAAGGCAGCCCAAAAAAAGTCACAAAACAAAAGTATAGTGTAGTGAAAACTCTTAAAATTCACCCTCAGAAAAAAAGTCCATTTTGGGGAAAGGGAAGTAATATTTAAAAACTCAATAAGATAACAAGCAAGCACATGAAAGCACATTTTAAAAAGTAATTCTAAAAAAAAAAAAAAAAAAAAAAAGAAAAAAGCATTTACCAACAGCTACCACACTGTGGCATCCTATGATAACACAGTATTTGACTGTATATTCAAAAGAAATTAACACTCGGAAAAACAGAAACACTCCTGATAATCTGCTGCAAGATATATGGATAAATGTTGACCTTTTAACAGCAACAAACCCAAAATGGTAGATTTTTCCTCTTTCAGAAGGTTGGGTAAGTTATTGTCTTTTAATTAAGGAAGGGCATTTAATCTATAACATTTGGAGTTACCTATGAAGCACTTCAAAGTTCAAAAAAAAAAGTGTGGGGTATTGACAATGAAAAAGAGTGTTAGAAGGAAATGGAAAAGATGACTGTCCATGTAAAGTTTTTTTGGCTGTACTGAGTTATTCCAATTTTTTAGTGGTATAACAATATTCATGCTGGTGTCTAGAGTTTTACTCTAAAATAATAAGCAGTACTTTGTTTTATCTTCATAAAAGGAGAACTAATTTTATAATCAAAGCAGAAGTATTACTGCATCTTCTGGACACAGAAGCATTGGGATAGATACTTTACGGTGGATGTTGTATGGTGCTAGAATAAACTGAAAGTCTTCTGAAATTATACAGCACATTAATACCTAAAGATTTCATCATGATTAATGATATTATAATGCATACTCAAGGAATGAAAAATAATTTGTCTCACATAATGGGTTACTACYTTGTCAGTTCAGGAGACTCAATTTTGCTGTGACCTTCCAATAAATGCAATTCAGTCACAGGTTCGTTAGCCACATTTTTTGTATGACCTAGAAAAATACAATGAAAAACCAATTTTGAAGTCTATCACAAATCTGTTACAAAACCTTTTTCAATTTCTGGGCTGACAGAAATGATGGAATGAGTATATATTGGAACAGGTGACGGATCTGTAAGAACCACCCAGTTCAGTCCTATGGCTTTTCATTCAGGTGCACCAGGCTCATCAGTTGTTCCCGACACCTGCCAGATCGTTCATTTTGTAGCACATGCTTCCTCAGAAGAGACATACAGGTATGTACATTCCATTTTTAATGGAATGTTCTTACTTTATTGGAAACCATCTGCCAGAGTGCTGTTTTCTGGGACACTTTCACGGGAGTTTGACTGTGTCGAATCTCCTTACACTTTGACACAGCAGGTGTAGAAAAGCCACAACCTAAATCTTTTATTACAGGTAAAGGTTTGCAGGCTGGATAATTTGTTCATGTGGGGGGTATTGTTATCTCAAGTGCTGTGGATGGTTATCACAGACCTAAGCATTTGTTATCTCAGCTGGAAGAAAACTACTTTCTGTAAAATTGCTCACTCAGTTATCATACCTAATGTAACGTGGATTAAGACAAGGAGAGCCGACTAGACTGTAGGAGGAGCACACCTAGATCTGCCACCAAGAGCTTAGAAATGTGACATGACACATTGTACACAAGCTAGGAAGTAACAGTATGGCAAGTTGGTTAGCCTGAAAAATACAACCCTCTTTCCCTGAGGTCTGCTTGACATCACATCATGAATAGCTATTAAATTGCTTTTAGGTTTATTCAGTGCACTCAGCAGGTATACAACAGAAAGGACAGAAGATCGTATGGCAAATTAGACACAACGGTCTTTCTCTCAGTGTGTGAATGATTCTCTGAAACTTACTATCTGATGAAGTACAAGGTCACAGAGAACTACCCCAGCCAGCTTTGAACCTAAGCTCGGATTCAAAATAGTACAGCTGTAACGTTGAGATGCTCTGCCCAGACTAATAAAATATACACACTTAGAATTACTTCACTACCTTGCACAGAGTTGTACTGATTTATGCCTTAGTCTCCAGTGCATGATAATTTCCTCAGAGATCCTGATTTCAACATATTGCTTTGATAAGCCAGAGGCAAAACACTTACCCCCAAAATCCCCCAAACACCCCACCACCAGCCCTCAAAACCATGAAGGTTGAGTATATGAGAGCGAGCTTTTTCAATGGCACAGAAAAATGACCAAAAAACCCACAAAGCACTGGAAAAAGTTAACTCAAGCATATGCCTACAGCATACGCTACTATGTTCRCTTCGGTTTTATCTTTCCCACAGGGGTAACCACAGCCACAAAGATGGAGCAGCACAGGAGCTGATCTCATACTACTCATCAGAGCAAGTACTTCAACATCTTGGGATGCTTTGGTTATTAAAACTCATACAAGCCATAGCCCTGTAAGTTCTCCATATAGACAATAATATATCCTGAGGCAGCATATATTATATTTGCAYCTTTTACCCATATATAGAGAAGATTGCTCCTAGCAATTTTTTTCCCCATTTGATTGCTATATTCAATATACCCTAGTCAGTGAAGACTGGACTTTTTAAAGGCACTCAAGGAGCTATAAAGCCTAGGGAAGATTTTAAGAAGTACCTACAGAAGTTCCCAAAGTCAGGTGTCTTCCCAAACTCAGGTAGTTCATCTGGGATGTCTTTCTTTCAGTTTCATCCTCTTATCTTCACTTACTCCTCTACTTWCTTTCCTTATGTTTCAAAAGTTTGCTGTATTCTCTTAACGGTTGTATATCCTTTAAATCCATCCCAGAGTCTTTAAATTCAAAGGAAAAAAAAAGTATAGCCACCCCACATCTTTAGCTTAGAAAAACCAACACTTTTTCTCAAAGGTCTAAACCAAAAAATTTGAAGGGACTGTCTTTCAGTCATCAGTTCATACGGCCACRTTCTCTTATTCATGCTTAGGGAAAACTGTCTCCAAGTGATCTCACTGATTTAAAAAAAAAAAAAAAAAAGCCTAAAATACCATCAAGAATAAATAGATTCAGGTGGCAGGAGATATGTCTCTGAATTCAGACATTTTGCCCTAACCACTCTAAGTCATTTCTTCTATCTAACAACTCAGTCGCTGTTTGGGGGTTTTTGTTTGTTTGTTTGTTTTCTGGTGGTTTTATTTAATTTTTTTTTAAAGCAATCGATTTAGTTTAAAAGTCTGAATTTTAGTGTGCGTATAAAAATATTAYGTATAGTCAGAGAAACAGAAACTTTACTTCTCTGCACTCCCCCTTTATCACAGTACATTTTTTTGAAAAACACAATAACATAACCATTGATAATAAGGTTACACTAGCTCTTTCAATGTTGAGAAATTCAGAAAAAAAAAACAGGTTCCAGATATGATTTCTCTATCAGAAGGAGGGATCTGAAAACAATCAAAAATACATTAGGATGGGTGACATGTTCAGTAAATTGAAGGCAAGACAATTCCTGTAAATCATCGTGATGTGGTAGATTAAATTTAAAGCTTCCCAGGATATGGACAGCAGACTGTGCTAGCTGGGTTCTTATAGATGGACATCAGTTAAGACTGTATGTTTGGTTTTTCCTCTTGCTCCTAGAATATGTYATGTCTTTCTGATAAGTTGCTTTTTCCAGTTGGGGGGAGAGAAATAATTGGAATGATAATATCAAGAAGAARTATTCTACCTTGATCAGAACTATACTTCTAAGAGAGTATTTCTTCATGTAGCTCAGAAAACTTTCTATTTCATTGACYTCATCTCACACTAAGGAAATAAAGTTTAGCCAACTAGTGAAATTCTAAAGTGGAGATGTTACTTAAAGAAACATTGTGGAGAAGGAAGCACATTTGCACTATATAACAAAGTAAYCTTCCAGTGTTTATCGTCAGAGAAATTTAAGTATCCATAAAGAACCTAAGACTTCCTTCTGGCTGAGGTAAAACAAACAGGTTCTAAAGYAGTCAAAGTAGTGGACATCCTCTTTGGGTTAAAGTAGACTAKTCCACTGGCAGCATGTAGGGAAGACAGATGCACTAGATGACATTTTGTTTCATTTTAGGGAGCTGAAGTTTAGTACAGCACAGAGCCACAACCTAAATGCTCATATTGTTTTGATTTAAAGTTCTTCACTGAGTCAGTAGTTATTTTTTTTTCAGGATCTGATCATTGTTAAGAAATAAAATAAAGTGTTGCTATTTGATAAAATTTTCTTATCACAGTAAAAGTGGCACTCACAACAGCAATAGCATCTTGTTTATAGAGACCTCTGCTCAGGCATAGTACTTTTATTAGGGGAAATGAAAAAAAGATAAGCCAATGATCCCTGTACTGCCTTTCTAAACCATTCATGAACAGGCATGAATTTACCTGAATGAGACAGAATTTTGTAGCTTTTCCTCTGTAAATTCCAGACAATACAAAATAGTCAAGAACAGTAGCAGATCATAGGAAATGCCCTAAACAATCTTAGCCTACCTGCAAACCAGCAGGCAAGGCAGGACTACCACTGGGCCCGTCCTTTAGGACCCGAAGTATCTAGGATAAAAGTGCAAGATGTTGACAAAATGACAGGTTCCGCAGAGGCTTCAACCCTCTGTGGCTTTTCCATACCAACAATCTTGCCCTGCTAACCCTGAATCTTCTTGGGGACACACCCCAGCACCACCATCCCACACCCCAGCACCACCTCATTTATAAACTGTGACAGATTGTTTAATGAGAAATGCCAGAGATTAATAAAGACAGCAGATCATACAAGTCCAGGAAGAGAACACCTCACTTGAAAACTTTAAAAAAAAAGAATATTGAGAAAAACCTAGCTCTTTAATTTGATCCAGCAGTCTTTTCTCACTCGCTTTAGTGAGATTATGGCTTCATTTGAGCTAATACTGGTTCTTGTTTTCCAGCCCAGTCTGCGTGCTGTTATGGCCCTGCTTGTGCAAGAGCGAAAGATGGAATATGATCAAAGAACCCAATTTAATCAATTACTCAATTTAATGAATTAAGTGGTATARAGTAAACTATATCTGAATCTGGGTTACCGTTACAAGAAGGGGATATAAAACAACACTTAGGACTATCGGCCTGTAGAGCATACGTACCAGTTACTAGTAAGTGCAACACCAGCAGCCTCTGTGCGCTACAGGATGATAAAGAGAAAGAAGCCTCAGATCACCATACAAGGAAGACTGTGCTTATATTGAGGGTAGCAAAAGTCCAGATGTCTTTCCAAAGTCATATCTCCCTGCAAAGGTAGAAACCCTTGGAGATGGATAACACTATGGATACCCTCAGTTCCTAAACCTCCAAGGAAAATCTAAATAAATAGTTTAAATAATTTTTTTAAAAATCCTGAAGTGATGTCTGTCTTCAYCCACCACTTCAAGTGACACAGATGTTACTGGCTGGGCAGCAATATCAGCTACCACTCATTTCATTTTGTTCTTGGTCCCTCTGTTGCTATGCCAATGCCAGCCAGCAGCTCAAGATAAATAAAAGCCAAGGTGGCAGACCTCCTGAATTAGCATTTTCTGTCCATCCTGTGGAACTCGAAAGAACATTTCTGGCCAGAGTTAATCAGGAACAAAAGAACTGGGCTTAGCTACCAAGGGTACATTCTGACAAGGCAAGAAACACATGTTGCTGCCTCCCGTTGCTTTATTCTCTGCTCCAAAACTCCCAGGAATGAAAGTAAAGGACACTGAGGATTGAGAGTTATAAGCARAGCAGAAGGTATTGTGTGCACCACAAAGCAAAATACTCCAACTTCAGTTACACTAATCCAACATATAATGACAGAGACATTAACAGGTGTCCCTGCARAACCAAAAATAATAATTCTATGCCATCTCTTGCCTAATTTGCAAAATCACCAAAAATTATATTCTGAGAAGGATTTATGTTCACTCAGCACAGTATAAGTCTCACTATACTATCGTAATAAAGTCTTCTGGTAGCTATAATTCCATCAGCGTTCGCTGTAGCGATAAAGTATACCACCTATTAGCTTTAATTTATTGCCTAATTTCATACAAAACTACTTATAAAACCAATGGAGAATGATCAGTTGTTTTTATTTAAAAACACAAAAGCAACTTTATCAAACCACAGCTAAAAATAAGAAATTATATAAAACTATTAAACCTACAGAAAGTTTAATTTGTAAATTATTTTAAAAGTAGGTCTTGCAGAACACCATTGCATTACCACATTCGTAGGTTCACTGTGTAATGGTACAGGAATAAAGACACTGCCTTTCATTCTGCTGACAACGTGTGACAGCAGGACGTTTGTGTTCAGAGAGCCGCCTCCTACAGAAGTCAGAAGCAGGCAGGCAGTTCCAGAAAGTCTCTTATTTCACCCTAGCGCAGGGATACAGTTGAATGAAAAATGGCACAGTTTGCTGAAAATCAAACATTGATCCTCTCTGCGTGTCTGTAAGGCCTGCCGATAGCATCTCCATAGTATCACTCCAACTCTTCTCACCTCTGCAACCAAAAGTTCACAGTGACTTAGTCTCACTTTTTCTGTTTGTGATCACACAGAAGGGAGAGACTGGAGAGTAAAAAAACCCCAAACTTCAGTATATTCTGACCTCACTAATGGAGGAGAACTCTTTCATAGCTCAAAATAACTGGTCACTGAAATTAAAGGAACATGAAGTTGGTGGGTTTGTTGTTTTGGGAACAGATTGTTTTGAATTAGTGCCATCAGAAGACAGATTTTAGAAAAAAAGATAGGCAATGCAAGAAAGCAGTAAATTATTCAGTTATGTCCTAAGTAATCAGGACAATATATTGTGAAAATCAAGTAGATATTTAATTCAAAGGAATCTTTTAAAGTAGCTTTCTACCTATTAATTTAAATCAAATAGATCAAACACTGTAAAAATTCAAGATATCTTTGATCCAAGGAGTCCTTGAGCTAAAGATGCCTCCTGCAGTAAAATCTGAAGTTACTTATCTGAGTGGGTTTCTCAAACCTACTGGATTACTTTTTAGTTACATCTGAGAGACTTTCAGGTTAAGTGGAGAATTCTTTCAACTGATTTCCATGGGCGGTTTTCTTCAGAGGGGTTTTATTAGCTGCCAAGTTGAAGAGATTCTTGAAAGTATCTTGGTGGTTCCTGAATTTCAGAACACACACAAGCAAATAAGAAAGAACTAAAGGTTCATGGGATCAAATGAAGGAAGAATGAACAAAGGAAAAAAAAAAAGAATCATAATGGTGGCAAGCTTACTCACCACTGATCAAGCAAGATGATGTCTGGTATCATCTGGGGAATGAATCTCTACCCTCCTCAACACACTTCCCTGGGTTTCAGTTGACTTATTCCAAAAAAATGTAACAGTACTTATAAAAGTGCTACAGGTGAAAAAGGCAATGTGGAATTAATTTATTATCTTTTTACAGAAAGGGAAAGTGAAACAGAAAGGAGACAACTTGCCTGAGATGATCTTTTAGGCCTGGGAATGTCCTGCCCATGTCAGCTTTACATTCGAACCTAGCTCTAGTTTCAGTCCAGTCATGTGTGACTACTTGATCCACTCTTCCCTACCTACATTTAGACCAATAAACAGATCTTGTTTCAACTGGAAACTAGTGTAACATCTCTAGTTCTTTCCATCAATATACTACCAGATGGACACTCATGATGAGCATCAACAAAAAATACATATACATTTCTATGTGCCTATGTCTCCATGCTACGTGAATAGTGTTTTTGATTCCAAGGAGAAGCTACTGCAAAAAAACTAGTTTTGTCAGCTGAAGGAGGGCCAGGATATTATTTTGAGTTTTAAGGTATAACAGTCATCTTATTATTGAAGAGCTAAGTATAAAGGAGCAAAATAAGACCTAGTTTCTAAAGGACATGGAATAGAGTCATTTCTATTAGGCACCAAGAAAGATCTAGCAAAAAAAAAGAATCTCTGTGGCATTTTGTGTCTCTGCAGCTGAAAAGCTGATTGTGCTAGTTCTCTCAGGCTTTGCCTAGTAGAAAAAGGTGGAATAACCACCACAGTACTCTCTGGGGAATATAAAGTACTTATCTGGAAAAAGAAGAAAATAAGAAGTCATACATTCTAGACACTTTCTGGAATTGGGTCTTTCTGATGCAGCAGGCTGATTTAATTTGAGCTGGAGGGTCCACTCAGCCAGATGTAGAATCAGAGATATGTGATGTTGGTATAAAAGCCCTTTTATGTCTTGCCCCCGAATTTGATCGTGCATTGAGTGCCACTTGGCCATGTCCCATAAAGAAGACTGTTGATGAGTATAACATCTCTTACAATTTTATTTCGTTCTGCATAGACATTAGACTTTAACCAGGAAGATACATGGATAGGATATGACCATCAGATGAGAACAAGAAAGAAACAGGACAGGAGACAAATTAAATAGAGAGGAGAAAATTTCCAGTTTGTGTAAAACAGTGTTGGCAATTAAACTGATATGAGCCAAGACTGATTCACATCGGYTGAAGACCTGGTCTACTGATTAGATAAGTGGTAAAAAATTACCTCTGCAAAATACTCCACTTTGTTCAGAAGAATAGAAAAGTCCTGGGTTGGGTTAAAACTGTGTCAAAGCTCCCCTGATAAACATAACATTTCCTTACCTACAGAGATGAGTGCTTACCTCAGATATATGTTTTCAGTAAAAGAGGCTTGACCTGGAGAATTTTGTGCATCAAAACAGCTGTAGCTAACCCGGGAATATCTGGCTTGAGCCACACGCTGAAGACTGCCAGGAATCTATGCATGATGTGAGTCTTTGGGCAAGGCTTCAGCATGTTTCAGGTACCAGACACCCCACTCCGTAAAACAAAAAGATGGGACTCTCTATTGTTTCTGTGGTAATTATAAAACACAGTTATAATACAGTACAGGCAGTGCCCACAGATGACCACTTTCTAGGTAGCTGTTATAGTCCACATCAAAGAAGTTGAAACATTTCAGCAAATCGGACAAGTTTCTCTGTTTAAGCGCCATGACTGCAACATGTCTGCTGCACATATGCTATAGTAAATTCTGTCTTCCACTTATATTCTAGATCATCTTCATCACAGCCAGAGAAAAAGTTGATTCTTTATTTGGTTTTGTGCAGGAAGGTACCCCTCTTTCAGCTGAACACTGGCTCAATGGATAAAAAGGTAGGTTAAACTGCATAGCTTCAATTATGCCAGATAAAAAACCCTTCATGTTTGATATAAATTCAATGCATCTTCATAGCACGTAGCACGCTTTCATCTATCAAGAAGGTGCTGAAACTTCTTAAGCCTATTGATTACCAATAGTCCTTGAATAGTCCTTGTAGATTGGTACTTGAGGATACCTGTGAAGACCCTTCCTGTTAAACAAGCATCTCCTCCAGCTAAGACGTCGCTATACCACAGCCGTTTTCCCATGCGCCACATTTTAATACAAGTACTTCTAAGTCTACCTTCAGCACAGAAATTCTGGAACCTTGTCTCACTACTAGTTGAAGACCAAGACCCACCAACTCCACTCCATCCAGGAAAGATTTTTTTTTTTTTTTGGTTCTTTGATTGCTTCCTGCATTAACCCCTTTCTTGCCACGTACACCTCAAACTTACAAAAGAGTACAGTGCAATAGCAATGCTTACATTTTCAAGGATTTAAAAATAAATTAGGATAGTAGTGACTGTTAGTACCAAATTTGGATTCCATTACATCATCTTGGGAGAKTTATAATAAATGTATTTTAAAAATCATTGTCTGTAGAGAATACAAGCTTTTTATTTAGTCCATGTATCAYATGATTTAATAGAGTAAAACAGTATTACTAAGATTTGGGCCAGTATTATTTAATTACTTTAATATTAAAATATGAATGGAAAGTCAAAACTAAAATTAGAAGACATTTCTATATGAAAGTCATTGATTTGCCCACTGAAAACAGGAAGTCTTTCTGCAATGCTCCTAAAAAAGAATGATACCAAAGTCTTCATGCAAAACATCATTAATAGAAAGATTCAAAGTTAAACAGCTAGCACAGGATTTTCTTATATCCTAGCTGCTCATCTTGGATCTGCCTATACAAATCACTAAAACTGAGGAGAAGAAAAAAACGTGGCTTAAGATATTTCAACAGAAAATCATGGGCTAAATGTTTGCAAATTCAGCCCTTCAGACTGAAGGATAGAATTCTGGAAAATATYCTTGCAATTTTAAAAAAAGAAAATAAAAACTAAGTTCAACTTGTGACTAAGATTCAATTCTATGCAGTATAAAACAAGATAAAGCTTTGTGGCCGAGGTATAACCCTCTGAAGATATCGTTTAGTAATCATACATCCTTAACTGCATTAGTCTTAGCTTGTGCATCTACGGATGCCCGTTGCTACTTAATTTTAAAAGGTTTCTAATCTTATAATGAAACTGTATTTTTGACCAGCCACAAAGCAGAATCTGATCTGAACATTATAATGTAATTATTCATGGATTTTAGTGTCCCATTTGAAATAATTTATTCAGATCTAAGAAATACACCGCATGTCTATGATTGCATTATATAAAAAGCAAATAAACTACATAGTGAAAATGAACCACATGAACACATATCATAAAATGGAACTACCTGGAGTTTAGAGCTTGGGCCAAACTAGCTTGCACTTTGACTCCTGTTTACTCACTTGCAGCTATACAATGAGAGACAAACTCCGCTACTTGATTTTTAGCCACTTTAACAGTGCTGGGAAAGTGGCTGGAAAAGTTGGGTTCATAGCATTCAAGACTCAAAATGGGCTTCACATTTCGTGGCCAGGTACCAATATTACAGTGCAACCTGTACCTTTATAAGCCTCTGTAAACTGCTAAAGGAATGAAAAAAAAGAAAAGAAAAAGAGGACTTGTATGGCCTTTGGAGATACAGAGTACAGAATATAATTGTTCTGATTTCCACCTGCAGGTTTTGCATCTTCAATTATCATCCCATCATCCCAAACCTGAAGAATATCTASAGTAGTAATGCTTTGGCACGTTGTTTCTGAAAGCACCTTCTGCTATGTTATCCACCAAGTCATCACCCATGACTGTAATAGCACATGCTAATTAGGAGATGTAATAGGCCATTTTCAAAGCATCACCTATAGTACCCACAGGAAAACTGGAAACTTGTGTGTTTTACTTGACTGCTTTGCTGGCCTAGCCAGTTACCTACAGCGTAGAATAGAGCTTTCTGGTGTTCACCTGATGCTACATATGAAGAAAGGTGAACAAGCAGACRTCGTGGGTGCTTAAAGCACATAATACAGCTGAATGAAAATGGTGGAAAAGCAAGACACCAGCCTATAGATAAGTGAATAATGTAGCTTATGTTCCACCCACAGTAAGGAGAAATCAGAGACCATGCTGAGACTAAGAACACATGTTGCATAACCTGTGCTGGTGGAGCTTCTGACTAGAAAAGGGACAGCTCTTCGGCCTCCTTTCCTTCCTTTGTTTACACTGAAACACAAACGAAAATCAGAGTCAAGATCTGACTCAACTCATAATTTCCATTTGATGTTAGGGAATTCAGGGTAGTAAAATCCACCTAGACAGACTTGAGCAACTATGTTCTAATCTTTGCTCAGGAGCAAGCAGTGACCAGAACCATGCCAGTGTTGAAAGCTACATGCATATTTCAGCCTAACAGCCCATAGCCTTGATTTGTACAATGGTCAGTAACATGGTGCTTCTCTTCTACAGTAGTAATGTGTCAGCATTTGAGTCATGTTMTAATCCCGTTTGATTCAGTACAATGATATTTAAGCTGCATCATCAATAGCACCATAAATTCAGCAGGGCTAATACTGCCCCCCCCACACCTGTACTTTTTTTTTTTTTTTAATATGTGTGTATATATATCTCTACAGCTATCATGCACACACATGTAGACACGTACTTTCTTTCCTCTGGTTGCACATAAAACCTAGAATTGTGTATCTTTTCATTCCATCTGTTCCCAAAGGGATGGCAATTGAGATCATTGATAAAAAAGTAGTAATCCTGAAAAATCATTACCGTTCTGATAATTCCTAAAGAAGATAAGGACAGATCACCCCAGCTATTTAAAACAATGAGTTGTATATCTGGTATTATTACTTCAAAGAATTTGATTTTTACTTTTCCTTTCTAATTCTTTGCTTTTACCCCACAAACACAATTTTCATGGGGCTTTGCTTTGCAATTTCCATGTCTTGGTTCACCCTTTAGCAGAACACTGCTATTCTGGGGTTATTTTCTTCCAATTTCTTTTTTAAACTTCTAAAGATTGTAACAATAAATAGGTTATAAGCTTACTTTTATTTTAAACGAAAATTATTATTTTTGGATAACTACATGACTCATTGTGATCAGCGGTGCTTTAGCAGGAAACAGCCGTTATGATGAAAGCTAAAACTCCAAGAACAAGTAGGACGCAGGTGAGATGATGATTTGTTCTCTGGTGACCACCTGGGGTGACTGTCTGCTCTGTCTTTCTCTGACTGCAGCATTACAGTCCAGCTCAGAAGTGTTTGCAAGATGACATTCACAAAGATGAAAAAACAAATCTATGTGGAGATTTTGTCCAGAGCCTACACTAATTTGATTGCAACAGCTGTTTCAACACCCCATGCTAATATCTTATTTTTAACAGCATTCTAACCCTTTCCAGAGTAACTCATACTAACAATATTTCTTGCTTGCTTTGTTCTGCTTCTTTTAGAAATGGTGGTTAGCTGATGTCTTTCAACTTCTCACACCCACTGTAATCACCATAAAGTTAAAATGACTGTTGTTAATTTAAATAAAATACTCTCCTTTTGTTCCCTTCCTAATTAGATTTTTTTAAAACTTTCTATTGCCATCATTATATTTATTCTAGCAAGACTGTGGAGTATGCAAACAGTGTAAGACCAGACTCTTGTACATGTGCAATTGGCAGAAGCACATTTGATACACACAAAACATATGCACACATGCTTGACTGTCTGCCCCACAGACAGCTGGTGAAAGAAAGAGGTACAGAGAGAATCTTAATACTCAATACAAAATCTGCATTTGACACATTGAATAGAAGTGCTTTGTGAGGAGATGCTGATACAGTAGAAGATACTTTAGGAAAGGAGGCTCCCCTAAAGCATCCCTATGTCATTCCTAACAAACTTCTATCATCTGAAATTACAGTCTGTTAACACAACTAAATCAGATTCTCTCGAGGCAAACATCTCCAAATGCTTAMTTACATTAGTGTTGCAAAAGTTTTCCCGAAGTCTGAATTAAAATTCTGCTGTTAAAACTTAAGCTCAGAATATTTTTTTCTATCCACTGTCAACAGAAAGAAAAACTTATTACTTTATTTGAAATCTACAGATATGCCACCYTTCCATCCCTTCTTTTTTCAACTAAAACTTGCCATTTTTTTTYCCCATTCTTTCCTYATMGGTCATGTTTTCCAGCCTTTTTGATCATTCTCATTTTTTCCTCTGGATTTCTCCAGTTTATCTATATTTTTCTTGAAGCACTGCCAAAACCAAAACCTGATACTGGCATTTTAGCCAAGTTGAGCAGAAGGATTACAATTCTGTTGAMGCATTCCAAGTATATTTTTAGGCTGTTGTGAGACAGGTAACATTGTTGAATTGTTTTCAGTATGAGATTCACCACAACATCCAACAGCGTTTCTATACAACTACTCCCAGTTGCTCTCTTAACCATCTGCAAATAAATATGGGCTCCAGCACATACTAAAAACTTACTGGATACTTTCAGTGAGTGTAATCTTCACTACCATTAGATGYGTCTTTCTCTGCTTTCACCATACAGAAAAATGTAGACAATTASCTCAGGTGTCTACAGTGTAGGTATCTCAAGTTAGATGAAAGGAATCTCACCTAAAGTATTTTTGGATAGTTGAYGTCTTTCATTAGTACTAGGTTTTGTCCTTGTATTGGGTTTATGTGGCAAGGTTTWGGTAGAGGAGGGRCTACAGGGGTGGCTTCTGTAAGAAGATGCCAGAAGCTTCCCCCATGTCCAACAGAACCAATGCCAGCCRGTTCAAGACGGACCCACCACTGGCCAAGGTTGAGCCCATCAGTGAYGGTGGTAGCACCTCTGATAACATATTTAAGAAGGGGAAAAAACTGCTGCATATCMGCAGCTGGGAGAGAGGAATGAGAATATGTGAGAGAAACAACTCTGCAGACACCAAGGTCAGGGAAGAAGGAGGGGGAGGAGGTGCTCCAGGCACCAGAGCAGAGATTCCCCTGCAGCYCCTGGTGAAGACYATGGTGATGCAGGTTATCCCCTTGTAGCACAAGGAAGYTAAGAGTGGAGCAGATATCCACCTGTAGCCCATGGAGGSCCYCATGCCAGAGCAGGTGGATGTGCCTGAGGGAGGCTGTGATGCCGTGGAGAGCCCATGCTGGAGCAGGCTCCTGGCAGGACCCRTGACCCCGCAGAGGACCCACACTGAAGCAGTCAGGTCCTGAAAGACTGCACTCTGTGGAAAGGACGCATGTTGGAGCAGTTMATGAAGAACTGCAGCCCATGAGAAGTTCTCCCATCGGAGAAGTTCRTCAAGGACTGTCTCCTGTGGGTGGAACCCATGCTGGAACAGGGGAAGAGCGTGAGGAGGAAGGAACGGCAGAGACAACATGTAATGAACTGACTGCAATCCCCATTCCTCATCTTCCTGCACCGCTCAGGGGGAGAAGGTAGAGAAATGAGGAGTGAAGCTGGGCCTGGGAAGAAGGGAGGGGTGGGGGGAAGGTGTTTTAAGATCATTATTTCTCATTTCCTGCTCTGATTTAGATTGGCAATAAATTAAATTAATTTCCCTGAGTTGAGTCTCTTTTGCCCATGACGGTAATTGCTGAGTGATGTCCCTGTCCTTATCTCAACCCACAAACCTTTYGGTGTATTTTCTCTCCCCTGTCCAGCTGAGGAGGGGGAGTGATAGAGCAGCTTGATGGGCACCTGGCATCCAGCCAAGGTCAACCCACCACAGTCCTTTTTGGTGCCCACTTCCTCCTCCTCCCTTAATGGATACATCTCCTTTCTTACTTCCCTGCTTTTCATGTYCTTCCAGTTTGTCAATCAGCACAAGCTTTCCTGACATATATTTTAAATTTTTAAATTAATAGATAAAATAACATTTTCTGATTAAAAAGAATTTCACCGTAAAACCCTGCTCTATTCACGAGGAAGGATCTGAGCTATCCACATCAATCTGCAAAATGTGTTCTGCCAAAACTAGTCAGAGACTATCATGACACTATAGAGAAAAAGCCCTATTGATTTCTATGAAACCATTTATCAGGCTTGATATTATGACGAACAATACATCAAAAATTGGTGCCACATAAGCAAGTGTGGCAGAAGTTCTATCCAGTCATTTTTTGTGTAATTCCATATTGGGCAAAGATGACATAATTTGACCCTTAAGAGAATAGCGCATTTACGCAAACATATGAGCTGAAGTCATCTTGCCAGACTATCATTCAAAATTAGGGCTAAGAAYTGAACCATGCTGTTCAGTTTTTAAAGTGCCATCAACTTTTTCACCAATCACAGCACTCATTTGATATATTAGATTCTTATAGCGAGCTCTCCCACACTACATGTTCTTGGCCCACTCCATCTGCTTTCCCCTTTCATTCATCTTCTGCCTATGACTTTATAAATTTGTATGTCTTCCAAGTATACAGATCACCTAATTGTCTTAGTTTACACCTGTAGTAGGCTGCAGTTTGTTAAATAAAGRAAAAAAATGATTAAGATGTATATACTGCAGCTGTCTTGAATGTCTGGACAACACAGATAATTCTGTGACCCGGCATCATCCTTCGAACAACTCTCCTACCMTTTCGTGTGTCTGCATTTGTTCATTTTCAAGCACTATTAATTATTTGATTACATACCATGTGAAACCCTTGGGATAACTGTTGTCCAACATCTGACACTTCATCATTCATCTAAGGTAAGGCTTCCAAAGCAACTAAATGCAACTGCTGCTACGCCCCATGCAATTGTACTGCTCAGCTGTTATGGACAACTACAAATGTCCTTGTAGACCAAACTCTCTTCTTAGAGCCCAATGGGATGTATATCTGTATGCAAGGCAGACCTAGCATGGGGAAGTGCCTAAGGAAAACACACCTATATACTGTGCAAGTCTGAACAACTTGTACCCTTCAAGAAAAATATAGTCAGTGAAAGGCCTGAGAGGAAGAGCCTTCTGAAAGGTAGGTTAAATACATTAGCTTCCACTACTTTGTTTTTATTCTGTGTAGAAAAGTGGTAATTTTATCAGGATGAAAAAAATTATGTAAGAATACATCTACTAAATTTAAAAGTCAAACTGAAGTCTAATGACTTTTGTATGCTCATGAGTTTAAATAATTTTTTCCATCTGTTTTGATCCTGCCTGATGCTGAATGATTTAAGGGAACAGAGTATAACAAGCACTTCTCAGAAGATGCTGAGCATCTTGCAGTTTGGTATACTTGGTTATTTTCTATATCACCTTTGATTTCAGTAATATAGATTCAAGTTCTGGTAGGAAATTAGGAGAAATAAGCAAATGATTAAAAGAACCAGTGCACTCCCAATTCAAGTTTGGAAAGGCCAAGTGATAAATATTGAGGTCTATAGTCCCTATGYGAAAATCAAGGAGTCAGAGAGTGAAGTAGCAGAAAGAAATTTAGAACRTCTTCAAAATTTAAGGCCTCTCTCAGTGTTTTATTACATTTTTTCCAATATCTATTACAAAAATTAAGAGGGAATACCATTGAAAGAAAACTAGAGGAGAAATAGTACTTCTATGGTTCACATCACTGTTCTTGGGATTCACAGAAATCTGTGGAAACTAAGACTATTTACAGTGTGCCTGCAGGCAGATTTTATGACATCACTTGAAGTTATCCTATTACAAATCRTCACAGAAAAATTCAGACTTAAGCTGTTTTCCAGTTTCTGCTGGAGAAAAGGGGCACGAAGGAGACCTCCCTTCCATAAATAACTGCTAAGGGCTGGATCTATTTGTTAGGAAGCTAACAATTTTTCACTTAAGTCTCTACACTTCTTTTCAACRCAGGTCCTCACAAAATGACTGTTTTTACCAACACAGAGGCAATATTTGAAGAAGAGAGAGCGCACGTGCTAGTAGYGTTCCCTAGAGAATGATCCATTATGATTAATCAACTTGCCCTGCCCCAGATTTCAGAACACTGTGGGCCAAAGTAGACAGCATTAACCCTTCCTAACTAGTAATGTACTTTTCTTCAAAAGTTGGTTGTAATGGAATTACTGGTAATTCACTACTTTGAATGAGTAAGACTGTGACAAGCTCTTATGAACATGAAATGTAAGTAAAATGGGTGATTTAGCATGAAGAATGCAACGAAATGCCTTGACTTTTGAAAAGAAAAATTATTTTTAGACCAATATTCTTAAGTCAGCTTTTTCCAGCCGATGATATTTCAGGTGTCAACTTCTCTATTAAGAGGGTGCTGCAGAGATCAGAATTGCTTTTTTTCATGATTATTACGTAGACATTTGTACTGTTCACAGGTTGTTGAATTCCACATCTCCTTCAGGAATCAAAATACTGAATACATTCCAGGAGCCCTTCAGAAATGTCCATTGGAAGGAAAAATCAAAATCTCATATGACCATTCTAAATAATAATTTTGATTAAATGAATATGTGAAAGTGATATTCACAACATATGGTAGTGCTAATGCCTTACCTACTTAAATCCTTAAGACCCAATCCTGCTAACCCTATTCATGTCAATGGTCTTACTGTAGTCAGTGGAGCTATTTGCTTTAACATTACCAAACCAAAAAATAATGAGCTTATTTCAAGAGTAATTATGCCTACTTTGGGTTTTAAAATAATAATATAGATTTAATATATTAAAATATGTAACATTTACATATMTTAAAATATAAATATTATAAACAATTATATCATTTATTATATATTAAAATATTACACATTTTATATATAGCTTTAGGAGGGCCAAATTCTGCCAAGAACTGAGCATATCTTAATATTACTCACTAGCTTCTGTTGTCCAGCTGAATGGTCAGAGCCATATTGTATATATTGGGGTCGAATGTGCTGTTTCTGTAAATTGGAACAGCTGAATCGGAATGTTTCCTTTACAATGCTGTCTGTGTGGGGAAAAAGTAAAATGTGTACGCCTGTCACTGCTTTAGCTTCTGCATGAGAAAGAAGAGAATACTCATTTCATGAGGAGAGTGATGTGTTTTTYCTTCTCAAGCAAAGCTTCAGAATGTTTTTTTTTAATTGCCTGCAGTTATAATTAAAGCCGGTAACAAATGTATGTAGCATATGCACAATGATTCAATGCATAATGAATCATACAAGAGACTTTGAAGATGTAAATAAGAAGTGGAGAAATAACTGTTTTTCAGGGCCTCCTGCCATGAATCTCTCTGTATGTACAGCCAMATCTTTTATAGAAGAGAGGCCTGGAAAAATCCATACCATTTTAAGCACATGTTYCATAATATTTTATTGTAGAATATTTGCAGCCACAGTGTGCCTTATTTATGATCCAACCACACAACAGATGCATTAATGTAGCTGAGAACACTCCAGGAAAATACACACACCAGGAAAATGCTTTTTGAGGACTTAAATAGCTGCAAGGCAGTTTTGCTTTAGTTTCAAGTTAAACCTAATTAGAGCTAACCTCATTTTAAAAAGGAGAATGAATAACTTCCTATGAGCGTAGATATTATATGCAGTACTGCACAATTCTGGCCAACCAGCCAACCTATAGGCATAAGTTTCTTGTTTTGCCCTAGGATGTTTTCCTCATGTACTTTATATTGCTAGAGTAAACCTAAAGTATGTTAAACTAGAATTAGGCACATGAAAGTAAGTCTGGATGTAGTCAGTATTGTCTTTCACTCTTCTGCTGTCTTTACACTGACCATGCACTGCGGAAGGCAATGACTTACCACTGAATCCCAACCAGTTASAGACTAGATAATTAAGCAAAGTGCTGTCAGACTGCCTGTGGTACATCCCAGTTATCCTAGATTTGTAACTTATGCAAATGCAAACTGCCTGCTGAAGTTACTTGTACACTGAAATCTAGTTGGGAAGGAATCCAAGAATGATAATCCCCAGCACAGCTAAGCAGTGTTTTATTTCATTGATTCTTTGTATTCCCCTTGCTTTTGAGTTTATTGTAGCCATTGGTGGGGAAAYACATGTCAGTGGCTGAAGATACAGTGCTTTCATGCCACTGTGCTGAATATTAATGAGAAAATACTCCAATTCATCTGCAGGCAGTTTAAAAAACAAACCACCCCAAAACCTAACACATTTGGATACCAAACCTGACCTGAATTTAAGATACCAGGTTTCCCCAGCTAATATCCTAAAGCTTTACAAAAGATATAAGGAGTTACAATTGATGATGTTGCTAAATTCCACGTGTGGTATTCGCTCACTCACCCTCATAGTCTTGAGTATGGGACAAATAGAGTRTATTTTCTTCCACTATTGAACCTGAAATTCTTTCCCTCCCACCTTCTCATCTGTGAGGGTTATGAAAGATGGCAGTACAAAAGTGGCAGAAAATTGAAATCACAATAATGATTTAAATTCATCAGATTTAAAATTGATGTTCTTTTTGGACATTAAACACTAGTAACAACTAAAATGGAAAGTGAAATAAAAGACAAGGGCTCTTAATCATTCCTGTATATTTTTTGCTTGATTAAGAAAAACTAAACAGGCATTTCTGGCCACACAGGTATCTGTGTTCCACCCTGAGCAGGTAAAACTATCCAACATTTTATCTAACTTCTCGCACAAGGTAAGTAAGGTACGTAACTAATGGTATTGCCTGTGGTAAACATGCAGAACCACATCACGAATGCGTTGGCAGTTGGGATCCCACTGCCACTCTTTTTACATCTTGGCACTTAAAAGTATGAATTTGAGCTCCTCAAACTAAATGTTTAGTAACCTTATCTAGTAGGTAATAACAAATGGTCAGCGCTCCCTTTATAAACATCCTTGACTAATATGATTAGTAAATGATAGGACTAGGAAATATTTGTTATGATCACCATCTCCCCAAAGCAGTACTCTTTTTAAGGTACTCAGCAAAATGTGCAGGAGAGAACAGTGTGTGCCAAACTGTCCAAGGGAGGAGTAGATAGACAGCACCCCATGACAACTTTGTGATTGACTGAGGCTTCTTTGGTACAGGCGTACAGGCACCCACAAAGGCAGTACAGGCGCTTCCCTCATCTACGTTAGCGAGCCTGTAAGACCAAAGAGTCACAGGGCATGAGACTAGTAATGACACAGGTACTCCCACCCTATAATGCATCCTATTCCTCCCTCAGAGGGGCTTCCATTTGCTGCTGGAATCTGTTTGGCAAGATTTGTTCTGTCCCTGTAAATGAAAATCCCGTGCAGCAGGTTGCAGTTGCTAACATTAGAGGGCAGGATAGCTTCTTGCTGCTGCCAACAGAGAGCAAGACTGCAGGATAATCATGCACTGCAACCCCTACTAAGTACATGCAAACACTACCCAGCAGCACACCCTCTCAAGTATAAGGAACAAGTTATTAGCTTAATGATTTTGCAGAAGGTTGAAAAGGTCAGTCTGGAAAAATTACTTTATTTCTTCAGAATAAGTCATAAGCTTCTACTTTTCACCCAAGACATTCAAGTAAAATCAAGCTTAGGATGTACTCTGCTCTGGTGAGACCCCACCTCCAGTCCTGCGTCCAGCTCTGGAGCTCTCAGCACAAGAAAGACATGGACCTGTTGGAGCGGGTCCAGAGGAGGCCACAAAAATGATCAGGGGGATGGAACGCCTCTGCTATGAAKAAAGGCTGAGAGAGCTGGGGTTGTTCAGCCTGGAGAAGAGAAGGTTTTGGGCAGACCTTATTGCGGCCTTTCAGTACTTAAAGGGGGCTTAGAAGAAAGCTGGGGACAGACTTTTCAGCAGGGCCTGTTGCGACAGGACAAGGGGGAATGGTTTTAAACTAAAAGAGGGTGGAATTAGACTAGATAGAAAGAAGAAATTTTTTTTACGATGAGGGTGGTGAAACCCTGGCACAGGTTGCCCAGAGAGGTGGTAGATGCCCCATCCCTGGAAACATTCAAGGTTGGGTTGGACGGGGCTCTGAGCAACCTGATGTAGTTGAAGATGTCCCTGCCCATGGCAGGGGGGTTGGACTAGAAGACCTTTAAAGGTCCCTTTCAACGCAAACTCTTCTATGATTCTATGTTTTATTATCACAATGTCTCATTTTATTGCCACATCAGGCAGATAATTTCCTATTTCAAGTTCTAGTAAAAAAAAAAACAACACAACAAAAAAAACCCCACAAACAAACAAACACCACAAAAAAAACCCTCCTGAAATACCTCCTGAAAAGACAGATTAACTTATTCATGCTAGCCTTTACAGTAACCATGGCTGTTAGTTAAATAGTACTGCAAGAAATAAAATGCCTACATATTTTTTTCCAAAAAACATCCTTAAAAATACCCCAAAACATTGAGTTCTGATTTCCTCCAATTGCAGCTGTGTATATAACACACTACATGCAGCTGGTATTGCTCCTAGAACTTCCCTACTTTTTCAATTTGGATTCTTCTTCAGTTGACTGTTCTGTATTTAGATAGCAGGTGAATTACATAAATGTTCCCTACTGCAATGAACAGTTCAAAACTGGTGAACATCTTTATCTGCTGTTGATACCACTTTTACTGCTACTGTTTTATTCCCAAAATTTCGTATGGCTTTTTAGTCTACTGTTTAATAAATTTAGTCTACTGTTTAATAAATTTTAGCAAAGTTCACACCTTCTTTTTTAAGAGCATAATCTTTAGTAGATTAATAAAAGATACATATTGACCCTAATCCTCCCAGTCAGTTCTTCAGGATAAGTTTTACATCACCGTTTTTCCATGGAATGAGTTCTCCAACGTTTGAAGTACATGTTGAGCTCACCCTTGAATCGTCTAAAAGATATCATAAAAACTTTCTGAAGAACTAGCAAAATAAGTTTGCCTTTATTCACTAGTTTCAAAGGCTAATAGAAACTTTTCTGCCTAGATTTTTTTGCAAAGACAAACTATATGGGGTATTTAAGTACCAGGTATATGAAGTAGAGGGTTTCTTGCTTGATGTATTGACTTGAAAACCAAGTTTGGAATGCCTTTCATGGTACACCTGATGAACAAAGATCTCAATTCTATTATTCTAAACCTTAGATGAAGGAAAAGAAGTTAATACAGCACCACATTAACTTCTACTGACTTCCATATAGGAAGTGTGATCTTAGAAAGCTTTCAGGGTTTGGGGACCAGAAGACAGCCAATCAGGTAAGAATCTTCCAGCAAACTTGTCTGAAACTTTTCATGACACATGAAATAATCCACAATTTCTGAAACCAGTCTCTGCACTCATTCCTTCTAAGAAAGAACACCTCAAGAAAAGGGAGCTCAGCTAGAGAATAAAAAGCAAAAAGGAAAAAATGTTTAAGCTCCAGAGATGCTAATTTCCCTTTAAGAGGTATGAGTATTTAACTTGGCCGGAAAGCTAGTCTTACCACCTAAAGAGGAATCTCATTACCACAAAAATCCTTACATAAATATTATGTTTTGACTATATAATTTTCTGCAAGGACATAAGCCAGATAAATCCACTTGTCCTTGAGGTTGGTTGTAAGAGAAGATCAGGGGAGAGCTTATTCTAAGGGCAGTTAGATAGAATACTGTCACATCCAAAGCTGGCATAGATCACCATTGTTCCATTTACCTTAATCAAGCTACAAAGATTACACTATCTGAACAACTGGTGTATTTTCCCTTTCTTTTATGTGTAAATGTCTAAAAATTTGATATATTGACATTAAATTTCAATATGTGACATCAATAATTGACTAAAGTTTCTTTTCAATGACTTCTTTTCATAAATTGGATAAGCAGTGTTTTGAAATCATGTCCAAATCATTCTTGTAAGTTGAACCCTTGGAAAAACCCTTTGACATTTGTCAAGTAAAGGCTAATTTGATTATTTTTCTTCATGTGAGTTGTTAACATTTTAATATGCTAAAATGTGGCCATTTCAAAATAAACACAGTAAACCCTTTACAATTCAAATAGATTTAGTTCATTTCATTTAATAATGGAAATGAGGCTTTTGGTTCCCAGCAAGCCACAAGCATACTTTTACTCACAAAATAAGTTAGAAGAATTAGAATATTAAATGTTCCTGAGAACAATTAATTTATAATTTTAGCCAGGAACATTTGTAGTGATCATCTGAAGGAGAACAAGACGAACAGAAAAAAAAAAAAAATTATTCAATTCCAAATCATCAATTTCCTACAATTAAGGTTTTACATTGACATAATACTTGCCTTCTGGCTCCTTTCTGAGTCAATTGTATTATCTGCTTTTGACAGAAATGAGATTGGACTTAGATATTGAAATTTCATCAACAGAAAGTGCTTAGTGAAAACAAAAAAGCAACTAAGGCTGTTTAGAGAACATACGAAGTTTTGCACTGACTTGTGTGTCTCTATGCTTCTTTCCCTTCCCAGTACAAATACTTTAGATTTTCCAATATGCTGCTGTAGTTATGGCCTTTTCCCTTCTCTCCTTCCCCTTCATTTCAAAGCTAAAGGAATATATTCCTTACAAGCCTTTTCTGAAGTTTCTCCTACCTAGTTCCACCTTAGGTCCCTTAGTCCTTATTCACCTGCAAGTCAGTAAGATCAACTGTTCTTCCACTTCTCTGTGGAAGAGGACAATGGTTTTTTCAGTACTTGTTCCAGTGTCTTACCAAAAGAAATCAAGAAAAATCCTCACTTCTTTTTCTTATTGTTTCTTAACAGTAACTTCATAGACTAAAAGCTGTCTAGTCATGGACTGAAAGTGAAGAACAGACAATCACGAAACTAGATCAGTGTGCAAAAAATAACTCCAATTTACAATCAAGAGAAAGGGACCTTTAAGAAAAAGATAGGAGCTCTTATCTTTTCTTCAGTACTTGCTTTCTCTTTGGTATCATGCAAATTATCTAAACAGATAATATACTAGTTTCAGAGACAAAGGCACATTTAAGTCACAAAGACCAGTAAGAGAACAAATCAGAAAAGATTCTACTACTGACAGAGAATCTACCTCAATAGGGGGCCAGATAGGCCTCTAGCAGCTAAATAGTATTAATGGTTTGAAAATGCCAAAGCAGATTCTCAAGGAATATACATTCTGAAAATGACCTTTACACTATCTAGCAATGATGCTGTGTGATTAATAACCAAGAAACGTTAGAAACACCGTTTAATGGGAACCATTATTTATACAGCAGCAATTACAATAGCTTTGATTGAAAAAATATTAGGAAAAATAACTCTTTTGTGGTACTATCTGCTTCCTAGATTTTAAGTAATTGTCTCCTATAAGAAAATTTTTGCTTATTATATGCTTCAGTAATTCAATTTGCTTCATAGTATTCTCCAACTCTTCGTACTAAGCGACAAAATCCTACCCTTCAAAGATCCTCATTCCTTTCCTTTTCCTAAGATAAGCCTACAGAGCCTGTCTTGATTTAAAATGCATATCAATTATACGGCTAAGGGGTATACTTAACCTAAGAGATTTCCCACTTCTTTTTTTTTTTTTTTTTCTATAAAAGAAATCTCCAAGATAGGCTTCTTATAGTAGTTTCACAGAAGATCATAGTACTACTCAAATATTTTTGTACATTTCTTTTGTCTCCCACTTGTCTTTGGTAGTGTTTGTGTTACTGAAACTGAAGACCAAGTTTGGTGCAAAGAATCGGAAGAAGTAGGTACAATCACAAGCTGGCAACAGAYGAAGAGGTGAAAGGCAGAACTGGCCACCTATTGCAACAATGGCATTTCAGCACTTGCCAAAGCTTCAAAAAATTGCATCATTCAACAAATATCTCTAAGGGTCACAATGAACACATGAATGCTGAATGTTTCCATAGAGCACGATAGGTTTGCTGTATCTCAAAAGCTGTATTCTTAAATTTTATGGTTCTTTTTGTCCAAACTGGATTTGGACCATAATTGTAAAATCTGAATCAAAAGTAGGACACTAAGGAGAAGTTTAAATAACTCTAAATTACATAACTAAGGTCATTTTTTAATGCAGATGGGCCATGCACAAGACTGATTACATCTCAACCTCTTTTGCAGCTAATCCATCTCAGAGCAGACACTTCAAAGTGAGAAATAACACCTAAGTTCAAGTAAAATGACCTTTTTGGAAATTTTTCATGTCATGCATTTAAGACTTTACAAACCATGCATCCTCAAGAAGTTTTTTTACATGTACTTCCTCTTCTACATGTTAAATTTAACTGAAGAAACAGCTCTTGTGCATTGTGCTAAAASGTTACTAAAGATAAGTTAGAAAACATCTAACTTATGTAGTGGAACAGAACTTTAAAATGTAAGGCTAGAAGTTTACTTTAAAAATGTTGACTTCTGCTACCTAAGTTATCAATCATCATACCATGCCTTAAACAGGCAGTATCAAAACATAYATATATTAACTCATTTATATTTTACTCACCAAGAAAGAGAACTCTGAAGATTGAGGACCATAAGGATACACACACATTACTATGTTTAACCTGCAAGAAAATAGGTCTGAGCTGGTTTTTCTCTTCTACATATCCTATCTCTAARAGGCAGCTTTAGAGTCTGAAACAGTGACTCTCATTCTAAGGGAACTACATCCAACAGAGGCATACACAGGTACCAAGACTCTCTCTACATACTCAGTATATATCTTGTTGGCTTGTGGATTCAAGGAAAAACCTGTAAGGTCTAGATTCTGTTCCTGTGATATGGGGCCACTAAAAAAAAAAAAAAAAGGTAGATAACCTGCTGCACCTGAACTGCACTGCCACTGATATTTAGCAAGGAATGGCCTCTTCCATTAGCAGCCACTTACAGCCTCTGATTGGAGGTCGCTCCCACACAAACAGGTGAATTGCTTCTCTCACAAAACTTTGCTGAAGGCTAATKAGTAGTACCTGACCTTGCATATTCATCTCTCAGATGTTCCTTTAAGACTTGTTTAGCAGACATGCAAATATTAAACCTAAAAGTTCACAGTCAATGCATTATTTCAGTAAGATTACTGTCAGATATTTATCAGTCTTTTTAAAGTAAGGTTATCAAATGAGTTTTTCCTCCACTGTATCTCTGAAATCTAGCTACTAGCTACTTAAAATCAACTGGCTTTTTACAGTAATGAAACACATATTTAAATACCTGTGACAAGTTAAAGCAGAAGTGATATGAGGCTCTATGAGTTATAGTTCTATAACACAGTTCTTCCAGGTACAGTTCTCCTAGGACCAAGAAACAACAGGCATTGTATAAGCGATCTTACAATTTTAGATTAATTTTGTAAAATTATATTTCATAATAATGCATTTCATCATGCAATGTTTGAATACTATTCAAATAACAATATTCAAAACTAGCAAAGAGGAAATAATATTAAATTACTCAGTTCTTTCAGACAGTTTTTTTCCCATTTCATGGAAAATTCAAAATCCTAATTTTGTGCTGAATCAAACACAAAACATATGTCAAAAATTTTCCATGGGTACACTTAAAATTTTTAAAAATTGAGGCAAATATTGAGGACTATCAAGTACTTTGAAACTGAGGACTCCTAAATTATTTAGACAGCAAACCATAAAAAAATCAAGCACAATAAGAAAATAATAACAATAATAACCCCTTTTGATTAGCACCTCCTAGGTTTATACTCCACCGTTATGTTCTCAGTTACATTTCAAATGCCCTTCTTCCTCTTCCTCTTCCTTGCTCATCTGCCTCCTAGTCTTTGGCAATAATTGTTAGAATTGCATTTCCTTAAGATATTGTCAATACGGATAAAAATTATGTACCTCTATTTTTTATCAACATAGGCAAAATAACCCCCAGCACTGTAACAATTAGGTATCTTTTAAGTTTTGGAATAATAATAATAATAAACAAAAATTATTTAGAACTAATATAGTTATATCACAATGTCCTTCACCAGCAAAGGAAGACTATCACTCAGGAAGCGTACATTTCAATTAGATCTAGGCACTGAAAACACTGAAACTTAGATTTTAAATTTAAAATTTAATTGAATTTGCTGCTGCAACTGCATGAGACGTATCCATATTATTTCTTATTTAATTTAYTCTGATCGTGCTTAGAGTCCCCGAGTTCTCCGTCACTCCATGCAAAGCTTCTCTTGGCTGACAGAGGATATCTTTATTTATTATATCACTTTGCTCATCACTCTCTCCTAACACTAATTTTGCAATGTTGCTGATTCGAAAATGATCCAAGTTAACTCTCTGACTGCCCCTTTCCAACAGAAGTGGAATTTTTCTGCTGAAAGCTAACTGAATTTAATCGAATCTTGGGCCATTTCCATTCACTTTGCCTCCGACTATATTATCTTCAACCACGCTGCTAAGGTTGTTAGACATATTTAAAATCTAAGCTTTTCTTATCAGTAAATATGCAAAATAAGGATTGCAAAGTTTGCACATTATATTTGAAAAAGTAAAAAGTTCCTTTCTAAAATTAATGTTTATTCTGTATGAAGTAAAAATACATTTCTAAAATTTTAATTGCAGCCATAAAATTACATTCAAATTTTTATATGTTGACCATGTTGCCTGTATTAAGGTGCAAAGACTCAGAACTTCAGAGAACCCAATGGATAAACGGAACAGAGTCAATCAAACACTTTCTCTGCCTGTTTAGATGAAACAGTTCTGGCATAATAATCATAGGACTGATGCAGAGTTCAAAAGAAAGGAGCTTAGGTACTGGGTGGCTACATCCATGTGATTTTTTCATTATAAAGTATTATAATGAAAAGTCTGTGAGACCTGAAGTGTAGCAGCAGGAATAGTGCTCCTGTAATATTAAGAAAAAATTCATACAGCTACTTTAAAAGCAGAGTAATAGACAAACAGCATAAAATGACATCTAACCCAAAACACAGCAGTGTTTTAATAGAAGAGAGTAAATTCATCATTCTGGCAGTCAGTAATTTTATAAAAGCTCCTGTTCTCATTATGCCTTTTAGTGTTTTAACTACAGATGAAAAATAGAAACAATTTTAGGGTATTCCCGGCAGGCTCAAGTAGGTTTAAGGGTAGCTGACCAGATGGAAGAGACTTACTTTTAAAGCACTRTGTTTTACCTTCCATTCCCTCTGGCACTGAAAAGAGAAGAAAGCACTTCTGAAAATTTCAGGCTCTGCTTGTGGAAACAGTAATATATGTTTAGCTAAAATTATTTTAAATAGGCTGCTGTTACTGCTGAATTTACTATAATAAAAACAAATGGAACATGTTTCATGTAGCACAAGAAATGGCTGGGGAAACAGCAATCTTTGAAGAACATAATGTCAGGTTAGTATAGGGAAAGCAGTCTGCACCTGAGAAAATAAATGTGTTCTGTAGTGAAACACAAGAGGCCATAGGTCAGGAAASGTTTATACGGAACATGCATAATAGATATTTAAAGCTGTTGTCAGGAAAAACCCTAGTTGGGGAGTAGTTCTCTTGGCCTGAGGTTTGAATCCTACTTCATGTACATGAAAACAAATTTTGTCTTCTGAGTGTCCAGTGCAGAGAGATTATTCTTAGTCTCAGCACATTCAGAACCATTAATAATGTGCAGTATAGGGTGTGAAACAGATTCGTTCATCAATAATCTCTGTCCATTTTAACAGGCCATAGTCAACAGGACTCAGCTGACTCCTCCCACTCCATCCCTATGATAAAATTCTCTGACAATATTAATTGGGATCCAGTTCTGATCACACTGACACTAGTATAAATTCAATTACAACAGTGGGATAAGTGTAATACACCCAAATCAAGTTCATCACACAAACTGCAAATTYTTCAATCATTTTAACTTGGAGTGCTCACTAAAACAGTCAGCAATRTTGGATGCTCTGTGTTTGGCTGTTATATAAAACTAATGGATTTTGAACTTTTACTAAAAAAAGTGTCCTCTTCTCACTAGGATGCAAGTGTTGGGTTCAATGGCCAACCTGGTGATCAAAGCCAGTAATAAGATTCTCTGTGTGATCTTTGTTGAAAATGCATTCAACAGTCCACCCTGAGCTATTGCGTGTTACAGAAGATAAAACTCATAATGTTTTCAAAGTAAGGAGTGACTTTTGAAGTAGGCAATAAAAGTGGAAGGGATTACTATCTATTCAGCAAACTGTGAGTCTAAGTATAAACAAGAAATTAATAAGTTGATAGCGCAAAAAAAAAAAAATAAGGTGCATAAGTGACCCAGTGGCGACACACCAGTCCCATAGACAGCATCTCACAGGCGCCAATATGTCTGGTCATCTTTCATATAGGCAAAACAAGTTCATATGTATTTTTTCTTACTGAAATTAATTTCACTGCAAATGCAGAACAAGGCTTGGACTCTCCAAATGATGTAAGAAAAAGAGCCACTTTGTCATTTTATCCCAAACAATACAAGTTAGATTGTGCAATTCCATTGATTTCATCACTCCAGTTGCTTCCTGACCTGATTATACCTGAAAGTACAAAAGATGAGTAATTTAAATCCATGGATGAACATGAGATATAGGCTAAGAACAAGTGTTTGAAGCTTGATTGTTAGGGACCTAATACATTTCTGATTTTTCCACTGACCTTTATGTAAAGCACAGTGTGTCTAAAATAAATTGCAATAAACRCTAAGAAATGAAGCCTAGGAAATCTAGCAAAGAAGATATGATTATTCAGTAAATAATATGTTTATTGCCCAGTTTGTTAAAGGACGCAAATAGCATTACCGCAATTGAAACTTGCAGATATTACATGTTTGAGCCCACGGCTTGTTCTCTTTTTGTGCTCATACTACCTTAGTTTACAGAAGCTGAGCTAGTGAAATCCATGGGGAAGATTTTCTTTCAAACATACTGCCCGCTATGAAGAGCTGGGCTCCAATAGCTTTCTGATATGACCACTTGCCTGGCAGGCACCTTGGGTTTTTTCTTATATATCAAACTGAATAGAAGTTCCTTTGATTTACAAGTCTTTAAGGGATAAAGATCAAACTTACACCTTTAGAGTAAAAAAAAATATAAAGCTGGATGAGGGTTTTAGAAGAAGAAAAACTGAACAAGAAACAGAAATTGGGAACAAAGATTCTGGAAAACAAAACACAGGAATATCCAAACCTGTGCACAAATCTAAAGATGTGCTTGACAGAGCCAGAGTAAGTATGCAGGTAAGCAGGAAGAAATCAGTCAGATACTGGCTTTAACTTCCCTATCTTTTGCAAATTTATTTTAGGCTAATACTTACGGTAGTTTTCTTATAGACAGAAACAGTGGCTTTGCACAGCTCACTGACTATGATGCTCTGCACTACTCTGCCCTTACATACCTTCAGAATTTTTATAAGAGTTATTATCTTATTTTTAGATGGTTGTTCAGGTTATATGATGCAGTGACTACCAGAGAGCCTTCTTATTCCTGCCACTTACAGCTGTGGGAGTCTATTTGCATTTTACTACATAAATGTCCAGCATGAATAAACAGGGAAGTTAAACAGACATTCTGATTTTCTTTTCATTGCACAATCTTAGCAGTAATGCTCCTGGGACACGTTCATCTATTGCATGGACTATATCACCTATTTACACTTATTTTGAGCAACGGCCTCTTAAATACCTGTGTATTGGTATGCCCATGCAGTTCAGTTTGCTCAGCACACAAGAATGAGGGGTAAATATCAGGGCAGGGGTCAATAGCTGAGATTGGAGAGGTATAAAAGGATTCTAAAAGTCAAGTTACAACTTGTAGTCCTTCTCACACATGTCTTCTCATCAAAAACACATAAAAAGAAAATCAACAACCTCAGTACATTGATGAATTCCACTTATTTGACTTTCATGAGTACTGATTGTATTGAAGGTTTTCATAGGAGTCAAGTTAGAAGTATTTCATCCTTGCCATGTAAACTGCAGCTGTCTGATACAGCTAATTAAGATGAAAGCCAGATTATGTTTAACTCAGCAGTGAGTTATGCTCCTGAATCCAGTATCGCATCCACAGTTATGGTTTAAAAATACAGACACCAATTATTAGCACTTCCACACATAGTACTCATCAGCTTATAATACTCATTCATCTTCTTTCCCATTAATAYAAGCATGATTGAAACCATCTGCCTAAAGCTATAAAAATCTAGAATGAATTGATAATATAAAGTACAATACTGTGAAGAAGATGCTGTTCAGCTACATCAGCTGAGCAAAAGATACAGTATGCATGATTCCTGCGTGTATATTATAAAGATTCTTCACTTTCTTGTATTAAATGAAAAAAAAAAAAAAAAGHCAGGCTATTTGATAAACAAAGATAAAGATAAATGTAGACTGAATCTGGGCACTTTATCTGTAATTCTGCAAAGCYAAAGATCTACAAGAAGATTTACTGACTTTGAAGTTGTGTAGTTCAGTTATACTAAAGATATTTGGTTTAGCAAAATAATCACTGTTTTGCAAATTACACCCAATTTATGCCCAGTACCAATGAATGATTAGTTAATGTTCGGATCTTCCACTGATACTGAGAGCTACTGCTCTGCATCCCATTTACAGCAAGCAGGGAAAGTCTTTAGCAGATAGTACTCAGCCTGGCACCCTTCAAAATAAATAGGTCCCATCACACACTCAAGCAGACTTTACAGTACAGGTCTCTCAGTACTTGGATAGGATGGGGCTCCTCAGGCCCTTGCGTGCACCTCACGCACTGCGGGATCCAACCTCATGCTAGGTAATACAGGGACACTGACACACCAAGTCCACTTTCTTCATGGAATGCCCCGTAACACTTAGAAATATTGACAAATAAGACTGACATTTCTTGTTCTGTGTTTATTAATTGTGCTTTTTATTATTTAATGGATGCCTTTATGGTGGGACTGTGTTATAGAAGATCAATTTTAAATGTTAACCTTGGCTTTGATAGTTTTTTTAGCTCCAAAGCAAGACTAAGTGTTACTATGATACTTCTCTGGGTTAAATGAATTGATAAATATGTTTGAAATAGTTTTCATATTCATCACCCTTAAAGAAAAATCTAGTGGAAATAAGTTCAAATTATACTGAAATGGATGGAATAGGTTTTTGYAAAAAACATAAACTTTAATTCAAAAAATCATATTTCTATTTATTTTTAATTTATCCTTTAATTATTCCCATCTTTATACTATTCRAGATTCTTTTAAATTATCACCATTGTGTACAATGTTATATTCTATGTTCTACAGTGTTTCTCTTGCAACAATTGAAAAAAAGAACTTAGGTGGATCTTATCAGGAAATTGTTTTCTTATGATGACATTAGCCTTTTGAGATTTTGGGGGGGAAAAGGTCATGTAGAATTGCAATAGAATTTTAAACTCCAAAGCATTCATAGGTRGAAAAACAACTCCCCCTGAAAACTCATCTGTTACACTAGAAATAGCCACATATTTTAATTCTGAAATGTTTCATTGCAATATGAACAATTTTGTCTTATCTTTCCTTGTTTCTCAGTTCAAAATAAATAATTATTTCAAATCCAAAACCATGGGCTTTTCCTCTTCAAAAATATAAAAATGAAATATTTTTATAACTTCAAACATTTTCTATTTAAATACACTGAAAATCACGTATTTCCAAGCTTTTTATGAACCAACCTATTTTGAAGGCAAAATTCCCAACTATTATTTCTGATGATTCAATTTATAAGATCATATTTAAATATTATTTATCCTTCACAAGTTTCATTACAAAAATCCCAAGAATTTAGTGCAGTAATGTTGCTTTTAAAACCTATTTTTTTGATATCCAAAAGAAAAATATCTCTCTTGGTAAGATAAATGGCCTGCAAATACCTGTAAATGAGACCAAGATATATTGCAAGGTGACATTTATCAGTAACGCTTTATCCTGCAAATGACTGAGCATACTGGCCTTAGGCCAGCTAAACAAGTAATGGGCTATTCACTGTACGAAGTTTAACCCATGCGTAAATTCTTTAGGATATTAGAGAATAGTACTCAGCGTCTAGCAGATAGAATTTACAAAGAGCATGTTAGGAAATGTACAGTGGACTTAAAATTTTGTTCTGAAGTGTGCATAAATGCAGCAATGGGACTCCTTAACTCATAAACATATAGGAGATAAATGTCAGACAAAATGTCAGTATGATTCAATGAAGTATAACAGAAATGCTCAACCTGTACCACCAGCACACGCGCTACCTTACCTGAACTAGCTCGTTCAGTGCTCTCTCAGGCAACTTTATGATGTACGTTACTAGGTAGTGTAGCTATATCTCAGATTTAAACAAAGGAACTTGATGAAGCTTAAACTAGACAGTCAGCAAGGGTGAGAGTAATCAAAACAAATGACCAAAGAACCATTATCGACTATATGGGTTTCATCAGTAAAGACTGTATTTCTTTTAAAGGGCTTTTTTCCAGTTCAGCACATTGGCCTAGATGAATGAATGTGAACAAAGTCCATGGCTTGCAGTAGATTCTACTGTAACAATAATTCCATCCAGCTCTCTAATTATTCATCTATGAATATTGGCTTCTTTACAAAGAGTAAATTCAAAGGCTACAGTCAACTAGTTTTGCTACCAGGTGTAAATATAGAATAAATACATTGAGTTCATAGGACTTTATTCATTGAAAAAATGAAGAGAAAGAGGAATTTAACCCAAGGTATCTTGGCTGAATGGATGTCGGAGTGCTTGAGGCAGAAAAGAACATGCATGAGACAAACTGATGGACAGTACGTTGCGGTCCCAGTGCTGAAGGCCTAGCCAAATCATACATTCAGGTATCAGAGCCTGAGTATCATGCCATAAGCATTTCCACATTTGCAAGAGCAAAGTCTCGCCTCTTTTTTTGAAAGAGAGAAACTAAACATACTACTTAAGGAGACATCCAACCTTTCTAGATCTGCATGGGTTTGCACCCGCTGCTGTGTRTAAGTAGGGGGATCCCAGATATGCAGCAAGTTCTGGACACTCTCCAGTAGACTCTCTCCTTCTGCTCTGTCAAGTCTGTTTATTTGTTTTCTTGCTGTCATTGTCTGCCACCCACAAAGCAGAATTAACACTGGCTTGGATGTGGGGCACAATTTCCTTCATTACATTTGTGCCCATACTAATCACATTAAACACCGCTGTTCTASAGGAAAGAGGTGAGGCTTTAACCTGGAAGACAGAAAATCTTGCAAATGAGAGMCTTCATTATTCCCGGACCAGCCTGTAGAACCATCCAGTTCATACATATTATATAGACAGAACCGCATGTGAAGTCACTAGTGTGCTACAGTTCTAGATATAACAGGAAGATCAAACCTTTAAACCATGGGCTGTAAGTTTCAGCAATTTCTTTTCTTCTTTTTTTTTCACTGCAGTCACTATTTCACAAAAGTACTGAAACTTAACAAGTGCCCCCAAAACATGAGTCGCTCACGAACAAGTTACTCATGAGCCACGTCAAAGCCGCGTTGCTTCTTGCAGCTTCCCTACGCAGCAAACCCCCAGGAATCCAACCTTCTCCAGGGGYTGTCTGTCTGCACCCCGGGCACCCAGAACCGACCCAAAACCTCTGAAATAATCTGAAGTTTCTGTTCTTTACAAAACGGTCTTAACAAGCGGCGGCGGCGCTGCACGCGCAGGARCAGGCCGGGCCGCCGGCACGCCGCGTTCTGCCGCGTCACCGCGCTGCCCCCTCCCGGGACAGCCGCGCGCTGCCCCCCCCGCCCCGCGCGGGCGCCGCAGGCAGCGCCCTGCGCGCGTCGTCCTGTCCGCACGTGACTGAGAGAATGTGTGATTCACGTCTTCTTGAGTATCGAGTGGGAGCACAAACAATCTAAAAAGCAAGAGAAATCAAGTACATGGCTGCTCTTTACTCTCTCATTCTAATTAATGCATTTAGAAGAAAAGCGCAACACTTTTCTAAAAAAAAAAAAAAAAAAAAAAATCCATGGTAGCACTTCTTTATTTTTTCTGTTATACTACCTGAATATTTTCTTTCAAATTTTGAACTTCAAGAAAGTGGAAACCAGTAGATATATATTTCTGTGGATTTGTAGACAGATTTTATTTTTTTTTAAATCCAAAACTGTATGTTGATTTATGAGTTGGTTTTGACCGACATATATCCTTCTTTTTACTTACTTTTCAGTGGAAAGAGGCATTTCTAGGTAATTTCAGATTAATCGCTGATTGCTGGCCGTCACTACATGTAACAGTTCAAGGAAACTAAAAGTTAACATTTTAAAATAGAATGCTTAAAAATAAAGTCTGAAATACTTTTTAGGAACCTAAAATAATCTACTGTTTCCAAAGCTGCTGAATGCTTCCGTRCCATTTTGGGGAAAAATAACCCCAAACCAATTAAGAGTTGTTTGAAAGCCTAAAAAGCAAATAAATTGAAATTGTCAGTTTACCAGCATTTGTGAAAACTTTTAACTAATTGAGAAACAAGATCAGAAGTTCACATAAGCACAATTTATTTTTTTAAATGAAAAGACTCTTCTTTGTGGTAACTGCTTTCTGATGGGCCAGTCAGTTTTTAGATCTGTTCTTTGCACAAGTTAAAAACCATTCTGTTAATAATGCTTGACTGAGTAACTGTCACTTTACAGCACCAACATCCATCAGACAAAATGTGTACATTACTTCAGGTACAGGCATACAAGAATAAAAGTTGCAAAAATAAAACATTTAAGAGACAACATACTATTTTCATTGACAAGATCTCTATAATAGACTATATGCTCTCCAGGTGAGGTAGATCTCTTGTCTTTGTGAATTTTGATCTATACTTTTTATAAAGTAGAGGCCAGGAACTGAGGCAAAAACTCATTAGCAATTCATCAAGGCACAGCATAAGTACACTTCATGAACTGTTCATTTGTTATTTAGTTAATGCGATGACCTGTTGTACTGAGGATAAATTATTAAGTAATGAAATAGGATGATTGGATTAAGCTAATTACTTGCTTTGAAATGACATTTGTACACAGATTCTTTGGCCTTGCCAGAATGAATTATATAATCTAAATGGTGGGGTTTTGCATTCCATTTCACAACTTCCAAAGCCATATTTTAGCTGGTAGTTGGGATCACTAAAATTGTGATTAAAAAAAATAGGTCCCATAACACACTACTGCTGTGAAACAGACTCTATACCAGGAATCACATGCTAATCAATCTAGCTTGGGGTGCCTAGGCAGAGGATATATTAATAAGTATAATTATAATAATAGATCTGATCAGATTATTTAACAGAACCAATATTCTATGCAGAGGGATGTAGAATCTAGGACTACAAAATTCTGTATTGAAAATAATCATACTGACGAGAAGGCTGCAGTATGAAGTGCTATTTACTTCTGTTGAATTTTACTGGTAAAACCAAACTTCAGAAAGTAAAAGAAGGCTTTACTACAGTATATCTGCTGGGGACTCTTTGTGAACAGRCTAGAAATTCCCACTGGTCATGCTCCCCATCTGCTCTTTTTACTTTGTGTGCATGAAGTGAGCAGTTAATGGCTCTCTGGGTAGGAGAGTCCAAGGCTGGTAGCTGTTTCAAATTCAATCCCACAGCAGACACAAGCCAAACGAGAAAACGTTTCTGTGGTACATCTCTACCTGCATTGTATATCCCATTATCTTAATCCACCCTGACAATTCTGCCACTGTTTCTGACAAGAACCACTGAATGGAGAAGACAGAATCCGTAATCAATCTRTCATCAGCTCAATCATTGCAGCCCCTGGCACAAAAGACAGAGTGGGATTAGGGTCAAGAGAGGCAGAATGTGTTGAARGGGTGGAAAGAAGGGGAGGAGAAGAGATAACACACTATAAAGGAAGAGAGAGGAATAAAAGAAATGGAAGGAGTTGAAAAAAGACAAAGATGTGTCAGAAGCAGCCATTGCTGTGCTGCCCCARACTGGACCAGTCTCCTAGAATCTGAAAGACCTGCACTCGCAGGGATAACTGCCATGGGTACTTTTTTGAGTAATTTCTGTTCTTGGATGAATTTTAAGGTTGACAAAGGTGAAAGAAGCACAAGAACTGAATAAGCTTTCCTTGCAATAGTTAAGCACAGCCTAACAGATACTAGTCCTGCCCTATTTCCCAGGGTGAAGCTTAGGGCAGGTGGTAGGGCTCCATCCCCTGTTCCTGCAGGGATGTACCCCTCATCTCAGGAGCTCTCAGGCTCTCTGCTGGGAGTTGCTCGCTGCTGTACGTGTGCTCCAGACATGCAGCTTGTCCTACAGCTTCATGACATGGACTTTCTTCTCCCTTCTGTAGCCCATCAGTATTCCACAGCAGTTGAGATACCAAGCCGTGACATGGTTTGTTTTAGCACAGACTGGAAGGCTGGCATTTGTGGGAGTAAAACCATGCTACGGAGTTAGAGCGCCCAGCTTCTCTCTGTCTTTCCCCTGGGCCACCTGCAGCTTAAGGCAAAATTCACAACCTTTGATATTTTAAATGCTAATTTTAGGCATGAAAAATAGAATTATCATCCAGTATTCATTCACATGCACCCATATGCATATTTCTTCCTCATTGTGGCAGCAGAAAATATAGTGAGATTTTAAGGTTTTAACCAAGCTCAAATTATCTCCGTGTTACATTGATCGTTATTTGAAATTACACTCACAAGCCGAATTTATATTTGAAGGGACTTTACACAATTTTTTCATTGTCCTGGGGTAGAATCTGAGCCTGTGTACACCCACAAGGCAGTTAAGGGATACAGTTTCTTGTCACAAAATCTCGGGCTCTTTTCCTCTGAAAAAAGAAAGTAATGTTAGTTTTATCTATTTTAGTTTCTAATTCTTTCCTGAAAGAGAACTCAGTTCTTGTAAAAGTACTTGTTCTTTCCTTTGGTGTTATCCACAARTTGCATGTCACCTCAAACATTTATCTTGTTCTATACTACATATTTGGGCCTCCACTTACACACCTTTTGACTCTGATATATACATTCTGGAAAGAGTCTTACATGAAAGCTGGTGTTCTCTTTCTCCTCTAAGATGTTTGGTTATATCCTAGCTAACGTGAAAGCTATCTACCGTATTTGTTAGARGGACTTTCTGCTATATCTAAACAAGAATCAATCTGCAATCAAATTATGAGCTAGTAATGTTAAATGGATAAACTCAGTGAAAATGATTACAAAATAGGATCCTGCAGAGCTCGGTTAGAAACATGGAGAATGCAAAGCAATGAAGTTTGACAAGCTGAAACACTGAAGATATTTTGAATGTTAGCTTGTTGGAGTGAATTTCACCTGAAAGGAAAAGGGCTTTCTTTTGTAAATATTATCTTTATTTTCTAAGGGAAATCTTGAACAGTGGATAAGTAGTTAGCGTGATTTTTCGTGCAGTTTCTCATTATTTTTTATAGCACAGTACCACCTAGAGGGTCTCTTGTTCTCTGTGCTGTTCATGTGAGAAGTGGGAAGCAAAACTTTTGGAGCTTTTTACCATTTGCATAGATAAGACAGACACAGCATGAGAAGAAAGGAAATGGAGCCCAAAGCTGGGGAGGATGGAGTTCCTTCAGAAAAAAAACACTATCTCAAAAAGAATTGAAGCCGGGTTTCCTGAATCATGACATTTCTCCAGTACAAAACAAATAGCCACTCAAATTGGTGCAAAGATGATTTTGGATCTAAAACAGATTTGATCTCCAGCCCTTTTTGCATGTCTCATGTCATGCCATGTCACACGAAAAAACTTTGTGCAACTATTTCCTACCCCAACTGCATCATGGAGTAGGTGCAGATTTTTGCCTCTGGCAGAGTTATATGCTCCCTCACTCTCATGCTTGCAAGCATTTCCRATTTGGAAATAAAAAGCACGATCTTCTATGACACAATTTTACTTTAATTATGCCAGGTAAAATTTTCCTTTCTGAATCACTAAATGAAACCATTAACACCAGCCATACAGAATATTCATTCTAAAGATAAGCATTGCCATCTTATTGTCTAAGAGTCTAATTCTTTTCACAGGCACCAAAAATCACCATATTAAAAAAAATTAAAATATTTTAATCTTTGCCAGCATAAYGTTGTGTCTGTCATATTCAGCATATGTCATGCTGCCTGATCATTTATGCTATTTGCAGCCTGTGAAATCTCCTGGAAGTTACAGAAAAAAGTAGATAGGAGCAGAGCGATTCTATTTAGCAGTCACTGCAGATAATCCAGGAAGGCAGGGCCTCAGAAGATTGCTGCCTCCATTAAAGGGAAGTAGGGCAGTGTTTCTTGCCTCCTCATTTGCAAGGTTTCCACCCATACCCTTTATCTTCTCTTTCTGYGTAATGGGAAAGAGCATTATTCATGTTAATAGAAGTACTAAAGCTCATTCTTTCAGAGAGAAAAAGAACCCAATGGAGTTAAGCATAATCCTCTTACCTCCTTAACAGAGTACAGACTAAGTAAAACACTGAATAATCTTTCCTGTGATTATATATTTTATTGATGGGTATATGATGAATATATTAAAGATAATTTCTCTATTTCTAATGTGATATGAAATTCCTCCCATGAATTTCARATGGCATATGTGTCTTTTAAATTGTCTTTTAATAAGCAGGGACCAGATTTGTATTTATTGATCATTGCTAATCTGKTAGCGGATTGTCAGGAAGATAAAATAGAAGAATCAGTTAACTTGCTATATTTTCTCAATTTTTTGTTAACTGTCCCTTATTCCATTTCAGCAATCTGTATTTGTCAGGTTCCCTTCAACACATTCCGGGAAGGAAATCATGTGCATATAGCAATTTCCATGAACAGGAGGGTTCTAATGTAGACAAATAGAGTTCTTATGATTGTAGATTGTTTCAAGGGTTGGATTTTCAAAAACAGCTATTAACTCTCCTCCCTTTATGGTCTCACCTGGGACACGACACTCTGAATTTTTCCTATTTGAATAGCCCTTATACTACAGCAGATGAKACACTAAATATTTGCAGGTATTTCACATGGTTTTCTGAGTCCTCAYCTCCAAACTGCAAAGGGCTTTTAAGGGAAGCTGATCATTCCCCTTAACTATTTTAGCTTATAGAGCAATTTCTGTAATTCAGTATTATCTGTTTGAAAGTGACACTGGCATAAGGATGCAAAACTCACTTCACTGTGAGCTGAAAGTCTCATAAATAGATGGTATAATCTATTAACATAGAAACAAGAAAGAAGCAAGCAATTCTTTGATGTTATTTCAAAAACTTTTAGCTCATAGAAAACAAGATATTTTCTTYGGGTCTTCACAGAACACTGCATAAAAATAATGACTGTTTAAAATCGGAATGCCCAATAAATAAAGCCTAAATGTAGCTTAATGTGTTCCCAGAGTAACATTTCTATTAGTTATGCAGGAACATATATTATGCCAAAACCTGTAACACAGTCACAGCCAGTGTTAGGATGAGCTAATATTAAATTATTTGGGATAATTTRAGAGAATAATCTAGTTGCGAGGTGTTCTAGTGCTCCTCTCTACTTTTACCTATGATTTTTCTGAAGAACTCATCAAATCATATAAACAGCTCAAAAAGTTGCAGTTAAGKCTTGGGAAAATCAAAGCACATTTCAAGGGAGCCAAGTACGCTGATGTGGGCTTTCTTATCCATTCTGTCTCCACAACCACACAACTTACTATATGTGTTCTCTTAAACTAAAGGAGATGGTATTGTTTTCTAACTTTAGCTGAGTCTTTACCTTAGGCACTCATACACTATCATCAGGTCTTCCTGCCATATACAGTCGATGTTAGGGCCAAAATTAAGAGGCCTCTCTAGCTGCACAGTGACATATTTTTGATTATAATGGTTATTTACACTAGCACAACTTGTGAAGCTAGCATATAAAACCATACCAATGTTCTTTGTGAAGAAAAATATATTATCTCTATAGAAAAAACAGATAATACAAGTAGTTTCCGCTTTCTAATTTTTTTTTAATTATTAGAAATTTTAACAATGTTAAAATGGTTAAGAAGTTGTTGCTAAAAATCTTGTCTTTCTCACTAAAAATATTGAAGTCAAGGCTAAGAAAYGGGGTGAGAGAGACAGAATTTGTCATTGCATTTTATTGTTTATTCACATAGTTGTGATTTAAAAGATATACTGTGTGTTAGGTACCATGGTATTTTTTTGAGAATGAAAGCAAGAAGAGGAAATAATATGAAAACAGACATAGAAATTATTCTTCCTAGTACTGATTCAAAATACTGAGTTGGYGCATGGGTAATTATAATCAATTGCCATAAATACGCTAGCTAATATTATGATAGTCAYGTCATGAATGCCAGGTAATTTTAAAACTATGCTTAAATGAAGATTGAACAAAAAAGAAAAAAATCACTCCAAACAACTCACCTAAAATTGATGGCTTTTTAGGAATAGCTTGTTATCTCCTATTCCCCACAGCTCARTAATGTTTAAAATTATAACTGTATTTGAACTCACTATTATTCTTCTGATTACCAGAAAATCACATGAAAAGAGTTTGGGTCCAATGGAACTCTTATTAGAACCCTCAGTCTACTTCAGGATATTAGTTAAGGATATTAGATAAATACTGAGCAATATCCAACATCGCATTCTTAAATTGCAATAATCTGAATATCAAGTAAAACTCATTTTTATATAGAGAGGTGAAATGAAATAATACCATATGATAAGAAATGCACTAAAAAATTCCACAAGTTTGGCCTTTTAGCATGTCAAGCGGTGAGAATTTATATAGGTCTATATATGCATATATAATATGTATTAATAAAGATATATAATGCATATAAACATTATATGCAYACATTATATATGTGTGTGTACGTGTGTAGAACAATATATACAAGTAGAACATGTATATATCATGTACATGTATACATACTTAAACAGATTTTTATTATAATGATAAAAACCTCATATTACAATCAAAGACAGAAATKAAGTAGCTTGGGAAAAAGTCCTCTTTGAAGGCAACAGATTTAACTGCACATTTTCCTGACCAGATGTCCAATCAAGAAATTGAAACACTGAAAGAATACCCCTGAAAAGGAGTTTTTTAACTGAGTCTGAAGCATTTTGAGAAGCTGGACCAATGCTTCTGAAATGTCTGGATATTAATATTGCCCAGACCAGAACAGGTTTTCTTTGCACAGCAGGTCTCCTTCCTCAAATGCCTTTATAAAAGCCTTTTGAAGATTTAAGTAGAACTGTCTGGCATATTCCTGTGGGTATGTCTGGTTTCCAGGTTGTCTCAATCCAGAAAATGTCATTTCTGTGGTGAAGCTCTAATGAGTAAATTTATCTTGGATACAGGAAGACCCGGGAAACACATTTTCTACAGCCTTTATCATTTTTTCCTCAGACAAGTAGCTGGATCAGTTCAGGGGTGGTTGACCAAAGGTGCTTCAAATGAGGGCAGGGATCTGAATTTGRGTCTCTCAAGTCCTATGCAGGTACCTGGATAGCAAAACTCCTCGTCAGTGTAAGCTCTTCCTCTTTGATAAATGCATTACACTTTGGATCTAATCTGCATCCTCAGTGAAAATTTTGTTTAAAAAAGTACATTTCTGCAAAAACCTACTGCTTTGACAAAATGACGTTTGTTAAAAAAATCAAAATAACAGTGAAGAAATCCTAAGCAGTTACACTAATTTATTTGTTGTGATAATAATTTGTTATTGTAATAAATATATCCTGGAAATACAGGAAAAAATGTGTCAGTTCTGCAAAATATCACTAGTAAGCCTTCAATAACAGGAGGTCTTTGCTGTTGTGCTAAAGCCATAAAGTAAGGAGCATYGGGTAACGACTAAGCCATCTGTGGTCAGTAAGCAGAGAGGTGGCTTCCTGAGCTTTCCTGGCAGCTGGCTGCCTGTGGGACTGTTATGAGATATTCTGGATTGGACTTGTCAAATAACAACACAAGAAATCGCTTCTTGCTTATTAGACAATTTTGCCATCCTGGATTCTTGGTTCGGAAGGACCTACCTTCACAGCTGCAGCTGGCTGCTGCATTAAGGCAGACCGACGCAGGTAACGGCATCACATTTTAGCACACTCCCGAGGAATTAAAATTCCTTCCCATTTGAGGAATTTCTGTCACACCCTGGAGTGCAGCTCAAGGCCACAGCCATGGCACAGTTCCCTGAAGGGCAGACAARATTTCTAGTCTCCTAAGATGTCTCCTAACACCCTGTGAGTGACCCAAAAAGTACAGAGGCATGGAAGGTTTTTGCAGGACCAGCTACCTAACTGCAGAACCATTAATGCAAATTGAAATAGAATGAGCACTCATATTTTAATGAACATTGTGATCATCCTGTGGAACCATGTGTACCACATTATGCATTTAGAAAAGCAAGTTACAATTAATCTTTGCTTGCCAAAGTTTTCTTCTAAGTACGGTATTTCATACTGAACAATCAATGTAAAATTACTGATATGATATATGCTTATTTCAGTATGAGATCATTACTTTCTGCAGCTATTGTACTAGTTTCATTTGTAATTGCTGGTTAAAAAAAAAAGTGCTTTTCTGTGTATGTGAGCATCTGTGAGTGCCCACATTCTCATGCTTAATTTACTCTTCTATATTCATACAATATGAATATAGAACATCAGTTTTTAAAGGTGTCTCACTGATAAATAAGTTTCTCTCTGCACGACATTTTTTCCTGTCAAACAAGTTATATTTATTTATTTTTAACTCTCCTTTATGTTAGAATAAAATGTTGATGGATATTGGCTTGCATAGATTTCATGAGAAGTTGAAAAGATGATTTAGTATTTTCTATTTGCAGTGGAGGAAAAGGCTTGAATTAAAATGACAGCATTCAAGATGTCTTGCCACTGTTAGACTGAAAATCAGTACAGTCTGATGTGTTGTTTTGCTTGTTTTTCTTTGGTTTTGATTTTTGCTTTTTGTATCACCACAGCTGAATTTAAAAATAAACAATTAAGCTAAAACCTCATTAAAATAGGCAACACGATTTCTCAGCCTCAGAAGCTAACTCTTAAATCAGTAAAAATTGGACTTGTGACGGTCTGCAGTACAGTCACATATTCTCTCCTTCTATACTCAGTTTATTGTCATCTTCAAGTTTACCTGTAGGGGGCAATACGTAATAAGAAATGCCTAATCTCTCATTTTCTTCAAATACCGTCAGAAAAGCTGCAAGGAAGATTGATTTTACCAAGTCAACTAGAAGTCCAGTATGTGAATTATAGCCCTTTATTGTGGATCTTTATGTATATAAGTTGAGAGCTTATCTGCTATTAATCTAAAAAACTGACTAAATGATTGTCCTGATTTTTCAAGCTATTCAGATTTCCCTATATGAACATTCTCCTTTTGTACTTTTAGGGAACTGCGCTATTTTCTGCATCACCTAACACAGTGATGCGGAGCATGCACACACACAAACTCACAATGCACAAAATAAAGGAAGGCTATGGAGACGCTAGAGGGAGCAGATAATAAGGGGAAAAAAAAAAGTTGTCACTTCATTTCACTATCAGAAAATTCTACATAAAATGAGCACACATTTTTCAAAAGAAACGGGCCCTAAGATTGAGCAGCTCATGTATAACTGTTGGTCATACTAAGTATCGTATAAGGACTGGCTCACAAGAGTGTGCATCTCTCAAAAAAAGAAACCATGTGAAGAAGACAAAAAGGATGATGAAATTGCTTGAAATAGGATGTCAAAAAATGCTTGCACTTCACCTCGGCTTTGTCAGGGTTGGTGAAACTAGCAGAATTTATGAAGTAATAGTAAGTAAATAGTAAATGAAGTAATAGTAGCAGGCATGATGTTGACTAAGAACAGAAGGGAAACATATCCAGGAAGGGCAGAGCAGGGAAAGCTTCAATATCCCACAAAGATTTTGTTCAAGATTCTGCTATTCAAATGTAACATCAGAGATCTTAAGAAACTTAATACCCGTGTTCTTAATACAGATGTTCTGACAGATAACTATCATCTTAATCATTAACATATTTTGACCAGAAACAAAAATGAAACCTCCATGGTAATACACCTGAGAGAGTTCATTGCTACTGCCTCACTCATCAGATCTGTAAAATCTCTTTGATAAGGCTTTGAAGCAGGCAGAGCTTTGCAGTGGATCTGCCTAGACCTTCTTCTGTAAGTCTAGGCAGAGGAACTCCCCAGAGGCCAAAAGGCTTTTGCATTAAAAAGAAACCACAGTTTTTATTCAAATATAAACCTGAATAATTAATTTTTTAAATGGACAAGAGATGATTACTGGGGAAGGCAGAGTAGAAATAAAAAAGGAGTTATATAAAATCCTTCTCCTGCCGCACGTCCGTGCAATGCAGATGCTTCAGACAAGTCAGCGACTGCAGCTCTGAGCTGCAGCAAACTGGCTCGTCCCTTTGGCCCTTCCTTCCCCTCCCTCCAGCCTGGGCTGAGGCGCCGAGTCCTGCATTGCCTAAGTGCCAGCATTATTTTCCCAAGCATGGAACTCCCTAAATAGCTCCTTCGCTCCTTGCAGTCCTGCCTGTTTTTCCCCTTGATCAGCAAGATTGCCAGCAACCAACCTTACTTTAATTAGCAGCAGCAATATCAAGGCATTTTGTATTGGAATAGTATTTGACACAATTTAAAACAGACTTCCGCCAAAAAACTTTGCTCTTCTGTATGACCCGAGCAGAACGCCATGAAGTGAATCTTCCTCGATCTTTCTCTAAGTCTCACTGAACGCAGCCAAGAGGATTTTCTCTTTAATGCTTGTGCATGGCATGAAACATGAATATTAATAGGTAAGAAGAGGAAATGAAATTCAGATGCAAGATTTTTCTTACTGGTTTTGATTGTTCCAAGTGAAAATACAAAATGCAAATATGAAGCTACTGTAAACAATAACCATTAAAAGATAAACATCTATTACTAGATCATAGTAGTGAAAAAGATATAAACTGCATACACGAATTGAAACATCAGAAGTGACTTCAATTCCCTTTCAAGCACAATGATGTCCTCTAGCATAGAAAAAAAAGAAGTAACTAAATATGCAGATTGAAGTAGTTGTGCATTGGTGTCAAGAATATATTTAGAATGCAGTATTCTTTAAAGGCTAAATACAGTATCAGATTCCAGTGTGTTAGATGGGAAACAGTATTTCTCTGAAGGGTTTCTGACGCCAGGATACTGCTCAGCAGTTTATTAATGTAATTTGTTGGCCTTCAATAAATTTAATATTTAGTAGCTGTTCTACCAAAAATTCTTTGTCGCCGTCCACATCTCTGCATATACGTTGACTCCATGTCCTTTTTAAATCATATTCTAGTGTGACTGAGATGTGATCACTAAATTCTGCATACACAAACAATATCACTTCAAGTCACCAGAAGGCAAATACATTCAATGTATTGGTAATTCCTTGAAATAAAAGACAGACTTCAGTAAATGCTTAACTTCCTTAAAAGGCAGTTCTGGTATGTTTTGAGTTACTACTCAAACAGGTTTTTAATTACAAATATATTACTACTCTAATATGTTTTGTGTTACTACTCTCCAATCATCATGTGAGTGCTCTTTGAAGAACCTTACAAGTCTTTAGACAATATAATTGTACCTCCAACAAAGAAAACACATGATTATTTAAAGCAAGACTATCTGGTATTTAAAGGATAAAACTGGACACTAGGACATTTTGATTCATTTCTTGATTTGCTACAGACCTCCTGTTTAGCTTTGTTGACCTTGTCTTTCCACTGTATGATAAATCTATGACCTGTATAGATTTTGGAGAAATGTCTCATTGATAACTGTACTTGGATACTTCAGCAGTAAGGCCCGCACAAGCATCTAGTAGATGTATACTTGAATGATAGGCTGGCTGTATAAAGAGACAACACATTTATAACATCCTGCAAAGCAAGTTTATTTTGAGAAAATATTTTGGATCACAAGGGAGGTTTAATTGCTTTTAAGTGTAAATCAGAAGCTATTGAGAGCAATTGATTTTCAGCACTGTCAAAACAGCAAAATGGGAAAGAGAATGTTCTAAATTTTTAATTTGTAAAAATAATTCATGTGAGTTGTAAAAGGATTCAGTGATTGCTCAAAGATCTCACATTTTCTTCAAGTTGTTATAAACCTGTTATTGAAGAACACATGTTTTTGTGGAATATATTATTTTTAAACTCTTTAAATTAAAAAGACTATAAGTCTTAGATGAAGGTGCTGGCAGAGTTTCTTAATCACTAGTGAAAGAAACTTATTTAGTATCCTCTGTGACAGCTAGTGGATCTATTTGTGTCATTCTGTCACTAATGAAATGCACTTGCCTCCAGAAAGCAGCGCTGCAGCTGTTTTGCCGTGTCTGTAACAAAAATCAGAAGAGTTTAGCAAAAAATCTCAACTAGTACTCTGTGAAGTTTAAATAAGAAGGGAAGAGCATGAAAATTTGGAAGACAGAATATGATTACCTAGAACCATACATTCAGCTCTCCCTTTTTTACAAAAGGGGACACAAATTCTTCAAGTAATCCAGAATTTGTATCTCACCTGAGAGATGACACTTAGACCAGTAGAATGGCCGCTAGCATCCTGTTGGATTATTGATTCATTACAGGTAAAGAGGGAAAGAGGCATGTAGTGAAATCACCAAACCTGCTTCCCAGGGAAGACATCACAGAACATCATGAAGGACACTTATGTTAGGACAGACAAGTTCTTCCTGTGAAAATTCAGGCAGATGTGACTGAAGACATCTGTAACCAACACTTTTGGGGAAAAATAACACTACTGTCTGTTCTCTGGCAGATTCCGGCTCCCAGGAATCATGCTAGTACTGTTATCTTGCTGCAGCAGTCACAATAACAACAACAGTATAAAAATTCAGTAACACGTACAATTCATGAGCCTGACCTTAACAAACTGAGTTTGGTAGGACATTGTGTAGGCTTGACATAAGTTTGTACTTAAGCACAGAGTTGGAGATCAGAATATTGCAGACAAACTATAAAAAAATACTACGCGTCCAGATCACTTTAAGCTGACAATAATCTGTCACCATGCTCTCCGTGCCTTATTTTCCATATCTTGCCATTCCATGAATATGCTTATGATACTGTTCCAGTCACTATAATATGAAAATAGTCACCAAGACCTTATTGAATAAGACAAGTGAATAAGGAAAACAATAATACATAATTCAGAGTGAATTTTTTTGTTCTTTATATTAATAAATATTTTCATTACTAACTGGTCATACTTAAGCTATTCACAAACTAGGAAAATTTGCTCATTCTGCTGTGGGCCCATCACATCAGTGATTCTGGGGTTAGCTTAGTGACAAGTACCAATCACATTTCTTTCGATGTTTTTGGTAGAGGAAAGTTGGTGCTGTTCCACGGCATCCCCTGGAAAGGCCTGAGACAACCTTTCACTTACTCCTCTGTTTCCCTTTGATCTCCAGGAGATAGCGAAACCTCACCCAGAATCCTTAAAATTAATCAGCCCCCAATCCTTCTTAGGCCCATCAGAAGCCATTTTTATACTCTAGTTTTCCCTGTCCACCTTCTCGTGGTGGTTGACAGGCTTTTTCCTCTGCGTGCTCTTTCAGACTGGCCTTGAAGAATCTTATTGATTCCCTATGTCTCCTCAGATGAGTTTATAAAACCCAAGCACCTTTCTGTGTCTGCGGAAAGGTGCCCTAAGTGCATCTTGCTAAGAGGGGCAGGACTCAGTTATGGAGAATTTCCTTCCCTTTCAGAAACTACACAGACTAACCCTACACAATATTAACAAAAAGCACTATGACCGCTGCCACACTAATGAAATCAGGAAAGAAAAAAAAAAAAAAAAAGGAGAGAAAGGACATGTTAAATACAATAACCTGGAGAAAGATTGAGAGCCCTACAACAGTCTTGAATTTTTAAACCCAAAGTTGGTAAATGATTAGATCTAGTGATCACGGTTCAATTACTTCCATGGGAAGTGATAGCAGCAGAATTCAAACCAAAAGTCAAACAGCATTGTATTTCTGTTATGATGAAATCCAGTGCTTGGTTTACATGCAAAAATAACACCTAAACTACATTTCCATCTAAAAGCATGGCAAAAGATATATTCTAAGGGAGAGGTGCTATGGACATTGATCTTATTTTTGTATTTAACTCATCAGAAAGGCTATTCAGCTAAGGGGTACAGAGTACGGATTAGAGACTAGAAACACAAAAGTCAACAGATGGAGAAGCCCGAACTCTCATTTTCTATTCAGATTTCTCTGACTGGTTGTGTATTAGCTGTTTTAATACTGCTGTGTTCAAAGAGTTTCTCCAGCCATAATTATAAAACTGCAGTTATATGAGGTGCTATTTTGGACATACAGTATTATTTAGCTATTAACTAATTCCTTTTTGTTGCTGTATAGTCTGTGCGAGTTTTAGTGCTGTTGTTCTATCACCATTCTATTAGCCTGACGCAAGCTCCCATATCATGAAAAGTCCCACTTCATGCATAACTACTCATACCTCCCATTTATGTTCAGAGCCAACTCGCTCCATGTAACATTATGGTATACCTGGGAACAGGCAAGTTTTCAGCCTTGATGGAAGACCGGGAGGGCTACGAGGTCAAGGCAAACAGCACACTATACAATGGTCTGCCATGACTGGTCAAAGGCCCAAGATACGCAGAATTGTTTTTTTGCAATTTCCCCTCTTGACCACAATTCCATAAGGTATCATGTCGGTACTTTTTTCTAATAATGTTCAAGTTTTATGAAATCAAAGGATTACATTGTGTTTAGATCAACTGTGTCAGCTTCCACTTCTTGGTGCAAAAAGAATATGCTGTCACAAGCACAGAGAAATACAATCCATTTAACCTAGAGGTGATGTGATCTTTAAAAGCAATGTGTAGCTCGAGGAGAACCAACGTAAGATCGCCCTGAAATGTGATTATAATAGAAAATGAAAAGGCACAAAGCATCAACATACCTTAAAACTAGGAGTCTAAGCTGAGCAATGCACCCAGAAAACATTAAAATCACTGAGATTTTCTATAGTTGCAATGTATCTTGTGGTGACTAGCTCTTGCCTTCTGATGATCCTTCATGAAATATATCCACTCTTACCACCAGCAGCTCTATTTAACGTGATACCAGAGTCAATGTTTTCAACAACAGCACAAGATACAGAATTAGGCTTTTTCTATGAAGTCTGGAGTGTGGAGAGTCATGAGACAGGTTTACATCTATGTCTGATTTCAAAACAAATTTTCTCATGGTTTCCAGAAGTTTTTCTAATCTCATTGCCCATGCTCCTTGAAACTGTTCCTGACAATATGAATTCATTAATCTAATTCATATTTATTAACTGATGGTTCATGAGTCTCACTGTGGCCTCAAAAAACAGTTGTGTGAGAATGTTATTATGATCTAAGGAAAAGAAAATCTCCTGTCAAAACTCCTTTCACGGTATTTGAGGATAAGAACTTGATATCTAGATACATACATACATTAATTAGACAGGACTGTTATCAGGAAAACATTTAGGAATCCGTTGCTAGAGGTAAATGTAAGAAGGGAGGGGAGAGGGAGGGACCTGGGTCAAGGATAATTTTTTGTTGCTTTCTACAATGAGTAATGAGCCAAAAGCGTTGGAAAGACACCACAGTACGTTATCAAGATGGGGATTGGCACTTGAGGAAGACAAATATGCAGAGCTGCTCCACACCTCTATTTTTAAAATTCTGAACATTAGCGTGGAGTAAATTTTGGTGGGAAATGGGTGCCTCTGCAAAACCTTCAGGAACGGAGAAACTTGCACAGAGCTGCAATAGGCAAATAACTGCTTTCTGCAAGCACTGCAAGGAGGGAGGCATGTAAAAGCCACAACTACGACTTCCATATCCAAAATACCACAGATCAGATGAGTCAGGGTTACCTTGTCTTTATGAGAGATTACACATTCTGGTTCTCAGGTCCTGCTAAGTAGCTAACTCACTGAAAAGTAGGTAAGAGAGACCTTATCATTCATAGAAATTAAATGCTACCATTGACTTCTCTTTCTTTTGTACAACTACCTTTCACAGACACAAGCTCACGTCCTCTCTTCCACTCCTCTCACTTCAAGAACTGATTTTAAGTTCCTGCTTCAGGAACATGCCACAGAAATGTTACCCTGAAAATTGCTCAGGAGGCTCCAGTCCCTGATCTTCTGTTGCTCGTCTTTCCTACSAGAACTCCAGTGGTTGCCTGTTTTAACCACTTGTTTCCATTCCTAATCTATAAAGCAGAATCGGCAAAGTGGTCCACAGCCTGCCCAAGTCTGCCTATTCAGCTGGTTTTTATTGCATTAAAATGAGAATGCTTTCTGCTTGTTTTTTTTGTTTTTTCACGTTCAGCAGACATGAACCATTCATTCTATTTTGATTGAAGATGAATGTTATTTACAACTTAACTGATGTGCCTTTACTGCCACCCCCAGCAGCACAGCAAGTATAGCAATGCTGTAATTTGGATCCCTATTGGAGAATGCTGAGATGTCACTATCCACTGCTTACACAGCACTTAAAAAGCCCTCCCGTGTTCAGTAATATCCTTTACAGTTCTTCAACATGTCCACCAAAGACTATTGTTTCATAACAAATTCCATTATATCAAGTTAGACCAAGTTAGATGAAAAAGTTAATCCGGTCACTTTAGAGCAACGTTATAGACAGTATTTGTATACGATTTAACAAAATCAACACCATTGTTAACCATAAAAAGAAAAAATAAAAATGAAGTTATGTCACCCTTTACATACAGGAGAGAAAATATACTGTTTTTCCCCACAATTTCTTCCCCATGAAAGCCTTCTTTCATCAAGAATAATTTTTTTTAAAGTCCTTGGCATTTACCAGTAAATAACATCAAAATTACAAAAGATTTATTCTTGGTTCTAAAATGAAGAAAACATATCAATAAATCATGACATGGAGATTATGTTTCTTATTACTGAATATTAGAGAATACCTTATCTCAGAATTCTGAAGTGATAATGTTTTAATGAAATGCATTCTTAATTCCCCATCATTCACATTGTATTACTAAAGTGCAAGTTCAAATTAGATAGACAATAACCTGTGTTCTGTTTTCATCTGTTATATATACTAGACAAGTTTTTAAAAATGTGTTTTTTAAGGCCTGACAGGATACCTAGTTTTTTAAGGAACAGTGACTAATAATCCTAAAAATCAATTTTTCTTTAACTTCTGCTCTGCTTCATTTAGGAATATTAGGGCTACCATACAGATGGGCTTCTAACACGCTCTACTTTTCTGTCCAGAAATGTTGCCAGATGGAATTAGGAGCCTTTGGTCATTTGCCCAGGATTCCTGAATTATCAGTAGGGTACTCAGAGCAGTAGATAGTTCTGAGAGGACTGCAGATGTCTAGAAATCCCAGTCAAATGGCCAATGATCATGTGCAGATCAAAAGCATGTTGCATGAATGAAAAACATTTCCATGAGAGTTCTATACGATATTGCACCATACACAGTCTTTTAATATTCTGTTGTTAAAGTAAAAAAAAATAATCAAACATACAGCCTGTGAAATAGGAAAAAAAGTATACATTTCAAGAACCATTTTTTTAAGAGCTTGGCAGTAAAACAGATTTACATATAAAAAATACAATAGTACATTTCATATTCCAGGAACCATTATTTCTTATATTCAGTGCAATGATATGGCTTCTGGTCATCTCTTCCCTAATTCGTTTTAAAAAGAAGCAACTTCTATGTCCAGGAAGGAAAATCACAGCAAGAGGTTCTAGTCCTCATTCAGTCAAATGTTTGCTGTCTGGCCTCATCATGCCCACATGCAGGACTATGTCCAGACAGCTTTTGAATATCTCCAAGGTGGGAGACTACGCAACCTCTCTGGGCAACCTGTTCCAGGGCTCAGTCACCCTCACAGTAAAAAAGTGTTTCCTGGTGTTCAGAGGGAATCTCCAGTGTTTCAGCTTGTGCCCATTGCCTCTTGTCTTGTCACTTGGCACCATTGAAAGGAACCTGGCTCCATTCTCTTTGCACCCTCCTTTTAGGTATTTATAGACATTGATAAGATCCCGCTGAGCCATCTTTTGTCTAGGATAAACAGTCCCAGCTTTCTCAGAGTTTTCCTCAAAGGACAGATGCTCCACTCCCTTAATAATCTTGGTGAGACTATGTCTGTGTCTCTCTTGTACTAAGGAGCCCAGAACTAGACACAGTATTCCAGGGGTGGCCTCACCAGTGCTGAATAAAAGAGAAGGCTCACCTCCCTTGGCCTGCTGGCAATGCTTTTCTTAATGCAGCCCACTATAACATTGGCCTTCTTTGTGCCAAGGGCACCTCGTGGCTCATGTTCAACTTGGTGTCCACCGGGACCCCCAGGTCCTTTTCTGCAAAGCTGCTTTCCATCTGGGTGGCTCCCAGCATGTATTGATACATGGGGTTGTTCCTCCCCAGGTGCAGGACTTTGCATTTCCCCTTGTTGAACTATGTGAGGTTTCTGTCAGCTCATTTCTCCAGTCAGTTGAGGTTCCTCTGGATGGCAGCACGACCTTTTGGCATATCAGCCAGTCCTCCCAGTTTTATGTCACATACAAACTTTCTGAAGGTCCACTTTGCCTCATTATCTAGATTATTAATGAAGATTTTAAACAGGATTGGACCCAGTATTGACCCCAGGTTACACTGCTAGTTACTGGCCTCCAACTAGACTTTGTTCCACTGATTGCCATGCTCTGGATCTGGCTGTTCAGCCAGTTTTCAATCTATCTCAATGAAAAATCCTCGTATTACCTATAATAATGTTTCATAATAATGAGTATTTGTAGAATATCCCATCGTTTCCTATAGTATTTTGCAATTAATATAAATATGATCAAATGAATTTTGCTGTTGCCTATTGTGAATGCRCATAGATAATTCAGAAATTAATAACTTCAACATTCATTCATTAAATAGCTTGCATCAAGCTTAGCAATTCCTTTTTGGACTCAAAAGTGAATGCATTACTCTAAAAGGGACAAGCCAAAACACACTGATGTTGTACAAAGGAATTTCCTTTTGTTTTCTTTTAGAATAAATGACCTCTGATTATCCTATAACCCCTTAAATTCTCTTGGCCAGATTATCATCTCATGTAGAGTGTATGAAAGCAATTATAAAGTGGCTTCCCTCAGCAGGTTATCTGACTATCAAACTGTCAAAGTTAGAGGTAATTTCCAAGGACACACTGATTTTACCCTACTTTAATTTCCCCTTTTATAGAATAGCGATATGATGGGCAGGTGTATGGCAGATTAATTGCCTAACGACAACCAAAGTGGCTGCAGTTCAGTGATGTGTGAAGTGATCCTGGTATAAAACCTGACCCACAGAATAGTGGACTTAGATGACCTAACGGGTCATTCCTATTTCTGATGTCCAGAACTGTGTTACAGAGTCAGTAAATCAGTGTAATATCCTTCTAAAAGGGAAATGTTATAGATATAAATGTTATCAATTATATATAATAAGTCTGCAATTTATTTGGTAGAACTTAAGCTAGTACTACTGCCTGTTACTAGATATGTCTAAATGCCAGTAGTTTTCATTCAGTGCAGTGGGTAATCTGAATGGCTAATTCAATGGCTTTCAGATCAGGTGGTTATTCATTTAACTGGAGATGTAGAAGACTGGTTGGAGTTGAAGGTCGTAATTTCCTCACCCTTTATTATGTGTTTTAGATAATTGTTTGTTATGTAGTGTATGTGTATCTAAAGTATATCATCATGTTTTTATTTCTCTGGGCTCTGGCATAGTGCATTTCTGTGTACACTTCTGATGAGTCATTTCACTTTTTGTTACCCAGAGGACCATCACAGAGTATGATGCCTTGCCCTCTGTAATGTGAGAGGACCAGGCACTTGTTGATCAAATGCCGGGGGCAAAGGAAGTTCAAAAAATGTTTCCACTCTGTTCTTCTGTGTATGACAGTGTGCTAATACAAGAGACATTGACAGACATCTCCTCCCTTCCATTTGCAACATTCCCATAAGGAAAGAACCACTACACAAAAATCACTGTTCTCTGCTTTGAAATTTAGGAAACAGATCAGACCATGATGGTTGTGGCTCACATATATTTATGGAAGAAGAATAATGATGGGATCCCATAAAAAGAGCTACTACTGCTGTGAAGCTGTGGGTAAGACACACACCAAGTTTTTGCACTGTGCATTGGATATGCAATGAAAACTATCTGCAWGTACAGCTGAAGTAAGTGGCAAATGCAAACTAATCCTCACCCTGAGATGAAAGAGGATAAATAAACCAGGACAGCAGCACGAGTTTTCAGCTTTAGCCAAAGCACCCTAATGTGATTTTCTGCTGCCTCTTCAGAATAGGCCACTGCAACCACTCAAAGTGCTTCCAGGGTGCAGATGGTCACAGTGAGGGCCATGTTTAGAAAATTTATTAACATAATCTAGCCAGAGGAGGAAAAATGACCCATCTCGACACTGAAGAGCCAAGTCATGGGAAGATGAGAATGTCACTCTCTGTCTCAGTAAAAGAGAAATTTGGGGAAACAAGCAGAGAGTGTTTCACTTCACAGATAGAAACTCATTCTTGGATCAGACTAAGCACTAAATTGATCTGAAGTGCAAGCACCTTGCTAAAGCTATTAACTCATCTATACCATCACCTATGACATCTGCATGCCAAAAAACAATGGAGTGTAACGGCTGTCTTCAGTAAAGAGAGATCCAATTGGTCACGTGTGGCATTGGTGGAGAAATTAATCTCTGAACCTCATGAGTTAGGACCAAGATAGCATCCAAAGACTTTCTGCAGTTTGGGAAGGTAGTACACAGTAAAGTATTGTATGAGTTTGCAGTGTATTATCTTACTGTGCCTTAATTTCCATCAATACACGAACCCCCAAACTCCATCCAACAGAGTTTAACATGTGTTTCCTGATCCCTCAAGTAAGCAAGTGCTTCACCAATGATACATCTCCACRATGTAATACAAGTCCAGGTGGGTAATCCTTCACAGCAAGACACATTTCCCAACGCATTGCTATGACAACAGAAGATTTTAGGTGAACTCATTGAATTTTTACTACTCAAAACTACACCGAATGTCTAAGGTTGCAGCAATGAGTTTATAAATTGTACTCATTCTGGAGTAGCTTGGGAGCTGATGATACTCTTTGAAGGACACAGAGAGGGGATATGTAACAAACTCCCACTACTACCACATGACTGGTTATCTGCTCTTAGGGAGTGAAGAAGAGACAAGGAAGGGAGTCTTTATGAGATAGCCTGTTAGTGCTGCTATTTGCTCTGTGAAATATCTGTAACATCCCTTGATTATTGGGAAAATACATCATAGAAATACATAAGAGTAYTGCTTCACTATTAAAAGGGGGAAAAACCCAAACATGTTCAAGGCATGATTATTTCACATGGTTCTTACTTCACATTACCTAAACTAAGTAGTAAAAATTTGATAACTTACTTGGGGAAGCAGGTAAAGATAAAATCCCAGTGTCAGTCTGTTGTGAAATGTGAACCGCAAATCACCATACTTGACTTAAAAATCACATATTTCCACTTTGATTCATCCCTTCATTCCAGTAATACCAGCTAGGTGATTTAGGAATGTAATTGCCTTTTGAAGAGGTCTGATTTTTCAATATCAGGCAGTTGCCCATAAATGCAACTAGATATGTATTCTGACTATTAAGGAAGTGTAAACCTAGCCATCTAGAGCCTCAGTCTCCCTCAGATACAGGACAAACTGCTTACACTATTCCACAGAAGTCGACGTTATAAAGTCAATGGTAGAAATGACAGCTTCCCACATCTACTGGCRTAACTATGTCAAGAATCATGTGTTTAATTCTGTTGTACAGAATGCAAAAAGGTTATTTAATTTTTTTCTACAYTCTTCATGGGTTTCCACAGTTATATTTCTCTTGGGAACTCCTTGGGCATCCCTGAAATGAGAATAAGTTTCTATGAAGAGAGCACTGTGATTTTCTATTTTATACCATGCTTTACTACCTCATTATTCCTCCCAGTAGAGAATGTTGTGGGGAAATATTTTTGACCTCTTCTCTTCAGCAAAAACATTTGTCTGCTTGGCAGGTATTCCCAACAGTTATTTTTATCAACTAGGATGATATTTTTGAATTTTACCTATACTGTATAGATAGGTAGATAGATACAGTCATACATATGTACATATGTACACACTCACCTCCCCATGGAAAGCAATTATAAATAAGTGCTTTGAAATGAAAGATCCCTATTGATTCTACCAGACCTTCGTTATGTATTTTATCAGCCCTTCTCTGTGAATGACTAKTTTTTTTCTCCTTTAGTCTCATGAGACAATTTCTGTGTCCCTTCACTCTGTCATCTGATCTTGCTATGTATTTTATTTTGAGAACTCTAGTATCTTCCAATCTGTAGAAATCATTATTAGTGGAGGTACAGAACTCTTTTTTTTTAAATGGGAATTGCATAAACTCAGAAAATTCATATTGAATACATTTAATTTTCACTCACCACACTTTTAATTAATGTTATATTATTGGTCTTCCAGTCATTGTTTTTTTTCATTTCTTTCTTTGCCTATAATTTCTCTCTCACAGTGTGTGGAATTTCATTTTCAAATCTAGTTTTGCTAATCCCATCTGCACCATACTTTTCAATTCATCTGTTGAAGACTGATTTAAAATTAAATAGACTTATTACTCATAAGCAACTACATCAAAGTTTCTATAACTCTTTACTATCTGACTCTGGAAGAATATGACATTCTGAAAGTAATTTTTACTTCTCATGGGATATTTACCTATATTTTCTTCCCACTACAATTCAAATTCTCTGTCTTCCAAAGTCTAACAGGGAAACTGTAGCAGAATGAGGAATTAAATTATTTCTTCCAAGCATGTTGGTTCAGAAACAATCTTTTTTTCACAGGAGCTTTGTTATAATTACGATTTTAGGAAAAAAAACAGTAACTGTATAGAGGTCCTATACAGGCACATGTACTTACTGTTTCCCGGTTCCTAACCCTTTAAATCTCTAYTTACCCTTCTTTCTATTTATTTTATCTATTGCCTCATACTGTATGCTTTTTCAAGCAGAGATTAGCTTCATGTAGGTATGCACAGCCACTAGCATAAAGGATGCCATTCCCAATCAGAGCCCTAGACACTCCCGTAGTACAAATAATAAACATTACCAGATTCTTCTATCCCTTTGACTTGCTGCCATATCCAAGCATGGGCTTGCTATGAATTGAACAAAATTGTGGCATCAGTTGCACTCCGTCAGTTTGTAAGTCTGTCAACCCTTCAAATTCCTTAGGACATAAAGACTTAGAGAAATCTACCAAATGAGCCATTTCAAACCTCATGGACACCCTAYCTGAGCTGTTACAGTTTGCAGGCAATTATCATTTTCTTGGGGAAATGCTAGCGCTTAGCACACAGAACTGTGTGTTTCATTTTTGAGTGAATTAAGAAAAAGGATGAATCTACATCATGGATCACTTACGCATCCAGCACACAGACAAGAAAAGTCTTATCTCTGCAAAATTGTAGGAATATCAAAACTGAGTTCTGCCATCTTGTATGACTTTGAGAAATCATATAACGTTGTAGTACCACAACTCTCTTCAATCCTTTCAAAAATGGAATAGTAATGATTTGCTRAAGTCAGAGAAGGTGCTACAAAGTGTCTTTCCACGATATGTATTAAATATAGTTTGAAAGACCCCAAAATACTGAAACTATACTCTCATTGTGGTGTTTTGCTAGTTAACAGCAATGGGAATTTTTACGTGGGGGTTGACCGCATTGAAAAAGATTAAAAGTCTTGACATAAAATTAATCTCAAAGTTATGTCCCAATCGCAGCTGTAAAAGGAAGATGGCTGAGATCCCCGCCTGTAATTAGAACAAAACCATGTCTAGGCAAGAAGAAACTCAGAAAACAATTTTATGACTTTTGGGATGAAACCTGCAAAACACTGAACAACTGAGTAAAAATATCAAAGCACTAAGATGTTTTTGACTGTGATCTCATTTCAGAGCTTGGTCTTATCATTAATGTAGTCAGAGTGCTCGACATCTCACATGCTGGCTACTGTCCCAAGGAGCCTCAAAATTCCCTCAAAATTCCATTCTTTTTAACTGGATTGTAATTAGGGCATGCGAATTTGTATGTATGCACACACAGACACAAAGTTAGTTCTAAAAAAAAATTTTTTCAATGAGTAAGCAAACAGCATCCACACAGCTTTAACTCTATCTTCATTCTGGTAACACTATACTACACATACCCGTTATTTTATACRTCCTGAAGCTACGCCACATGGATCAAACACAGAGCTGCCCTTTAACTCAGCAGAAAGGCTACACAACATAAAGATCATAAAAACAGCATAAAAAACCTCTCTTGCTATCAAGGAAAGACAATACAAAAGTAGGCAATAATATTAACGAATGCTACTTGAAAATTTTTGCAGTTGCAGGTATAATTATAATTATATGTATACTTTAATGAAATGCCTTCAAAGATAGCATGATTCTGTGGAACCAAAGGTAGATTCTCATGTCAGAGGTACATGTGGACTCACATTTTGAAGCAGTTCTTTGCCCCTTCCGGAGTAGGATTTTCATAAGTGTTCAGATTTTGTTAACAAAAGAAGAGCACTGCAATGCTGAAGTCTTATGAGATAGTCTGGCCAAAGTAGGAAGTCTGGATTTTAAAAATTATTCCCTCCTTAAAAAACCTATTTTTGAATATGTGTAAGAAAAAACAGTTTTGGGKTTTTTTTTGGTTTTTGAAGGACAATTTGTGATACTTCCTCTAGATTATGTCGCTATATGGATTTTTTATTTGTTTTCTGAAATCTAAAGTGAAATCTTAGGAGGAATTTGGCCAGCTGTTATGTCATTCCTGGTTCATAACAATCAACTTCCCAATGTTCCTTGTGAATGTGTAGTGTCAAAGGAGAGTAAGAAAGATACTGCCATGCTACTCATTCAATTATTCCCGTGATGCTATGATATTAATAAAGAATGGCTTATGTGTTAAGTATTTCAGAGGAGTATCACTATGAAATTAAGCCCTCATGGTAGTGGGGACACAGTATACAATGGAAATACAATGCCTAGGGAAATGGACACAGTTCACACACTAGTAAGAACGCTAATCACATACCTGTGCCAAACTGTGTACAGAATGCATACCTCAGTRTACTAAACTGTTTAAGAGAATTCAAGCAATCAGTTACAATGCTTAATTAKTTTATTCCATGGAAGAGCTAGTTGTTGTTAGGTAATTTCATTTCACCACCCAGGCTATTCATTTTTAAGGTGAGAGCAAGACATAAGCAAGCTTTCTCGGAAGTAAAGGTAAACCAACAATTAATAACATTATGTCCTGGTTTTGGCTGGGATAGAATTAATTTTTTTTCTAGTAGTTGGTTTAGTGCTATGTTTTGGATTTAGTATAAGAAGAATGTTGATAACACACTAATGTTTTTAGTTCTTGCTAGGTAGCCTACTTCTCAAGGACTTTTCAGCTCACATGCTCTGTGAGGTGCACAAGAAGCTGGGAGGGAGCATAGCCRGGACAGCTAGGCCAGCTGGCCAATGGGGTATTCCATACCATATGATGTCATGCTCAGYATATAAGGCTGGGTGAAGAAGGAGGGAGGGGGGACGTTTGGAGTGATGGCATTTGTCTTCCCAAGTCACCATTAGGCGTGATGGAGCCCKGCTGTCCTGGGGATGGCTGAACACCTGCCTGCCCGTGGGAAGCAGTGAAGGAATTCCTTGGTTTGCTTTGCTTGCGTGCGCGGCTTTTGCTTTCCCYATTAAACTGTCTTTATCTCAACCCACGAGTTTTCTCACTTTTACCCTTCCGATTCTCTCCCCCGTCCCACCCAGGGGAGAGTGAGTGGGCAGCTGGGTGGGGCTGAGTTGCCAGCTGGGGTTAAACCACGACAGTCCTTTTTGGAAAAAAAAAACGACTACAGCACCCAGTATTCCCAGGCGGTCTCCCATCCAAGTACTAACCAGGCCTGACCCTGCTTAGCTCCCAAGATCAGACAAGACCGGGCGTTCTCAGGGTGGTGTGGATCAGCCCATGGCAGATGGTGGGGCTGTGTCTCCACCCCTGGGGCAGTCGATTCCAGGTGTACTGGACGCCCCTCCAAGTGAAAGCAAACTGTGGCCTGCACTCTGCCGCCAAAGGGATTGAGAAGAACGCATTGGCGATATCCATTGTGGCGTACCACTTGGCTGCCTTTGACRCCAAAACCAGGACACGTTACTAGGTACCGCTGTTGTAAATGGCCACTCTTTATCATCAATTTTCAGGGTACCACAGTTCAGCGAGTATGGAACCATGCTGAATCAGAAATTCAGCTCCGCTGCTAGTGCAAAACTGAGCCTGAAACCAGTTTATGCATGACCTGAACAGCAAGCCTTCCAATCCTTCCAGAAACAGAGAAAACCTTTCAAAAACACATAATCTTAGAACGTATCTAAATGCCTGCTCTCTCTGCAGCATTTGCAAAGAGAAAAAAAGGGAAATAAAATCAGCTTCATAGTGACCCCCAACAGCCATGCAAGAATACCAGAGAAATTCTTCAAGAAAGTAAATATTTGCTGAGTTAGCAGGAACAAAATGCTTCAGCAAATTAGATTAATCAGAAAGGTTTTGGCAAGTTCTCATGGACACAAGGTGCTTTAAGATTTGTAGTTCCAACACACCATTTGGCAAATATTCTTCTTGTGATTGCTTTTCAGAACATGCTCAGCATCAAAAACAGTTCAACATTCCAACCTGCAAATGTCAGAAAGCTCTTCCAGGAGCAAAATCATACTTTGATGACTTAACAATCTATGACAGTAATAGCTAGTAGTAGAAATGGTTATTTAAGAAAAAGGAGTAATGGTAATAATAAGGCAAAAATAACCAGCCCCAAGCTTAACAAAGCCAAGTAAGTGCCTGGTTTAAAAGAGCACAGTGATCAAGACTCTTAAATAGATCCTGTTCTTGTAACTTCTAAGAATCTATGAAAGTAATTATTAGAATTTCAGCAATAACAAAAATAAAGATATTAAAGTTTCAGAAGACTTTCAGAGTCAGTAGGGCATATTGCAATAAGTAAATAAACACATTTATTACTCTCCAACAAATTCATCCTCAGAATGTTCCCTGTTGAATATATGTAAAAAAACCATGAATGCCTGCTCAAGGAGAAGTAATTCAGTGTGAACTAGTGGCTTAGTTAAATTCACAAAGAACAGTCTCCTCTTTTGATTTATACTTTGAGGAGGCAGGGATGCAAATTTTAAGATGTATAAAGTGTTTTAGATGTACAGATTGCTTATAGACAAATGGAAATAAACAGCACCCAAGCATATAARTCATAAACAAATCTCAGTCAATAAGAATAGCCAGTATTAGTACTGTTTCATACTGTAACTAAGCAAAAAATAATTAAAAAAAGTGGTTCAAAGTATTACAAATGTGTTTTTATGAGGCTCTGATTCTGTTAATCTTTATCCTTTGTTTAAAAAGTCAAGGGTGGCATTCCACTCAAAACAAAAATACTAATTCCTTCAATGCTGTGAATGAGCCAGACCTMGAGTAGCAGAAATATATCGTGTCTTTTTTGTTCTTCGTGTTTCTTTTTTTTTCCTTTAATGACAAATTACATTACCTAAGATGAAATGTGATGTGTGCAGGAAAACGAAGAGTCAGCAATTTAAACATATTGAACTTCTATGGTAGACAAAACCTCAATTATTCATTCTGCCACTGTTTTACCTGAACCATATGCATAGAGGTGTGTCTAAYTCTATTAATAATTTTGACATAGCTGTAACTTTGGTTTTTCCATATAGTCAACTAATAAACTTGGCACTGTTAACTGTCCCTGAGTTAATTTTTTACTGCAAAATATTGCAAGAGAACATTTTCTTGATGGCAATAATGAATGTGGAACACGTTACTCACTACTCACATCAGTGAACCCCCMAAACCGTCTTAGTTTGAAGACAAACTTAACTTTTCAGATATCATAATTGATCACAAACTTCAGAATATAAAAGTAAGCAAGAAATCCTGTTGCTGTTTTTTTAACGAAGAATCCTTCTAACTCTGCTTTAAAGTATCAGTTGAAACGTGATTTATCAAAGTAGCAACATTCTTAAAACGCATTTTGAAATGCCAACAGTGAAACTGCCAACAAGAGATAGAGAGTTCTGAATACCTCTGAACACTTRTATCTAAAAGTACCGTAGGGCTTGTGCTACAAGAGCACAAAGTCTGCATACAACATTAGTGCCAATCCTGCAATCTCTTCTTTCAAAAGGCATCAGATAAAAGAGATTCTGCACGTACACTTGCCCACACAGAGAAGACTGAAGAACAGGCACCCAAGAATTTCTCAGCTTCCTAATGTCACGAAATAAACTCTCATATCTAACAAGTAACTATTACCAGGCTGTAGCAGAACTTGGTAACTACCATCATTATAAAACACACTGGTTAATGCATTAATTGATCGGTTCTGTTTACTGATTAGAGTGGGCTGATGGGAGGCACATTACTAATTTCAGCTTGCTAATATCGTTTGTGCTTATTGAAATATTGAAATAAGCYAAAAGAGTTTTATGGGAACTTAGATACATTTTTTTTCCAGTGGGTTCAATGCATTTTTGTATTGAAAATAATTGTACTGATTAACAAGGAAACAATATATCCGTTAGCCACTGACACAATAAAGTACCATGTTAGTTTTCCATTCTACAAGGTGGACCACAGTTCTTTTAAAAGATGATAATTTTATTGTTCTACATACTGTTATGTCTTAAATTCCAGATTAATTCGTTCACTTATTTTGCAGGCAAAACCAACACAATTTTAAATCAAAGGTTCYGAGTTTTCTTCCTGTTTGTATTCTCTTTTGTATGAGCCAGAGYCTAACAAGGACTGTCCGTGAATGGAATCCTATGCTTTACCTTAGATCATTCAAGAAGAATAGAAAGTGAAGGAYTTAGATCTGTATTCCAATGGATTTATTCCATTGGGCCAGTGGACCTATTCACTCCAACTCAACTGAATATATGGCAGAACTTCTGAGTTAAGGAACCTGTGGGAGCTGCAGCATGTCCCAGGATGCGTCTAAAACTACTCTGMAGGAACAGTGGACAATGAGACAGTTGGAGCCTTGGAGAAGCTGGCATTRCTGACAAGTGACAAATTAATTCCAAAGAAGTCTGATACAGTAAATAGGCCTCATGAATTTACAGCTTTCCAAGATACACAAAATCCAAGTCTGTTTTCTCGTCAGAATCTCAGATAACAAACTAGAGATAATCTAGCTGTCTCCACTAGAACCTTTTCTAGTGGACTCTGCAGGACATAATTTTTAAGTCACTTCTAAGTCTCTTTAAAAGTTACTTATTAGTCACCTTCTGCCCCAGAAATTAATCTGATCAATTCATGTCTTTTTTTTTTGAAATCTTTTAAAAATCCTGGCTACATGATGCAAGACAAAGAAACAAACAATATTACAATCTTTTCGCACACAGCAAAAGCCATCCAGAGTGAGACCTCTGGCAGGGTAATGGAAAATCCCTGACCTTAGTATACCTCTGCTCCTAACACTAGATGTTTCCTCATGTTTATGGTCATTCACCTAAGCACTTATACTTCAGCTGATCATATAAAACCATATCTAGCTCATTCAGATAGTCATAAGATAAAGTGAACTTACTATGCAAAAACAAAGTAATGCCATTTATATTGCATTGCTCTCAGGCAAGAAATCTTAAATCAGGATATTTGAAAACAATTACAATAAGTCATAGCCAGAGCTGAGCCTGCTTTACATTCAATTCATTTAACTTTTTTATCAGCAGAGACAGATCATGGTTCTTCACATGAAAGACCACAAGGAAGATTGCTTTTGAATTTCATCAATCCTGGTCATGAAAATATTTCACAAAATTTTGTAGAGAATGTAAGAAAGGGAATAATAGAGTTGTTTTTCTTAATACAGTTGTAGCAAGTTGCCGATTCAGCTTTTTGAAGACTGGGACTTAAATGAAAATAAAATACCAACAAATGTTTTGTTGAAGATGGTAGGAGAAAGACTGTGGGGTTTTAAAGAATAGAAAAATAGGTCTGTCACCAAAATGAATTGCTACTGACTGTGCTTCAATCTGACAAATTTATTTTCCACCCAAGTTTCAGAAAACCAATGGAAAGGATAAAGATGATAATGATGGTAGTAATAGTAATAGATATTTGTATAAATTGTACATACTGTGAAGCTTTAGGAATTAATGTAGATACATGTAAATATGGACTTTTTCTGTTACTGTATATGTCATATTGGACTTAGGAGGCACTAAATAGTAAACATTTCACATTAAAGACACTGCAACTTAGCTTATATTACACTGAAACAGAAACTGTTCATCCATTTGTCTATAGAAAATTAGTACTCCCTTGTCTGAATAGCACATTAAAGATCATGTGAGTTGGCCACAGTACCAAGAAAAGGATTGMTTCTATTTAAAGGTGACTTCTATTTTTGTGGGGCCTAAAGATCATACAGGCATCCAGATATGCATCCCCAGCTTTGTAGAGCTACTGCTAGATGAGGAGTTTACTTTTGGCAAGCTTCTGGATGTTTAGATGTCCTGAAAAATTGCTCCTGCACATACGATTCCCGAGATGTCTGGATGAACTCAGCAAGACCCATGTAGAGTTGGTCTGCCCGAGACATGCAGTAAGTAAACGTGATTCAGGTAAATGTGGATCTTTGCAAAAAATATTGCCTAAGGAAGAATATTTTATAAGACAGCCTACAAAAATTGTAGAAGTCCTAACAAAAACAACTCTCAAGCAGAGACAATGGTCAATTGATACCTGGCTGTTACTTATATTAGAGGATTATCTCACTTTATTCTATGAAGTTGTCACTCATTCATTTAACTGTTCCTAGTTCGGTACAAAGTATTGGGTACCCCATTGCTTTAGTGTCATAATATTTGTTCTGGTAGACCAGTTTTCATCTTTTTTTTTTTTTTTTTGTGCTTTGGTGTTTGTATACTTATTCCTCCACATTATATAACCTACTATTTGCAATGCGTATTCCTTACATGCACAGAACTTTTAGAAGTATATGAAAAACAAACTGAGTTTCCCCAGATGGTCATATAGCAGTAATTAACTAAAAACTACTATTCCCAAGGTGTGCTCATTTCTGCTAATATCATCAGTACTGCTGCTGCATTCTCAAGCAGATTAACAAACAGAATCAGATTAGCTTTTGTTCTTCCAGAACAGCAGGGCTAAATATTCATTAGATATAAAACAATGAAGACACATGGAGGAAGAATTGAATGCTACAGGTTTGTATCAGCTGAACACACGATCTGTATAATTATTTGACAAAATAAAAAAAATTAAGGTAGGATTGCTTAAGAAATTTAAAAATTCAATCAATTTTGTAGCTTTCCAGTCAGTCATGTATGAAAGCCACTGGTTTGACATCAAAAGATGTCGTGAGTGATACTTGTAAAAGCAGATTTAATTCTCTGGTTGCAAACCAAATGCATTTCTTGAGAAGAGAGAAGAAATAAAAGGAACAGATGTTGTTCCACATTTAGAATGTAAAGAAATTAATTGGAAAATTCCAGGAAACAGAGATTTTAGATATTTTTAAGTGTATAGGTGGGGGAAGGGGACAGGGGGATGACTAAGTGATGTCTAGTCTAGAGTAGAAGTGTTTATTGGTGGAATTGTATTTATTGGGTCAAAGATTTTTTTTATTATTATTTTTAAAGCAATGTCAGATCAATGATTATTCCTGAACATCATTAAATCACTGAAAGGACATTTCATACCAGCATAATTATTTCATTTTTCATGAACACAGATAAGCATACCAACATAGGGTACATTTATAGCAGCATAGCTACCTATGTAAGAGATGCTAAATGATACAACCTTCTAATTAACACAGGATCTAATTCTTAAAGGAACAGGATCTTAGTGAAGACCCAACACAGTTCYGCCATAGCTTAATGCACAGTGATTTCTTCTAACACACTCACTGAAGTTATCAAAGTGCATCACTCTGTAATCAAGCTTGTTTTCCTGTTACTTAATCATGTATTTCGCTTCTTTCAGCAAATGTCTCTGCAGTGACGCATTCAGGAAAAGATTTTGGAAAGAGTTCCAACACCTGTATTGAAATATCCAAGCTTTAAAGAAGAGCATTTTCCCCTAAACTATAGCTATCTACCTGTAAAAGCACTACCCAGTGCATCTTGGCAAGCTTTAGCATATTTGACTAGAAATATTCTCCTGAAACGTCCACCATAGGGGTCTTCTCAATACCGTGGCTTACATCTGAATGAGTGTAACAAATTACGGCCGTTAAGTCTTTGGGGGGCTTTGAAATAGGTTTTTGCTTATTAGGAAGTATTTGATCTGTTTATTAACATATATCAAATTCTAATTTGCTCCCACTACTCTTTTTCTTTTTCAGTCTCTGAAACCACCTCCCTGAGACCAGTCTGCAGCATTTTTCCTATCACCTCTCACTCAGTCAGGCCTTGTGAGACAGACTGACTTGCTGGCCTCAAGAGGAACATCTTTACCACTGTTGCCCTGACTTGCTGGCCTCAGGAGGGACATTTTCCCACTGTTTCCAGCACGGCTGATGTTTTATGGGAACAAGGGCTGGGGGGAGGTGTAGTTAAACACTCAACAATGAAGCATCTTGATAAACAGCCCTTGTACTACTGCAATTACCATATCTCTTGATTGCCAGGAAATAGGTACTTGATAAACATGTGGTTTCATTGTTTACCCATGTTTGTTTTCAATTAAAAACAGAAGCCTATAATGTGCATTAGAACATTGCTCAGTTTGGTTTGAAACAAGGCAGGTAATTAATTACTAGACATTGCATCTATTTATTTAAGACGGTCTCCAGAGACTTCAGTGACTGGTTATTCCAAAATAATAAGCTTGTTAGAAGGCTGGAGGAATAGCAGTTTCTTTAGGACTTTTTCCTCCYGTCCAGTTCTTGCACTTTAAGTCCTTTTAAAAAAAAAAAAAAATAAAGTCTTTTGGCTAGGCATCATACAGGTGTTCAATGCAAGCCTAACCCTTCCTCACACTCCGTATCATGTGGTAGCCTGGATATTGCAATTTCCAGGCTTCCAGCTGCCCAAAGCATTTTGGAGCTGCTGAGCAAATCATGTTCTCTAAACTGTTTCGTTGTAATCATTTTTGCTTAGCTGCTAATCTGATTAATCTGTTGCACTTTGTCAGACTATCACTGGGTAGTTCCTTCTATTAGCAGCTCGCTCACAGATTTACTCAGTACCAAAGTATTGTTGGATACAAGTATCACAGCACCTCTTGTCAGATTTTGGAGATAAACTACTTTGTATCTGCATTTATTCAAAACCATTTGATTATCATCATGTCTGGTTTCACTCAAGAAGTACTGATAAGGTACATGCATTTATACCTTCGAGGCGTCTGTATCGGCAAAGACTTTGAAAGCACAAACACCACTAAGAGAAGACATATCACACTGAAATGTGGACGCGGCCATCAGAAAGGGGAGAGGGCCTGAGGTGGGTGCCACGCAGGAGGACAGAACACCTCACCAGCAGAGCCATGCAAGTCAGCTTCAGATCGAGACAGACAGACCTTCAGGTAATATCAGAGAAGCACAGGTTTCCTTCATGTCCTCATCACAACTTTAATCACTCTGCATTTTAAGCTATGTTTTTATGTTAGCTGCTGTAAGTGAAAGCTTTACTTTGGTTTTTACCTTAACTTGGTTAAAATTCAGTATGATTTGTAAGATCAAGGGACACCACTCCCTTACAAAACAGGGAATTTATCAGCTATCTGGTTCCTGAGCCTTCGTCCTAGAAGATACCTGGGTCAAGTTTGAGATCTGGTAACACAGGATTCTTGAGAGGAAGACATGTCTCCTCCAGTGRACACTGTTAAGCAGATGGACATCCTGGCATGGAATGAGGCAACAGAGACCACTCCTGAACCCTCAAGTCAAACTGGGATCATCTCAACAGCAGTGACAATATCTGGTAGAACACAAGCATTAAATAAACATTTCTTTGAGTAATAACCTAACTGGCAAGGGACAATGCATATATAACATTTCCTCCACCCTAAGCCAGGAGAGGTCATTTTGAATGGTCATTAATTTATGTCAGATGAAGAACAAAAGATTCCAGACAACCCTTCAAAGGATATTAGATGCTTAAATCTCTATCATTTTCAATGAGAGTTAGGCACCTAATTTAGACAAAAATTAATATCTATGTTTTTTCTGACTTTAAAAAACTGAGACTGAAGCTTTCAATTTCAACAATAAATTTTCTTCATAGTGTATTTCCTTCAGAAAAAAGTTATACGTACACGCATATGATATACAGATGCACATTCACACCATGTATATAATGTGTGTGTATGAATGCACACACGTACAAGATGTACATATATATGAAAATATACATATATATATATTATATTATATACATAATTTTATATTAGTACATGGCTAAGCATTCATGTTTCCTCTATACAAAACATGGTGKATCAGTTACTTATACTGTTTAATGATCAAAGTCACATTTTCATCATACTTTGTGTCTATATGCATTATACATATACATCATCCCTTTTTTAGATTTAGGTGACTCATTTTTGTTTTGAAGTTACTCATTCATTTGCATAACTGGAAGTTGTGCCGCTGTGCCTGAGGAACATAAGTTCTTTATATAAAGAGCATTTCATGTTTTTTTAGTATAAATAATATGGTCATTACTCCTAAATGACACAAATTGCTTATTAATGAGGCCAAAAAATAGCCTTTAAAATAGCCTAAAAAAACACCCTAAATACAGTCTAGATTGGTTTCTTTATAGAAATAATGAAGACATAATCACAACATGACCATTTATGTAATTCAATAGAGTGATTCACTGAACTGCTAGAATCATATSGCTATAAGACAACACAATGCTTTGCAGCCACATCTGTTGTCATTAATCTAAATCCCACTGAATTATATGAAAAGACATCCCCTCAATTCTACTGGAAATCTGAGCTGATTTCTGCTGATTTCAGTAGGAAATTGATTATGACCTTAGCAACATGCACAGTGGAATTTAAGACCAGTCTTTGTTTCAGAAGTTTGACAATGGGACCCTGTCTTCTGCTTGGCCATCATTATAATGTAAGAGATAAAATTATCTTTAAATCATGCATTTCTGCAAAACAACATGAAATGCAAGCAGTTGATCTTGTGATTTGGACAGCTCATTGGGATAATCCCTATGCTGTTGCATGCAAAGACACATTCATAAATTCCTTGATGAAGTAAACTTTAATGAGGCAATCTGGTTTCTCTCAAATCAGGTCTATAATGAAAATGTAAATTTGAAATATTTCTGATGTACAAGAAGTTAGGAAGGGTTCTCTAAGGAAATGTGCATCCACATTTGTCTCTGTTACAAAAGAGCCATTATCTGTTGGAGTCTGCACTTATTTATTACGAATAGTCAATCTTATTTATTAGAGAGACAAGAAAAAGTTCTGGCAGACACCACTTATTTTAAAAACTAGAGTAAGGTGGGAGATGGCCTGCAACAACATCAGCTGCTTAGTGGGAATTCCTCAAAACTCTTATGACACAGAAAACAACAAATGTGATAAAAACCACAGAGGAAGATGTATGTGGTTTAGGGACCCAAACAGATAATGATGGATTCAAATTTCCTCCATGGAACATCGCCAAAGCTAAAAGCTTTGCCTCTTGAGGTTTACTGACCTTTAATGCAACTTCAACTTCACTGAGACATGCACTGCTGAGAGTTTGTCACTTTGCAGGTAAGGACATAAGCGTATTTCGTTCTTTATGGCAGTTGCACRTGTCTATAGGGATTGGCAAATGATAACAGACAAACTAAGTTTCTGTTTAAACATGAAGAAATAGACCAGTTGAGTCACTTCCTAAGTTGCTGCATTTAAGACAAAGTCCATAATTTCACTTTGGATGGCAAATTGCTGTATCAGATGGACAGAAAAACTTTCCACTTGGAAGGTGGTGTTGTATTCTGTACATTTTTGATGTGAAACTYGTTAATCATAATTTTTCAACACTTGCATTAGTGAAACAGCAAAATATTTCAATCATGTTTAAGTATCTCATTTATTTTTATCAAAGAACCAAGCAATTATGAGCTACTGGGAAACATCTGCACTATCAGAAACTACACATGGAGTTGCCTTGGGTTTGCTTCTTGTTGTATACAATGCTCTCCACAGAGCACACTCTCTCTTTCAAGTACAGGCTGTATTTTTTCTAGTCAGTATGTGTATTTCATTTTTAAAAGGTATTTCAGAGGGAGCTGGAGTTTTGATATTCTAGAACTGTAGCTCTAACCGCTTTCATTATAACAGCATTATCCTGTGCAAAAATTCTGTCAGAAGTACTGGACAGCTGTGTATCTGAACAGTTTGTCAGATTCAGYTTCCTATTTCTAGGTCCAGGCCTGAAAACGCCTAATTCTATCAGCAAAGGAGGACAGCAGACAATTGTGGAAGGTATATACTCATAAAAAGAGATAAACATAAATTTAAAGAGGAAGCAGGGGAACAAGGATAACGTTGCAAGAAGATATGCAATGGCAAAATAAGAAAGAAAAGAAACATACATACACAATTGTACTAGTGAAGACAGAGCCAGTAAGGGAAACATTCTAACTTCAGCCGAGTTGTGGGCAGAAAGCTACAAGTGAACAAGAGGCAAATTTTCCCTCTGCTTTTTTGAGGTGTGAGGGAATCCTAAATCCTTTCGCTAACTCCTCCTCCTCCTCACTCTAGCTCCCGCCAGTGGGACACCAGAATCTAGAGAGGTTCCACAATTCYGAGAAACAGGTTTAGCTCATGAGGGATAGAAAGGATGGGATCATCTGAAAAAGGATGGGATCATCTTAGCACATATGCAATGGCAAAGCATCAGTTAGAGAAGTGATCCACTTAGTTTTTCCCACCCTCAGCCAATTCTTTTTTTAATACCACCATACTCCACCTACTGTCAAAAGCCTGCAGCACTGTTACAGTGCATAGTCAAGGTTATCAAAAGACGGAATTTTAAGCAGATCTTAGAAAATATTCACAAAAAAAGGGTATTAAAATGAATAACAGACAGTATTTGTTCCAGAAAGCTAAATTATTCTAACAGTTACACATATCAATTCACACAACAGAATATCAGTGTTTAATMTGGTTGAACTGCAACCACTTTATACATAATCCACTTGTAGTGAATGCCTAACAAGCAGAAAATGGGCCAGGAAATATTTTAGTTTCAAACTACCATATATGGATGAATTATCATCCATTCATTTTAATTATACAATTAAGGATGAAAATTTATCCATTATATTTGCTAGGAATCATTTACATTCCCTTATCTATACCATTTTGAAGGCTATATCCAGAAACAGTTTGGAGATGTAGTTACAGAAAAGCAAAGACCATATTGACCATTATAGRCCATCCCACCTCTTCTAACTGCCCTGCAAGTTTGTATTTTAAAATTATCAAGAAGTGAATATCCATTCCATTCTTACACATAACTCTTGATCATCTATTATTTAACCACTCAAGCACTAACTAAATAACAAATAACAAAACTTTTACCACTAACATTCAATACATCACACTGTCTTTCAACACACAGTATGTTCCAGAACCATTGTCTGAGTCTGGATAAATAAGACAAATGTTTCAGCTTCTCCAAGCACTGAACTAAATCAGGAGGTATCTGAAACCTTTCTTTAGGAATGGCTGTTCATTAAATTCAGTTTTGTTTATTTGTTTGTTTAGGTTTTTTCTCTGCCACATCACTGATTTAGGTACTTTCATGAAAAGGAGAGCTTTGTAAAGTGAAAAAAATGAAACATATCTTCTGGTGAGAAGCAGGTATTCAAGATAATATGGATTTTGGTACTCCTAAGCAATGCTGCACCCTCATTCTACAAGTATTTTATCATCCAGTGTTTTAGAAACTAGAATAGGAGTTTTACCRTCAACTGTACCACAGGGAAGATAATTTCTCCCTATTTTGAAAAGAGAATTCAGTTCTAAGTATTATGTAAAAAGAAGCACTCTCTAGCCTGAAGAAAAATGTAATTTCTTTTGTTTTAAGAAGTAATGGGTTGGCAAGTACCCTGCTCCTGCAGTATTTTCCTTACTACATGAATTCACTCTTKATTGCTACATTGCTTTCTTCTTTTTCCCACTGTAAACAAGCAAACAAACAAAACCAAAGCAAAACACCTGATACCTTAATTTCACTGCTTCCCAGCTCTGTGAGGCAMTAAACCTATGCAAATACATAGCCAAATAAGTCTGAACACCAGAAAACAGTGAGGCAAATGAATACATTTAGGTTAACAGGCATTTTCACTTACTGGAATTTAATATAGTCTGCTTGAGTAAGCAAATACTTCTGCCTGAAGGCTTGTAGGATTAGGACATGCATCTTTAATGGGATAGASTAAAATCCTCAGTACAAAATGTCCTGAAAATCTAGACATTTGAACATGYATCTGAAGCTCTTATCTCAGATCTGTGTATTGCAGGTTCTTCACATCATCAAAATCTGTCCAAGTAGAGGTGAAACATATTTTTCATAAATGGAATAACCCCACAGAGCTCTAGCATATCTAGCATCTGCAATGTGAGAGAGTATCATACTTTTCTGTGGTCTTCCAGCGAGCCAAATATGAATGAACAAAATGTTTCCAGAATACCAAAACAAAAGGGGGAATATTTAAATTAATAATCTAGTAATTTTTCAGTGCAGCCATTTATTTGAAAGAGGAGAGATCTTACTTTTTGTGCCTGAGAGCACCTATTTCATCAGTCTGCTTTGTTTGTGAAAGAAACATAGCTGCATAGGAAGATCTTGCACTGGTCAGCATATTACACGTCTTCTCTCTAGCATAGCCTAAATGTCTCCCATACAGCTTTTGTTTCCTTCATTCTAGGGCTGCCCCATTCAAAATCTTTAGTAAATCGCTGAGCTTCATGCGAGTATGAATGTTTTTACTCATATATGATAGCCATGCTTCCTTTCATGCTTAAGGTTCATATGAATTTTGTAGGCAGTTATTGTCTGGAAGGAAGGAAGAAGATATCCCTTCTTGCTGGCATGCTTTCCCAGAAGAGGCCAACTTTTTAACTGCTTTTGTTTAGAGGAGCCACTTTGGAGCCTATTATCACTCTTAATCCAGGATCATTTCGGTCTCTGTGGAACCTCTGCTCTGCCTGCCTTTCTTCTAAAAGGGAGTGAGAAGAGAAAAATGATCCCCAGCTGCTTTATCCAGAAATTATGTGGGATTATTCACTCTAACTGCAATTTTTATTCCTGCCTCTTGGAAGGCATAGGCCTATAAAACCTTTTTGGATTTACAGGTGAGCAGCTTGGGAACTCTGTAACCCTTTTTTCTACAGTATAAAGGAATCCAAGTACAGTTCCAAATTCAAATGTTGAAGATCATGAGCCAGATTTTAAAATCAAATTTTATTTTAATTCACATTRAATGTGAATGACTGTAGGACTGCATTTGTACCAAATCACACCCAGCTGGAATGTGGCTCTCAGTCATTTCAACAAATCTGCATGTAAAATAACATGCCCTTTCAGCCACTATTTAAATTAAGTCTGTCATCTTTGACGTGAAGCTAAACAGACACTGYCTTGAAACTATTTTCAGTAGTTTTAAATATTTGCCCCAACATTTTCATTCAGTTCAATTTTCCTGATTTCCATAAATGAGACCTACGTTTAGTAGCTTGCMCTATGTTGCTTCATAGATAAATTTTAGATCTAATTTCAAGTCTCCCTCAACCTACTGGGAGATTTTTCTATCATTAAGAACAGACTCCCAGACTTTCCRTATCTTTACTAAAGGCAGATGAATAATTGTACAAGAAGGTACAATTACTTATAAAAATCTGATATCTTTGATCCCTTTCTCATTTTAGTGGAAAGCTGAACTGTAAGCATAGCTTTGTGAATCAAGTTTGGATGCTAACACTCTGAGCATATCTTTGTGAATAACTGCAAAGAATCATTTACATAATTAAAAAGCTTTTCCTGTAAGCAGTCATATTTTCTCAAACATATTCATGGTTAGTTGAATTTGTTCTACAATTTGTTATATGAATCAAATAATGTATTATTTCTAAGTGGATGTCAGTTCATGTTTAATACTTTTGCCTTCATCCTTTCTTTGATTTGCCAGGTAAGCAACATGGTTGTGGCAGCTTCCTCACTGGTGGATTATATGGATGTGCTTTGCGATACTTGAAGCTCGTAATTTAGAAATTCATTTTTCACAAACATTAATGCCACTACAGATCTATTGTTCAGCTTTTCACATGAAATGAAAGGGATCTTATTTTGTCAGAAGAAAATACCTCATGGAAAATATTCTCAGAAACACATTAGTGATATTTGCTTGGGATTGGTTTGATGTAATGAATTCATTATATATCCATACCTGAAATCTTAGCTAGATCAATAAAGCAAACATAGGCTTTATGCTCTTGAGATGGAAAAAACATAGCCATTTGGGGGTAATATTTTTTGCAAGCTGGAAAAGTGGAATAGATTCACCAAACTGACAGGAAGAGCAGAAAAATTATYCACACTTTTGTTTCTTATCTTTCCTTGTCCCATGATGTGCTACAAAATTTATTTTGCATGAATGGGCTTCAAAGGCCTTCCRCTTTAGAATGGGTACACATCATTGCAAAATCCAGGTAATATTTGTGTAAGATTTGTATRAAAATAAACATTACACACCTTCAACTTTTTGATGGGACTGCATTTCTGGAGGGATAGCTTTAAATTTTTGGTGTCTTTGGCTCTCCCATACTGCTAGTGTATTCTCAGGGACTAGGGAAAACAAAAAAATCTTCAGTCTATATTCAAGCACAAAAGTAACAGTTGGTTCAACATCACACAATCTTTTCTCCCCGTGAAAATTAACTTCATGGCTATTATGAGAAGCCTGTGAAGTCTCACAACTACAGYCTCATTATAGGCTTGAAAATACAAGATAAAAACTACATTTTTTTTCCTAATATATCACTATATCTTTTTCTTTCATCAGTATCTGGAATGCAAAAGCAACTTCTCTTTCTATTTGCTGAAAGCACATTGTTCTGTCCTTTCAAAGACTTCATTGCATCATGCATATCACACAGGATATGTTTGATTTACATTTTCTTTGCCAATCAATGTTTTCAGAGTGCTTTGACACATGTTCATACTGTGGGACTAAATACTGAACTGGGAACCAGTGACTTTCAACATTGTTCATTTACAGATATAATTTAAACTTTGAATTCAAATTCAGTGACTAAGCTATTCAGAACAATCTCAGCCCTCTGGTCAATCCCCAGGAAAAAAAAAAAAACAAAACAACAAAACAACACCCAAAACCCACCCCACTTGTTTTTTCTCTTTTCCCCAATGCCTGTTTATATAATGGGCTTGGATTTTTAATTGCAAACAGATTTCAGTGGTGTTTAGTTTGATTTTCAGATGTCTTGAGCTTCACTATTTTGAGGATTAACAGCTTTACCTCTTTGTTTTCCTGGTTCATGTATAAAGAGTATGCAATGTTTCCTTCTTTCTTGTAGGGCTGAGAGCTAATTTATGTATAGCAAGTACTTTTAAACAATAAAGTGCTGCAGTGCTTGAGTAATAAGCACATTATTACATCAAAGCTATTTTCAATTTTCTTGCAGCAGTCATTCATAGGCTGTCATTTAAGCATGTTTTTTCTTTTAAACAGCTTTTGTCCTGCTACAGATGCCAAAACTAAATGAGCAACAACAAATAAAAAGGATTTTCCATCCTGATATTGTGCTTGTTTCTATCAGTTTGACCCTAACTGCAGCAGTGACATGCCTGGTCTTGAGAAACAATTAATGACAAGGACAGCAGAGTCTAGCACCAGCGAGAATGACTTTGATTGTTTTCTCTTTGTCTATACAGTGTCTGGCAGGAAATATAAATGGCAGTTTTAACGGGAAGGTTGATAGAACTGACCTAATAATTTAGCTTTCAGACTATTTAAAAGCATGCAATTCTCTCAAAAACTATTTTCTGTATCTTCTGTTCAGCAGAWTCTCAGCTGAGCTTCCCAAAGTAGAAATACCATTCTGTTTTCTTTGCTTTTAATGCTACTGTCTTCTTGCATCAGTAGGAGACAGCTTAAAAGGGCATGTTAATACTCTACATCAGTTTTGTGCATTTTTCACACTTTGGCTTACAGTGTTATGAAGGGAGAATCACTCATGACTACAGCTGATTTTCTGTATTGCTGATAAAGCAAAGAACTCTTAACACCTTTGGACTCAGCTATTCATATAAAGCCAAGTAATTTCAGTGTTGGTTGTTCTGGTCTGTATCAACCGATTTATAAAGAAGGTCCCTCCCTAACCTCTTCTGGGGTGATGCGGTAACATTTTATAAAAGWCAATGGTGTGAATTATATTTGAAAACCAGAAAACAACCGTGGACCCAACCACAAAATATTCCCATTGCTGCACTGATCCCTGGAAATATCTTTCAAAGTTAGAGCATTGGAATTTGTACGAAAATTCTGCAGCAGAATACAAAATGTACTAATTTGTAGGTTTGATTTTCTGAAGCACTGAAATGACTGTATAGTAAACCAATTACAAGACCAGACCACTGCTTTCCAGATAATTTCTATGTTTGTAGTGTTATGTTTTATTAGTGAATATAGGGTCCTAATACAATTAGACCAGAAATCCTCCCTAAAACAAAAGCTATCACTGGTCTGGCAAATGCAGCTTTGTTTTATTCATCTAAATATATTAATAATGCACAGACATAAAAAACTTCYCTATTTAATTCAAATATGATAACATTATTATCTTGGTTTACTTGTGGCTCAATATAAAATCAAGAAACAAACAGAAGAGAAGACACAGCGAGTTTATAGGAAATATAATCATTCCACAAGATAATTGGATTTGGATGTCCTCTTCCAAAACACATTTACAATCCTATTCGAATAGAAGTCAAATAGGTCTGCACTAAGGTCAACAGAAAGGAGCCAAATAGGGTTCAATAGGGTTCTATTGACTATGTAGGGTCAAGATTTTGCTTTAAAGAGAGAAATGTCACCCTTCCAAGGGAACAAATCAGACTTATCCAGGATTGTCCATGAGAAGATTAAATTGATCAATTCTGGCAAATACATTTGGTTAAGCTTTGTAAGTACCACATAACTATTTCTATTTTATTGACTACAATTTCTTACATGTATGTTACAGTCCAATTTCTCAAATTTAGACATTTACACAAGTTTTATTGAAACAGTCATTTGAGGGGAAACTGGAATACAACTTTTCCAATCAGTTTGTGAACACCCAAGTTATTAAGTAATACAATATTTTCTCTCTCCCTGCATTTTGCACAGGCTTGTCCATGACWCACACTCAGAGCATGTCTACTGATTTAAACTCCTTGCATGGCATAGGTATGAAAGACCTAGATTATTGATCCTGCCAAGAGTGGCAAGGGACTCCAAGTTGGTCTTTAGTATGATGAGATATCCAGGCTACCCAGACCAGAACTTCAGAAGGCTGAAAAAAAAATATACATGCCATGAACTCTAGGCACTCTAGGTGGGAACTGACTAGATTTTGGTAGACTGATGTTTTCAGTTTAGACGGTACAAGAGACACAGACACCTATTTTGATACTTGGAAAGCTCATTAGATGTAAAGTCAAAGGGCAAATATGATGCGATTTAAGAATCTAAGTTTGTTGTTTGAGTTAATAAAACATTTCATGTTCAGAGTTCCTAAAGGGAAAACTGTACACCTAAAAGGGGAATTTCAATTTTGAAAGACATACCAATGCAGGTTTAAATCTGTGTGACTCAGATGCATATTGCCATGTAATTATAATCACCAAGTACAGCATACAGCAGTATTCCAGTAGCTGATGTGAAATCACACTCCACACTGTTTTTGTCACTACATTACTATCGATACATGAATCAGTGATTTTGAAACACTCATATAATGAATCGTAGCATAGACTTATGAGTCACTTTTAAAAAACAGGGCTTYAGCCTTCAAAGATCTTATCACATGATTTGCTATATGAAGTTTGTTATTGCAACTGCCAAGTCTATGGTAGTACATTTGTAGCAAACAATCTGCTTTCATGGTAACTATTCCCAGTTCTGTCCCTTAGCTGCAGAATGATCTGGAGCATCATTAGCTATGATTGCASTTCAGTTTTATGCACAGACATAAAACTGGACTGGAATATTATTCCCTATGTCCCAGAAGTATTGTCAGACCTATGAAAACTTTGCAAGTGTACACAAATGCATGTCTAAGAAAATAGGTACTGGCAGTGTCTTTAGCACTCCTATTAGTCCTTGGTCTCTCCAGAAACTATTCTCAGACGCTAGTACCAGYAGTAGAGGTGACAGATTACATGAGGATGCTTTTACCTTTGTATTTAGCTAATGATCTCCAAATATAAGCCACTAAAATAGACAGAAGTGAAATATTTTTAATTCAGGTGCAGATGGGAGTGGGTGGAAAAGAGAGAACAGTATGGAAGCAATATAAAATTATGTACATAAAAGGAACCTCTTACTGGTTGCTCACAAGAGAAACACAGTGCTGAAATCTTCTCTCTCACCATGTGATGCAGAGCATATCGATGTGATGTTAGATACTGAAGCTCCTTCAGCCCTTCAGATTAATTCRTGTTTTTAATTTCATGGAGAGAATGAAAACTGAATGGCAGGGAGGAATTGTGTGTACTGTAGCTACACTGTAATTCAAGATACGTTAACATTTGTTATTTCAGGATTCCTATGCACATATAGAAAGATCTCCCTGTTACTTTAAAGAGTCTTTGAATAGATGCAGAGTAATACTAAATATATTACATCATCCAAACAAATGTTCCTTGTAGTTTCTAGTAATAAATTTATAATATTTAACTCTCACTTAGCACATTTCATTAAGAGGTATCAAGACTCATCATAACAAATGGCAAAATCATTGCTCCCACTTTGCAATTAAGCAGATTGAGGCATTAAGCAATGACATTCACTAAGCTGCAAACAAGCTTCTTGAGCCCAGTTGTGTCCTCTGTCAACAAAGCCCCTAGTAAGGCTTCAAAGGTAAAATCAAGTAGCAGAATGGAGTAAGATCCACCCACAATGAGATCTTGTGGTTTACAGGGTACTAAAAATCACATTAAGACAACAGTGAGAAAAAGCAGTACAAGGAGAAATAAATAGGTATTTAGAGGTGATAAAGGAGATTAAAGAGTGAATGTTAGTGATTAATCTTGTCTATGATAAGGCTAGGAACCATTCCACTCAACACACAACCTAACTGTGCTATTAATCCATGCTAATTGTGATAGTACTCAAAAGCCAAGCTATATTAAACATCTTCCTTAGGCACTCTACCAAGTAAGAGAGGCTCTGCCCTAAAGATCTTGTAGTTGAAACCAATGAAACAAAGACTACCCGTAACATCTGATATAAATGAGACAAAAGGAATAGTGTCAACATGACAATGTGATAGCATCAGTGCATGCACCAAGAACACTGCRTTCATTCTAACAGAAGTTATACTCTCCCCCTGCAGATTCGGATTCTATTTTGGTTTTTATTATCTGATGAGGGAAAAATATAAAACAAGCTTTTACACTAGGGATGAAATTGTTTAAACATTAACTTATCTAGAACACTGTAGGAAAGTAATATAGAAAACTGGTTGTTTTTAATGTAATTCTGGATCAGTAAACTTCTTTGATTAGGGAAATGTTCCAGAATTACAACAGAAAATCTGCCACTGTCATCATGTTTTCACAGTTCACACTGGCAATTATATTTGTGCATATGAATTAGTTTCTAATGGATGACAATATGGGTGCCCCAGGAGCACAGAGTTAAAGGTATTCTCTCAGGTAGTTGTAGTTTTCCCCAGTGAATTTTAGTAGTACTTATAGCAGCTGGCTAAATTACACCTATGTCCTTCACTTCAAGAACTGATGTTCRTCGGACTTTGCTTTCTTGACTACTCAAGCAGCCCATTTCATGGATGTTTTGCATCACGCACCTCCGTAATGCTTATTCCTTATGCTGTTACTTATCCTTGATCAGGATCTTTCATAACTGCAAGTTCCATTTCCACATTAATGTTATGATTCAACATAACTAGCTGTGTCCAAGGAAGCATGCCAAGATACATAAATTCAAAACACTTTGGAAAGTATTTGGACAGAGRAGGAAAAATAAAAAGTCCAGCTGCTCAACAAGAATGGCAGCTGTCGCATGTCCTTCAGAAAAAGACTGCTAGTAACTACCATTTTCCTGAGTCTGTCTCATTTCAGCACCCCAGCGGAGGCATCTTCTGAGACCTCACAAAGAGATGAATGGAGCATTAGCTAATATCTCTATTGAGCAGGTGCTGTAAATTTACTTGTTGACGAAGGGCTTTAAAAATAATGCGTAGAGGCACTGTTACTGTGTACAGCCCAAAGCCCAAAGCTCATGCCAAGAACTGCAGTTTAGAGAGGACTATAAAGGGAATAGCAAGTGGAAGATCTCATTCCCCTCGTGCCCAGGTACCTAAGTAGCATGGTAATTTTAAAGGACAAGTACTCATTTAAATAGAAATATAGTAATATTACTTCAGGCAGGSGACCAAGAATGGTCCATAAAAGGGTCTACTTATGACAAAGAGTTTTGTATAACAGCCCCACAGCTGTCAGTTGAGCATTGCAAAGATCTTACTCCGACATTCAGGTTTTGTGTCAAAACACATTTTTTCATTCATAACATTTCTATACTTGATAAACATATCTGACAAAGCCTGGGGAATCATATAAGAACCCCCCCAGTTTCTCTTAGCTGAAAGATGTTTTCTTGAGTTTGGTAACTCTCTTGGCAACAAAAATGGCTAATAAAAATAATTAGCCTCAGGAAATAAACAAGTTTCTTTTAATTTATAAACCATTTATATATCTAAATATATATATATATATATTTAAAACACTGTGTGTACTGTCCTGCTTGAGATTTGATTGTGGAAAATAATTCTGGAATGGAAGATTATTCCAAAGTTTATTTTCATCAGGATTCAGATCAAGTTTTGTTAAAATCTACTAGGAATCTAAAATCCTATGTTGTTCACAACATCACAGTAAGGCATTGTCTGGGGGTTCCGAAATCTATTGCTAATATATATGTTATCTATATTAGTTTAAGTTGCTTTCAGGTGTCTATTACCAACACTCACTTTTCCAAATGACTCTGCAATTTTAAAGTCTTCTGACCGATCAAAACACCTGATGTTGTCACACTACAAATAATCCAAGCAAAAGGAAACAAAAAATTCAGAGCAAAGAAAATGAGATGTGCAACAACCCAATAGCAAAAATATGAAAAATGTCTTTTTGCCTCTCAATTCCTTTTTTTCTTTTTAAGTCTTCAGCACAAAATCACATTTGAACATGTTTAGTTTCATGCCTGTATGTTTTTGTTTTCTTTCTATGCTGTCTGCTGTTTTGGTAACTTTTCTAAAAAATATTTGTAACTAGGAATAGGGTACAATGCAGGCACTTGATTTCTGGCACTATTTATAAAAAGCCAACGATCACCAGCGCTACCAAATGTATGCTGATTTTTTAAATATTTCCATGTAACTCAGATCAGTTTGCGAACACCGACCTGAGTTGAGTCCTTGAGGAATGGCTTTCTTCCAATGCAGAATTATATTTACTGAAACTAATCTTTCATGTTCACTACCTGGGTTCTTATAAAAAGAAAATATATTTTCAGAGGGGAACTAATTAGCTGCAGTAACTACAAATGTTAACATGCAGGAACTTCTCAAAGACACCTGATAATGTACTCCTTCCCCCTCACCCCCTGGTCTTTTCTGCCAGAAACTGTTGTACATGGGTTTACTTAATTTTAGGTCACCTTTCAAAATAATCTCATATCCATTATTCACTTTTTACCCAGCAATTGCCTGTGCCTTAAAAACCTCACTTAATGCATCAGTCCATGCTCTGGGATTTGACTGGCAGAGAGTAAGCTTGAGGTACAGTGAAAAAAATTGGGAAGGAAAGACTTTGGGGTAGTTCTGGATCCTGGAGGTAAATTTCTGGCCCCGGTAAACTCAGGGCTCCTACACTCAGAAACTTCTAAGGTCTCTAACACCAAACTCCAAATAAGGTCCTTTACGTAGCACATAAATTATACTTTTTGCAGAAGGGAAGAAGAAACAGAGAGGCAGGAATAGAGAGGCGGGAAGAAAGGATGACAAACTGTGCTACACTTGAAAATAAGAAAGCAGAAAGTAGCTGAAAGTCTGTCTATGATTTAGACATAAATGTATATTTCTGTAGAAGGTATGTTAGTCCGCAGGACAGCAAACCACAGCCTAAAATCAGAATGCAGCAAGGTTCTTTGGAAGTTTTACTGCCGGTGTATTTTTGAGGAGAAGAGTAGGGAAGGAAGAGGAAAACACAGTTTTAGAGCAATAACCAAGAAATTACCTGCCCTTAGGACATAAGGAGAAAGTCAGGAAGCTAAATGACTCAGATCATCTTATGAGCAAATGGAGGAGAGATTAGTCATGTTTTAGCTTCAGCTAGGGACCCCCACGAGCCTAAGGCTGGAGGCTGTATCTTAAGTCACTTTGGTGAGGCCAAAGGAAGTTACTGCTCTTCCTAGATGAAAGAGAATAAGAGAAAGGGGCCAATTACTTTAAGCAGCAGTACAGAAGCGTAGCTTTTTTAATCAAACGGGAAACAATGAGGTCCTTTGAATATTAATTTTTTACTGCACTAGGACTGTAAAAACCCCCAAAACATTAAAAACTCAATCCTCTTAGCTGAATCCAGAGCATTTTGTGCTTTTACCCTTTCTTCTAACAACCTCATAGCGAGTCAGCTAGCTAACCATTGGCTTGAATTCTAGTCCTTTCTCATTTATCTGGGGATATCTCTTGGTTCATTGCTTTAGAAACAGGGGAGAGTTTCAGAAAACTGTGAAAGTAATTAAGCAAAATTTTGTGTGAATTTGTGTCCCATGAAGTTCCACCACAATATGCTAAATTCTCTTTCTCACATCCGCTATAACATCAGTTACCTGTGGCACTTTCAAGTATCTATGTCCTGATCGACACCTGCGCTGAAATCTCTTCCTCTGCGAAAAAAATGAATTCTGTATCACTATAATTATTTTCCACAACTTCTTCAGGAACTTAATTACTTTTAAGATCTCTCTCTTTGTCTGTTTGCAAAGCCAGGGAAATAATCATATGAGCTTAATTTTCTTAGGAAAGGAAGCTAAAATAAAAGTCCGGTTCATTTCAGATCCCAAAACAGAGTGGAAAAATCAGTGTTTTCCCAAGTGTAAAAAGTGTGAAATTTGTATGAAAACACACTTTTTTTTCATACTTCTGAGCAGTTCCTGCAAAGAACAGTACAATCTGAAAAAAGTACTGATCAGAAACAAATATCTGCACTAAAAAAAAAAAACCAGCAAGACGACTCATAACTGGAAACACTTATACAAAAGTAAGAAGTTCCCATTGATTATGTAAAATTAGAATCTAAGGTAAGTTAGTATATGGATTGAAATTTATCTGATTATCAGTTTTTCTAGAAAGTTGACTCTAATAGTGTATCAGATACAGAAGTCTTCTTATAGATATTAATACTCTATTAAAACTAAAATTTTTTGTTGTCATCTCAGAAGCTGAGCCTCCTCATGTTCTACAACAGGAAATTAGACTATTGTGAAATATGTGTTATATTTTTTTTAACTATAGCCATCTTTCTAGAGGTGCATTTCGACCATAAAATAAGTTTAGGTTTAAAAACTATTAAAATTTCTGACCTTCAAAACTCAAAAGAGCACAAGCATATGTTTAACTAACACCACTTTCAGGTGGAAACCCTAAAATTTTCTATTAGGTCATTTATACAACCACAGGTATTAATTAAATAATAATTTCTATTTTCTAAGTCTCCTTCCTCTAAACACAAAGATTTTTCTTTAGATGTCATTTGCCAGTGAGCAATTTTCTATTGTTTTTGCAGTCATGGTGATATTTCAACAATGACCCAGAACACAATTTCATAATATTCACAGCCTTAACATTAGTAGCAGGATTATTCCTGTGTCATTCATTCTTTTTAAAAACAGAGAAATCTAAGACTTTTCCAACATTTGCTAAGAGGAAGGACCAGATATCCATAAAGCAACAAAAGTTACTAACTTTTCTCCAGAGCTTATTTTCACTAAGAACTACTCTCACAGCCTTGATGTGATTCTCAGTTTATTAAAAAGCCTTGGAAGGCTTTTTAATAGTAGCATGACAGTCATAGCTACTCAGGACCTTTTTGTACAATACACAGAATTATATTTCATTTTTACATTAAGGTCCTTTTTCAATAATAAAATGCTTCATTAATATGAGAAGTATCATTAAAATGCTTCTCACTTTAGCTTCATGCTAAGTTCACAAATCACTTTGCATATCTAAAACCCACTCAACAAGCTAACTTAGTACACTGGTAGCAGGGTAACCTATTGTTGCCTGAACTGATGACATTGGTTACTGTGGAAACGGTGTACTTCAAAGGGGAAGAACATGAAACGAGACTGAAAGAGACAAATGCTAAACACAGGGCAGATATATGAAACAGGAAAATATGTGTCTGTGTATGTGCTGGAGTGTTAGTTGTTAGGAAAACTGAACATTAGATTGTCTGTTGCTACGAATTGGTATGGTTTAGCTCTCCAACTTCCACTCCCTCCTTAAGACGTATAAACACATCATTCCAACTCATATAAATGTCAGAAAATTTAAGTCCCTTACACAATTTAAAAGAGGTATCCACCTTTTTTGTCCATGCCTTGATCCTGTCTTCCTCTTTGGTATTGCTGCCTTTCAGCTCTTTTTCAGAAGCATTTAAAAGCGTTCTGACAAGATAAACTGCTTAGCTTGTCTCTGGTATAATATAATTTCCTCCTTCAGGCTCGCCATTACTGCCTTCTCTTTGACACCATCAAACACAAAATTCTGTCCTAATTTTTGAAGTCCTTCATCTGAAGAACTCCACTTCATGTTCTCCCATGAGTATCCTTTAGCACACGACAAAACAGAAATCCGGAAAATCATTACTATTTGTCAAAGTCTCCTCTAACGACTCCTATCTTCTCAATACAGACATACATCCAACATAGAAATGAAACACAAGTGATCAGGCCGAATAGCACCATGGGTTGTCCAGTAACCTTATACACATGTCAACTCCAGTAAAATAAGTTCCTGCTTTTGTTATCGGAGTGTTTAACTGCAGCCACCTTCACCCACTATTATGTTGTACCCTCAGATTTATTTCATTCACATTTCTTTCTTTCTTCATGGCAGGAAGATGCATTAATTATACGATCATCATCACAATGCTTATCATAATAGAGTTCAAAAAAACACATTTGTACAGGTTTTGGGGAAGAACGGTATTTGCCACGAAATTCATTGTACTAGTTCACATCCCCTATCCAGGAGGATCTCCCTGTCTCTCTTAAAACAGGAAGAAAATATGCTATTCTCTTAACAAGAACACACATAGTTAAAGAATAGAAGAATTTCAACAGCCTGAATCAACTCTTCACTCCCCTTTGACGGCATAAGGAGCTCTGCTCACTAGGGTCGGAATCTTCTATCAGTTCCCTTTCTGGAAAGCGTATTTGATGGATTAATATCCCAACAATACCATGCACAAGTGATGGGGAGAGGTAAGGATAAGCACAGCTTCTTCACTATTAGTTCAGAAAGAAAGGCAGAGAGCTGCAAGTAAAGAAAGGCAGAGAGCTGCAAGTAAAGAAAGGCAGAGAGCTGCAAGTCTCTTACGCATAAAGCAGTGAAAGTGAGATCAATTTCCTGGGAGACTTTGCCAGTGGAAAAGGAACTGGTCTGGATTTTACATCGAATAGAGCTCGTTGACTATCAAATTAATATCTTCAGAAAATACTGACATTTTAACATAAGTTTTGTCCCCAGGTAGAAAGAAAGGGTTTGTTTTGTGCAATAGCAATTTCCCAACCTCATGACTTGGAAACAGTGGTTTGAATACTGCAAGGTATTTCAAGCTCAATACATTTGGAATTACTACACTTTATTTCTGTATCATGTTGAAACAAACACGCTCCTACAACATCCTTCACAGTCAACAGAGCAGTATTTCTTGACAGAAAACTATTCCATTAAAAATGTAAACTATCATCTCAAACGTTGTCAGAAGCAACCATTCATTTTTCAGTGTAAGAACAGTTGTTCTGAATAAAGCTGACAAGGCCTCTGTTGAACTTACCAAATGTTTTGCTAGACTAGAACAAGTTGTCCTTTTGATATTTGAATAATCCTTTCCTTGCTGCCCGTACGTTTGCTAAATAGAGGTAAGCCATAGTCTTTTTCAGGCATATTTTAGAAATATAGGTCTATGTTAAAAAAGGCTATCATACTAGAGACTAGGAAGTTATACTATGTATTACAACAGAGGAATGCAAAATACAGTATTTAGTCATGTAAATCTTCAATTTCAACTTGAAGCCTTATATTCAATATCAAGAGAAACGCAGAAGTCTAAGACCCTGATACTACAAATCATACCATATAGAAGAGTTCAAATGTCTGCATAGTGCTCTGTGGGACTGCCCATATATATTAGGTTATGGCAGGATTGGACTTGTTATTATTCCCAAATAAATGAAATAAGGTGTGGATCTCCTTTTTTTCTCTTTTCTTTTTTTTTTTTTTTCTTTTTCTGAAAAAGAATCCAAGTTCTATAATTGCCTCTTACTTAAAAACAAAACCAAAACCAACAAACCTCCACCATATTGCTTCTTCTTCCACTGCCTTTTGCTCTAATAGCTTAGCTCTGACAAAGAGAACAACAATATACCCTTCACCTCACCTCAAACTGCATGTTACTTAACAAAGTTACATCTCCCTTTTCCTCATGGCCTCTAGTGTCATTTGCAGACAAATTATTAGATAGCTCAGGTCTCATTTCTTTAAAATAAAATCAGGTTGAAGAGATATGAGTTTCCAGTCTTCATAACAATGGGAAAAAGCTTGAAAGTATTACACAAATGTAACACGAAGGCTCTGTGAATTTCTTAAAATCTCAGGATTACACTGACAAATCAAGATTTCTTTTTCTTCTTCCAGATATTCCTCAGAATTTTTTTTTTTAACTCTAAAAATTTCTATTTACTGCTATGCAGTTAAAAACATTTTTAATGGAGTTTGCACTATTAGTGCCATTGAATAGGAGTTGTTTTCCTAGCAGTGAACTACAATCATTTAATGCATTAGGGATGGAAGATATTGCAAAAGCCCACTTAAATTCCTGATTTTTTTTTTATAATTACATTCAGAAGGAAGCACATATCTTTCAAAAAGATATGCTAAGAAGAATGATGATCTATGTAGACTGGAGAAGACAAGAAAACTGGACTGTGGCTGAAGGAGACCAAAAGTAGGCCAGCTGTTTTGATCTAGAGCTCTTTAACTGAGTTCTGGCTTTTATAATCTAAAAAGCAACTTGCAGAAGGTGAAAGAGCCAAATATGTTTTCTCTCCTAGTTAATCAAATATAGATTCTGTCAATATCATATAGCCATAAAACAATTTCTATACACATATCACTTTCTGAATCAGCCTAGAATTTAATAAGTCAGTAATTAGAGGCCAAACTGAGTGATCTTTCATCTCCTGCTATTAGTACTGTTTGCTTCCTTTTAGCAATGTTGTTCATTATCTTCTTCTGAATATCAAGTGATTTTTTTTATTTTTTAATTCTCTCAGATAAATTACATGTGGCTGATCCACTTAGATAATTCAGAGCTAAGATTTTTCTAATGTTGACCTTTGCAAAGGTCTCTTTGCCATCTGTTTTTATATTTAATTAGCATTTTTTTTATTCTTGCAGCGATCTCTCAAAGAATGAAATAAATGACTATAATTATCACTATCAGTTTGCCCTTATTTGATCTTCTGACCACAGTATCACATGCTGGTGATTACGCAGTATTTCCACTGTGGACCGGTCATTAGACATCATACTTGTTATAACTATTAATCTTGATAAGAAAATAGAAGATAGATTCCACCCACCCCTCCAGGTAAGCTCTTAATCCACAGCAGAAGAACCATTTTATTTTTATTCCTTCTCTTTCTCCTGTTCTTATGGTTCTTCCCTCACATCTTTTGGGCAATCTTATATTTGTTAATCAAAACAATTTGGAAGTATTTAGATATTGATATAAGCAGCTCCACTGCTGGTGACACAGAATTTCTGACAGCTAAATATGATTTAAAGAAGTAATACAAACACAGACTTAATATCAGAGATTAGACTGGGCATTTCAGTCTTCAGAAGCTGACCAACAAAATGGAAATCWGCTCCTGGGAGCTATGTCCCACTTTAAGGCAATTCCCTGCACAGGAGTCTAAGCATAATATATTAATTCTAAAGAACGAATCCTGGGCCTAAAGTGTATTCGTCTCAATAGTTGATACCATTATTTAATGTATGTCAGGCAATGTTTTTTTTTTTTTTTTCTGTTAAGGCAGGTTCATTTCAGGGCAAAATCATCCATGCCTGGATTTCCAGGGCATCACTTAGGCAGGCTTTATGTTGGGGCGGTATATAACTAGAGCAGAGTTGTATGCCATAATAGAAAGCATTCCTCTGTAACAGGTATAAAGTGACCAGGATGGAGGAAGGACCAAAAGAAGGAGCTTGTACATCTACACGCATTCAGGAGGCAGGGCTCACCAGCAGGCAGCCGCCATCACGCGTGCCTCAGCTGGGGTTTGGGCAGCTGCAGGACGGTGCTGCTGCTCCGCGTTGCCTGGGCTGCCGGTGAAAACTGGATCTCATCCCCTCCAGATTTTTACAGGAGTCTCTGCATTAAGCCTGATTATTTGCTCATTGTTCAGTAAAGGGGTGAATTTAATCTTTCTAGCACATAGCTTTAAAAAATATTTTATTCTTTTTTAAAAGTATTTAATTTGCTTCCTAAATTTTTCACAAGACCATGCATACAGAATTAATATTGCCCTAATTTACCAAGGCATATGAATTCCTACCTCCTGAAACAAGATTTCAAAACCTTGTATCAAATAGTTCCATCCCATAAGTTGAGATCCTCTGTATTTTAATTTCCAGTGGATACCTTTGGTCTCCATGGAAACTGCTCCAAGGAGGTTTGAAATGTTACATATTATTTAATATATCTTATATTCACATAAATGTTGCCAGAAGATCTGTCATATCTGTTCAAGTGCAAAGTACCAAGGGAATTAAGCAAAGGAATACATGAAATTGAAACTCATTGTAGCCCATCACTGTCGACACCACCAGCCTTGAAAGATTTTCARTGAGACTCCTGAGAACAATCTTGAAAAATCAATAATCTCAGCAGAAAATGCACCAATTATTATAGTCAACAAGCTCATAATAAATCATCATGTTCTATAATCTATGCTATTGAATTCTGGGTAGACTTTAAACAATTAATGCTTCACTTTCAGTCAAACTTAAAAAGTAATAAAGTTTACTGGGATTAATGTGGCGATTCTTTGATATCTAACACAAGTTATACACTTAAAATCTATAAAGATACTTTGGTGATTGTCCTGGTTTCAGCTGGGATAGAGTTAATTTCCTTCCTAGTAGCTGGTATAGTGCTGTGTTCTGGATTTAGTATGAGAATAATGCTGATAACACCCTGATGTTTTAGCTGTTGCTAAGTAGTGTTGACACTAGTCAAGGACTTTTCAGCTTCCCATGCTCTGCCAGGTGCACAAGGAGTTGGGAGGGAGCACAGCCGGGACAGCTGACCCAACTGACTGAAGGGATATCCCACACCATATGACGTCATGCTCAGTATATAACGTTGGGKGAAGAAGAAGGAAGGGGGGACGTTGGGAGTGATGGYGTTTGTTTTCCCAAGTCACCGTTAGGCGTGATGGAGCCCGGCTGTCCTGGGGATGGCTGAACACCTGCCTGCCCATGGGAAGCAGTGAAGGAATTCCTTGGTTTGCTTTGCTTGCGTGCGCGGCTTTTGCTTTCCCTATTAAACTGTCTTTATCTCAACCCACATTTTTCTCACTTTTACCCTTCYGATTCTCTCCCCCATCCCACCAGGGTGGGGGAGTGAGCGTGCGGCTGCGTGGGGCTGAGTTGCCGGCTGGGGTTAAACTACGACAGTGATCAAGGAAGTAAAAATACATGACAGTTAGCCGATACTCTTATTCCTTAAGTTTTCACAAAAGAGATCATTTCATAACCAAATTGCTGTTTTCAAGTGGGTTTAAAGAAAAAAGGACATTATACAACTACATTTACAATGATGCTAAACAGCATCATTGTAATTGTTCAAAACAGTGCACCAAGTTTCCCCCTGGATGTAAAACTATTTCTACTGAAATATTCTTACATTAYGGTACAAATTGCTATATGAGCTTCTTTGCTATATCAGCTTCTTTGGCAGAAGACAAGCATTTCATCATAAGAATTAGATACTTGAATACATGCAGCTGAATTTTTTGTGGATGTTATTGCCTTTTGAATAGTTTCCAATTTCTGTCCTTTATGGGAAGTTACCCTGTACATGTGTGCAACATATATAATGACGTGATAGCATCAGTGACCCCTGGCCAGTGATCGACCTACCATGTGAACTCTTCACTAAACCTCCCTGGGCCTCTGTCAGTGCTGAAGTTTAAAAATGCGCAAATAAGAGGACTGACACTGAAAAACCCATTCCTTTTCTCAGTTGAACTATATTTGGGTCAAGCAAATTGCCAGGAAAAAAACTCACCCTGCTGTCAATGAGAGAGACTCTAAAACAGGTCCTGTCAAACCCTTTATTAAAATACTGAAGAAATACAAAAGATCTTGCTGTCACTGTAACACACAGAATGGCTGCAAATTGATCTTCTTTTCATGAAAATGAGAAATAGCAAGTAAAGAGTTCTGCCTGCCTCATTTTTAAATATTGACAAAAAAGTTAAGAGGTCACACTAACTTGTTTCAAGATCTCCTTTGAGAGCATTTCTTCCCAAAGAACCAGAGGTGATATAAATAGACTGCAACTGATACTTAAGGGGGGAGTGAGAGGGGGGAGGAAAAAAAAAATATCCCAAAGCAAAGGAGGAGTGATTTAAAGAAATGCATAGTCAGGGAAATGCCTACATAGCAAGTGAGACTGCAGCATGCACAAGCTCAACTGCAGCTAGCAGAGAAAACAATGGCAGTGAAGACATGGTGCTCTGATCTCTAATGTTCCCTGAAGACCTTTGGCAGGTAATTGTGCTGCAGCTGCCTCCTCTTTCCTGTCTTTCTGCTACGTAGGCCTATACTTTAGCAATAAAAACTCTGCCTGCAACCTCATCTAAAATGAGGGCTTGCCTACTGTACCTCATTCTCTATCGCTTTATAATCCTAAATCTGAAGTAGAGGTGTGGCTGTCTTTCAAGATGTCTGGCATACTGCCTGTGATAGTTTGGCCCACCTTTTCTCAAGCTGTGAAGACCTGCTGCTGTAAAGGTTGTGGCCCAGAGCATCTTGTTAAGGACACTTGCCTCCTCTGTCTCTAAACCAAGGTAGGAAGTGTATTCCTGGTGCTTGCAGGGAGAGAGGACTGTGAGACAGGAGAGCATTCCTAACAGGGAACAGCTATTCAGATGGAGTACCTCTTAGGGAGAGAGACTCATTTCATGTAGCTTTGCTCAGAGCCTGGGGGCTACAAATATTTCTCATATTTGGATTTAACACTTAGGAAGCATTTCTCTCCCTCCTTTRCTGGCTATTACTAGTGTTACAGTGAGAACTAGCTAATGTGTACGGTAATTATAGCATGCAATATAACAACAGCAGTATCATCCACTAAAGAGTCAATACACCTGTGGGATTGATTCTTTGCTTTGTATTGTGCTTATAATAATAATAATAAAAAGTTCAGCATAGAGGATTTCTCTGGGATTAATGAATGACTGGGTTAATGGCCTGCAACTCAGTTGTTATTGCTTAATAATGATGCTTTACATTCGTGTAGTTCCTTTCTTTGAAGGATCTTAAATTTTAAGTATCAGTTTTCAKTCGGTGCATTTATATTCCAAGTATCCCAAAGTGGTAGTGGAAAGATGTGGGCAAGGGCAATAGCTATTATGTGCTTAGCAATAGTGCAGAGGTTTGAAAATTAGTTTAGTAGCACTGATGAGAGAGCTTCTCTCTGCAGAGGAACTACTGCAATGGATTAACAAACCCACATATTTATTTTCACAGCCCACTCAGAAGGGAGGACAAAGTAAACAATAGTTCAAGCACAGCAGACTCCTGAAGATTCTTTTTCAATATTTCATTGCCATTGCCAATACGTTCTGATAAGTTTTCATATAAAATTATGATTGTTTTAAGAAAGCTATGACAGGGRTGAGCAGATCCTCAGCTACTAGACTGCTGTCATCTTCTTTGGCTGAGTGGTAGATACCCTCAACCTYAGATTCCTAATAAAGGGTTTGGGAAGGACAGTGAGAAATCATCTAGTCATATCCCCGTACATCTATTGTTTGTAGTAATAAATGCTTTACCATTACCAGCAAGGATCAAATATTAATTGGCCCACATTTTACATCATCTGTGGAATTAGAGATATTACATCAAAGATGATATATCCCAGAAGGGTGTGTTAAGTTCACAGTAAAAAATTCACTTTGTTGTGCGGTTCATTGCCAACTATCTTACAGCTGAACTCTGACATGAGGGAACTCAATATTATCATGAGGAAACAATCATTTAGCAATCATGGTAACCCACAGCAGGGAAAAGGTTCATGTACAAAGTGTTGTAAAGAAGCTTATTAGATTCTTCACAGAAGTGAGAGATTTTCTCAGTTCTTGAAGGTCTGGGCATGAGTCCCTGCCATTTGGTATCACATATGTTGAATTATAATTCTACTTTCATGTTGTAATCTCCCATTCAGAAACTAAATAAAACAGAAGGCTGAAGTGAACAGGGGTTTGAGATTGCAGAAGAAGTTGAAGTTTCTTATGAGTAATGGACTGTTAGACCATGAGTTTCAGATAAAAGGGGAAATAAAGGTCAAATTAATTAGAACATAATGCATCAACATGTAATTTTGTGCTGAATAAAAGTGTACATAGTTGCTGGCAACCCAAGTTTTCATGAGTGTGTTTGTGAAACCTCACTGTGTTTAAGCCTGCATATTCTAATGAGTGATTTAGAAACAACCACTCCAAAACCCTGGAAAAAAAAGCCATTCAACTTCCTGGGTCAATGTTAACAACCATGTGATTCATAAATCAGTTTGAACTTTTAGAGATGTTTTGTGGATTTCTGCCATTTGAACTAATGGAAAAAATGATAGCCACTGTAGGTTGTAGTTCTCTGGGTGAATATCAAGAGCTCCATACTGTCCCTGGTTTTGTAAGTTTGTGGACAGCAACAGAATTGTCTGAGGAAATGTGAGTTCTGCCTCTAGCTTCCTAAAAAGGAACYGGACTCTCAGACATAATTACTTTTCTTATTTCCCTCCTCAAACTCTGATCCTCAAGCATGATCCGCTCTCATCTTGTCATATTCAGCATAGCAGTTTCCTTCATTCCTCTTCCCTGAACCCTTCCAAGCCTCCATTCCTAATCGTTTCCCAACTCTAACATATCTTGATCCAGTCAGTTGCAGTTCCTCAACCCGAGTCTCTTACATCAGCCAGTCCCAAACATATTTTACATCTATATCCTTGGCTAAGTCATACTTCCTTCTCAGCACTCTTTCTAGTGCAGTTCTTGTCCCCTTTTTCACAATGAATGTCAAAAACAGGGCAGACAAGGTCACCAAACCCACAGGCAAAAATGCCCTTCATTCCAGGAGCTTGGCTCCAGTGTGCTCCACAGGATCCCCATATCATAACTTTATGCACCTGAACTGTTGGGTGATGGCCTGCAAGAAGCCTCTGATCACCTAAACCTGTGCATTTTTAAAAAAAATATCTTGGGCAAAGCAACAGTTTTTAAGGCACTGCTCTGAAACACAGTGGGCAACTGAAATTAGCTGCTAAAGATAAATCACCACAGTTTTGTTTTATTTGAAAAAGGCAAAACCATATGTTTCGCCTGATCTGACTGGCTACACTACATTAAGAAATTAGCTTGAGGCAGTCACAGCTTCAGACAGTTACATATTGGTAGTCATATTTGACTAAGAAGGGTTAATTAAAAAAGTGTTGGAAACCCTTAGCAAAAGGTATGACCATAATCAATATGCAGGTATCTGTTCTCTCTCCAGTGAGAGCAGTGTAACCCATATTAAACTCAGTCATTTCACAGAAGAACAAATTTGCCTTTCTATCAGTTATAAAGACTTTGGGTACAGGTCAAGATTTTTTAAAATAGAAAAAAATTTCTTTTCAAAGCCGATTTTTCAATGAGAACAATACAGAATGAACTAATTCCCTCAAACAAACAGAAGTTTGYGATATATCATCAATTTGGGACACTGGAATTGAGAATTACTTCACAATTTCACAATTCATTTATAAGCAAGTACTTGTGGTATAAATTACAAAGTATGAATTAACATGAATGTTGTGATGACAATATTCCTTTTTCTGGTCTGCTGTGATATATGATTTGTAGTTTTATGGCCATAAGTTKGCCATAACTTGTTAGAGAAGAACACATTTGAACACCAAAGACAAGAAYATAATCTAACTTAAGAGATTAAAGGTTCTTAATTAAGCACCTTTAGACTGAAAGGCAGTAGGTTGGAATAGTCATAGTAGGGCACTGAATGGGGTCAAGATAACACTCATGCATGTGAGTATTAGATGCTTAACTAGGTCAGTGAGCTCTCGACCAATATGGTAGTTTTTCTTGTTTTGATTACATCCAGCATCTTGTTTATCTAATATTCAATAGCATTCCAACTAACCCAGAAATATCAGATTAAATACTTCATAAAATGTTTCTTGGAAATGTAAGTACATCACATCCACTGTATTTACCTCTTCTATAATGTCAGTAATATCTCTGAAGAATTTCAGCAGTTTCATTAAGCACAACCTCTCCTATGTTTTCACCCAGTCAAACTGTGCTTATCAGCAGAGGACTACAAAACAGCACCAAACTAAACAGCAGCAGCTCTCTCCTGTTTGCACACCAAATGACTGAGAGAAAAGATATTTAAATGCAGTTGTAATTTAATCCATCTTTTACTAACAGCTTCATCCTTGCTAGGACTAGGAAGGGCCTTCCAAAATATTTTCTCTTCTCATATATTTACCTTGTATTAAAATAAAACTGTGATCATATATTAAATTCTTTGACATTGTTAATGTACGGAGTTTTATGTTCTGGTGGTGTTTTGTTTGGTTTTTTGGTTTGGTTTGGGTTTTTTTCTGTTTTCTGAGTAAAGTAGCAAAGCCAACATTTTAGCTAGAGTAAATAATAGCAGACCATAACCCATATAGTTTTCAAATAACAGTATCTTATAATTATAAAAGAAAAAAAAAAAGAAAAAAGAGAGAAACATGATGGATATAGTTAAATCTAAAACAGTGGTTTGAGACACCATAGTGTCAGATATCTGTCTTCAGAATTTATTTAAACAATTACAATTTTGTACATTCCCATCACCATATGAATCAGTAATTGCCATAATCCTACCCAGGGTCCAGTTCTCTGAGGAACTGTTAACTCCCTAAGAACTGTTTGTGTGAAATGTATCTGAGAGAAAAAAYACTTTGAATAGTATCTTCATTTTTTTTTTCTGTATGGTGAAATCATACTTGATCCATGGTCTGTACAAAACAAATGGTAGATATTTATCTGTCTATAGAAACTGGGGAAACATCTGCCTTGGGTTAATAGCATTGGATGTACAATTATGTTTTTTAATCAAATAGTTATCACAATGTATGCCCTTAAATCACATTGCAGGTGATGTTGAGGAGTGTTACTGTCTTTTCTAGAAGAATAGAAAGCTCTTTAGGAGAAAAGRATTGTGGACATGAAGATATTAGGACATATTTCTCAATAAAGAAAAGAAAAGATTTGTATTACCTGGTACAGTATTAAAAAAAAAAAAGCCTTTTGAAAGAAGTAGCATTATTTCCAATGAATGCTTGTCAACTGCCCAAGTAAAACGCAAGTATAGAGCAYGTGAAGATAGCAAGCTTAAGTGCAGATGTCCATTTTGTTTACCTAATTATACACACAAAAATAGTTTTGGAGAGGAAATAATTAATTTTCCTTTTGTGTGTTCATTGTGCTTCAGTGTTTTCTAATACCTCTCTCCCACTCACTTCCTTCAAACAATAAACTGCATTTAGAACTGCATAGTTATTCAGCAAAAAAAGATATCCTTTTTGATGTACCAAGAGAAARTGTAGTTCCCTTTATGACAAGTGAGTCCAAACTGGCTCATAAGATTTGTGTATAAAAACATTCATAGGTTGAAACTCTTCCTTCTTTTTCATTTTTAATTTTAGCTGCACAAATAATTGTTTAATAGTGCACAAGGCCTCTAACTGTTTGGTTTCTTTTTTCCTACAACGTACCTCTACATTTCCTTTCTCCCCACTGTTTATTCACTTCACCAAGTCCATACTGTTCTCTACTAYAAAACTACTTCATGGGGAATACTTATCAGGAGGAAATCTTGGCACAAGCTCAGATAAAGTATTGTAGAAGGTGAAAAGACTGTGGTTTTGATCATTTCCTGGATCATGTTTCCACTCTTTATACTTCATTATAGAATATATTACATCAGCACTCTTTTCACATGGGCCCAGCATACTGCATATCTATAATACAGGTACATTGTCAACCTCTGCCACTCAAATTTTCTGAAAATACTAAGTGTGATATTTAACTTGGATTCAGTGTGGCACAAAAAACTTTGAATSTGAAATAGCAGAAAAATTTCTGCTGACTTCATGGGCTTCTTGGCAAGGCCAAAGTTATCCATTTTCTCTCAACACTTTTCAGGTTAAGAATGCATCCGGACATGCAGTATTGCTTGTACAAATATTTGAATCTTCAGATCTTCCCAATACTAGGAAGAGAGATCTCCTTCCCAGATTAGGAGAGAGAACATGAGAAAGAATTCATTTTGCATGAAGAACAACGTCAATAAGAATGAATATTCTTAAAAGAACATTTTATTTKCTTTTAAAAACCTGATTTTAAGGAATGTGCTTCAGAATGTGTGTTCTCAGTAGGAAGTTGCTCAATCTGTATGAATTAAAATAAACAAACAAAAACAAAATGGGTTTTGCTATTCAAAAGGCAGAAGATAAGTTCCATAGCACAAACCCACTGACAACTTGAAAGCTTCGTCCCAGATGTGAGCCTGCCGTATGGAGAGATACAATAGCAGCCTAGGCTCTCTGCRACGGTTGCATCAAATCCTGCAGCAAGCAGACGAGCACTGATGCTCCATTCCACTCCTAGTTCTGTCTCCATTTGCAGATTGGCCAATACACAGCTGGTATTTCTCCTTTTCCCACTTTATCACTTTTTCCAACACCATGCRGATTATAGTAATACACAAAGGCATTAAATAGCATTCCCTGAATTCCACCAGAAGACATTTTCTAATCTCTTCAATGCTGAATGTTCCAGAAATATTTTGACAGGGAAAACCCTTCATCTTCCAAAACACACTCAAACTGCCTTTAAAAGTGTACTTTTGAAGGTAATATAAACTCCTGAGCATATCCAGTAAGGTACCTTTTTATATATAAGAAGATAACAAAGCTAAATAATAATCAATTGTAGAAATCTTCTGGCAAGATCTGATTTCAAAATGTAATTCTCCTAGCCTAGGCTCTGTAACTCACTGTATATCATCACAGATCCCATCCTTATTGACTGAGCTGGGAGGCCTGCAGGGCTTGTTGAAGTCTATAAAATCTATTTAAAGAGTTTCAGCTTTGGCATTTGGTAGAAGCAACCTGACATCAGCTAATCTGAAATACTTTACCTATGCAAATAAAAAATTCACTGTTGCTATAGAATTTAAGACAGGAACTTTAAGTTTTTTAAAAATCTTTTCTTCCACATGATAAAATGCAACATATCAACACATTTTCAGCATCTGTTTTTCCCCTAAAAGTTTACTCCATAATGTAGTCGCTTCAGTGGCATAACTTTGTGAGTGGATAATCTTTAGTCTTGCCAAACATTTCTACTGTGTAGCCTCCCAAAAGCTTCACACTAAGAGGAACAGCTGCACTACCTTTCTAGGAGTGGTTAGTAACAGATGCATCACAGTTTCCATGTAATTACCAGTACTACATAGAGCAAAAACAGTTTAATATTTTTGGGCCCTGGTTCAACACACAAGAAGTCTAACTGAGGGGTCATAAACACATGCCTAGATTCTGCTGACTAAATGCTCTCTCTATTCCAAATATGTAATTTTTTTTTCTTTTAGATATTTATTTACACCAAATATTGGCAGAGTGTAGCTTCAGATGTCATACTTTTTACTGATTTCAGAATGTATAGGCAGGCATAAATGAGATGAATAATCCAGTCTGGTTTCAAATCAAAAAAGACCCTTCTGTAAACATTAAAAATGTGCAGGTTTCAAAAGTCTGCCAAGGGTCCCCTGGTAAACAGATTTCATATTACAGAAAGCTCCTGCTTGTGCTTAACCTGTTACATCCAGGGATTTTACTTACTCCAAAGGAAAGAATTAGGGTCAGAAAGAAGCACTAAAATGTATCTGCAAGAAGGTACCTTCCCTTCTCTGTTATAAACCATTGTCATTAACCATCATAAGCCAGATCATCTGCTTTTAAATTTTGCTAACCAAAACTTTGCTCCATATTTATTTGTTAGTGGACTGATGGGTAGTTTTTGACCATTTTGTGTTCACCCCTCCTCCTTTGAACTTAAGGTCACAGATGTAAAACCTGTATCAGAATTAAGGATTTGGAAGAGACGACCTGTCCTTATGACTTTGCTTCTGGAAAGCATTTGATTGAAAGGGGAATCTGAAGATATGGGTGATATGCAGTCCATTGTATTTTCTGCTATGAAATTTGTAGAGGATACCTTTAGTTATTACTGATTGACAAACGAGATGTTATTGGAAGGCAAAGGCTATATCACAAGCTACCATTTATGTCATAACAGTGATAGAGTACTTTAATTAAATGTATAAAGAGGTATATGATAAGAGGGGGATGGTACTGTAACACTGCAAACACATACAAAGCTATCTAGACATTTTAGCCATGTTTCCTCAGATATACCCTTTTATTGTGCAATGTTAGCAGCAAAAAGGTTGCAGGGCTAAGAGTTAACTTTTTGATTTGACAGCACTGTATTACTGAGAGATTCAAGAGGCTCAGAGCAATGCTTTTTCTCTCCTGTGAACCTATACAAAGGACAAAATTACAGTCACTTTTTGTATAGTCAGTAAAGCACTGCAAAATGTCACATTACTCCTCCCTTGTTGGACTGATCTTACTGAGGATGCGTTTGTTTACTTTTTACAAAGAATATGCCAAAAAGATAGCATGGTCCCTAGTAAGCATCATGTCACATAGATATTTATAAGCAAACATTCTGCAGAACAAGCAGTATTCACTGATGACGCTCCCAGTTGTCATGTGCGGGTATGGATTCAGTTGTTGGTACATCAACTGATCTCTAAGGAAAAGGTAGATCAGAAGTTAAGGACTTGCCTTGAGACTTCATTCTTTGTGCTGCTATTGGCATCTTGCGGATGTCCCATCCCTGGAAGTGTTYAAGGCCAGGTTCGATGGGGCTTTGAGTAACCTGTACTAGTGGAAGGTGTCCCTGCCCATGGCAGGGGGGTTGGAAGTAGATGATCTTTAAGGTCCCTTCCAACCCAAACCATTCTATGATTCTGTGATCTTTGGACAAGAAGCTTCTGAGCCTTTAACTCAAGGATTTTGGCATAACATCATTCATGTAGGGACTACATCTCTCCTGGAAGATATGTGGTTCCATTAAATTATGTCACAATGGTTTTCCTTTTGGCCCTGATGTAGCCAAGTATAATTTTACAGAATTGTAAGTATATCAGAAAAAAACCCAAACCATCAACTTTAGGAGATAGTAATCCATTACAGAAATTTTATCCAACAATTAAATGCTAGGAACTACTGATGACTGAAGATTGACTGCCTCCCATTAAAAGATAGTTACTGAAATGTGGTTCTGTTATTAACTGAAAGTAGTTCTAATAAAAATGCCAATTTTTCATTAACAGCAGCCAGCAGTCATTTCTGTTTAATTGTATTATTTTGAGTTCAGTGTTTTGCAAACTGTTTTCACCTTCTGCTCTTTTAAAGCTACCATACTCTTCCAGACTTGAAAAAAGAACTAAATGTGAGATGTGATCTCACATACAGAAAGAACAAAACAGAAAACAGAACAAAAAGCCCTATTGAGCACTTAATTCTAATAGCTACCTTTGTAATACATGGATGACAGAACTACAGGCAACTAATAAAGACTTTCCTTTTGCTGGGAAAGGCAAAGCAGTTAAAGGGGCTCACACAGTTTGACAACCGTTCCTAAGGAAGCAAGAAATAGTTTTTATAATGTGGGGAGAAACAAATCCCATAACTAGATAGACATTCCCACTAGGATTCTTCTGGCTAATTTATGCAGCCCTTGGAAACCAGGAACCACGAATACTGGATTCCGGGACAGAAAGGTGCAGCAGCATTTTGTGCAGCATCCAGGAAGTGTTTGCTTGCAGGCGGGGGTCATCACTCAAAGCAGTCCTACTGGAAGCAAACTCCCCAGTTCTGCACTTTCTTCAACCTGCAAATGGAATTGGAGAAGATGGAGGGAAGGCATGCAGGAAGACATTCTCCTTTACCACTGCCCAAACCCATGCTGGAAGCACCATGTGTTGACAAGAAAAAGGATGCCAGTCTTATATTCTGGCATCAAAAGAAACAAAGAATATCACACAAGAGCACTACCGAAGAACCACAGCAGCCATTGTTCACTCTAGTCTGTCAGAAATAAGACTAAACCTAAACATAGAAGGCTCAAAGTACTGTAAGGACAAATGATGATGAAATTTTTCTTTAGTTTCTCTCTGCTACTATTTATTTCTTTACACCGCCTCTTATCTCCATTCTCCCTTAAGTGTGTGAGGTCAAAAAAAGAGGACAATCGTTTATGACCAGTAGGTGACGCTTAACCATGAAAGTGAATTGACCCCTCAGCTTATGGAGGATAATTTTTCTGGAAGCCTGAAATCCAATGGAGAAATATAACCAACAACATTGCTCAAAACACATGCCAATTCAGTGAGCTACCTTGGACAACAGGGAATGGAGGCACAACAAAGAGTAGCAGATTTTGGCTTCGCTCACTGATCAGGAGTAGCTAGAGTAAAATTATTGTTAGGGAAGAAGAATGATGACAGAATCATAGGACTAAAAGTAATGGCTTCAGGTATCTGGGAAGCTGATTAATGTTCCTGATCCAGCCCACTTTACAGCACCAGAAGAAATAATGGCAAATGTAAGAATATTTTTAGGAACAGTAGAATGAGAATATATGCAGGGGAGAATGACTCTGATGTTTATATCAAATAACTGCCTGAGTATGCATACAGTTCTGAAGGTGCAAAACAGCTATTGGCAGCACATGTTTTATTTTTCAAATTGATTTTCAAGATAGACACGAAAGCTTTTTTTCTTCCTCCTCTCCTTCTTCCAGAAGGACAGCCTGAGTAAAATGTAATTTAGCATGCAGGAGTTCTGGACCCTTGTAAATGTAATTATTTGGGGAGAAGGTTTTGAATGGTTGGGGGTTTGGAGTCTGAACAGAAGCCAGGAAAGGAAATAAGAAATGCCAGAAAAACAGCATAGCAAATAGACAGAAATCCTATTAAATACTCAAACCTGAAGAGAAAATAAGCATGAGAAATACGCAACTGGAACAGAGTAGAAAAACAGTTTCTTGCATACATGTCTCACAACTAAAACTCCAGTAGATTTCATGGGTTTTAGATCAGGCTTACAAAAATGGAAGATATGAATGACAAATCAAATAAGAAGGTATTGGAAAAAATTATCGAATAAGGAAGAAATAAACTCTCAACTTAATAAGTGTTAATATTTAGGGACAGAATATATTATTAAAGAGGAATAGTTCATTCAGCTTAAACTCAATATATACTGTACAGTATTTTTTTGCAAAGGAAAACACATTGAAGCTTTGGCTAGTGTGTGAGCAAGCATATAACAAATTATATTTTAGTTAAATACTAGTTTAATATAAAAATAACTTGAATTAAATATTATTTTTTAAAATTATAAAATGGAATAAAAGTAACCTTGAAAAGTCCTGCCCATACAGTGCTGGCAGGAATTTATATGTCACTAATAAAAATTAAAAAAAAAAAGAAAAAAAAAGACAAACACCACTGACAAAACACCAGCAAACACAAGAACCAAAACCTCAAAACCCAAAACAAAAAAAAACCCCTTCATCTGTTATTTTCCCTTCAAGTATTTTCTGCCATGAGAATACAGCACAACAGGGAGCCATGACTTGGTCATTTTACCTATGTATACTGCCATCCAGGACAGATATTCCAAATAAGGGAGCAATCTATCTGTCCTGCCTCCAAAGCTCATTATGCTTCTTTTGGTCTCTACACAGAATATTTTATCCAAGCAGCTTTTTTCACTTTTTGACATTTTGTCCCTTCTTATCTGTTCCTTGGCCTTCCCTGATTTCACCTGTGTTTTACTCTTTGGGACTTGTAACTCCCATCACAGAAAAGAAACAATTGTCTTTTCCTCCATTTATTCTTCAGCCCAAATCATACCATCTGTCAAGGCAGTGTAAATTAGTAGCACCATGGAAAAAAAGACTTTTGATATTTTAGTGTGCTGGGACATTACAGGATTACTGATGATGACTGTGACTATGATAGATGCTGAGAGATTGTYTTCAAAAAGTCCTGCTAAAAGTTGTCTGAATGCAGTTTTACTGGTGAGGAGGAAAATAAAAAACACTAATTCTCCTATCACTGCTGACATTAATGAAAGGAAAGAAACATAGTTGCCCCACTAAGCTTCATTTTAATAAACATAGTTGTCTAAAATCTATGTTTGTTAAAGAAATAACTTCTCCATTAAAAGTATATATTTCTCACCAGCTCTTTTTGTTTTTACTATCCCTTGTATCTTAGGAACTTAGATCTGTGGATTTGTAGATATCGAGAGGGGGCAGTTTCCATTCTTATTAACAGATTCACTTATCAGTGTTATAATGGATTTGTAGCAACATTTCACATTTTTTAATTTGCATATTGATTGGAAACTGCAAGGAAATCMAAACAAGACACCACCACCACCACAATATGGGAACTGTCTTTCTCCGGGAAACTGGAATTGATAAAGGTTCTGTGTTATTAATCAATAATATGTCTTACTGCTTCAGGACATTTTTAAAATGTATTATCATTCTGTTGCATGCAAAGCTTATAGTTGCATTTGGCCACTCTTCATTGACCACTTAAAAGAACTTCAATCAGGAGGGCAAGCCAGACACTGACTTCTTAAATCCCTGGTAGTCTGCTTGCTGCTGCATGCAGACTGCTGAGGAAGCCAGAATTTGAGTGTGCTGTTAATTTTCTGTGGCCACTTTCCATGCCTACAGCAAATGGGTTCTCTACAACAAATGAGTTCTCAGTTCGGAGGTGGTGGTGACAGGTAGTATTATCCATCCGTAACACCAATACTTGTACCTAACACCCCACTTCCAAGATCACTACAAATCTGGATATTTTAAAAACATTTCCAGATTTACAACACTTTGCTAAAGCAACAAATGTATGCGAGTAAACAAAACTAATTTTGCCATAGTGAGGTAGCAGAGTTTGCTCAGCAACAGTCTCTATTCAGATTGAAAAAAGATTCACATATTCTCTTATATAACTAGGCAGAAGTAGGATGTTAATAGGAAACACTTCAGGAAACAAGCCTWGTATACAGCAAAGGACAATCTTAGTGCAATGATTAACTCTGAGAAAATCGTACAGGGAAATAATAATAATAATATAGTTTATATTAATTTTCAGCAAAAGGATTTTCTTACTTTCAAAGTTATCTCTTTTCCAGGGCATTTTACTGCAAGAGCACATTGCAAAGAATCATACTATCAAGACTAGAGACTGATCAGTGGAAGTTTTATCAACAGTTTAATTAAAATAATGGGGAATGTAATTTTGCTGACTTGTAAAAGTGAGGATGTTTCAGGGCTGCAGTTCTCAGGCAGAAAAGTGGGAAACCTCAGTGGAAGGCAGAGGAGTAATTTTAACCAAAAAGCACAGCACGGCTAATTGGATCGTAAAGCACAGGTTTTCATGATATAGTGAACAAAACAAACAAACAAACAGTTGCTTTCCTGAACACTAATTCCTCTTCTCTTGTTTCTCAGGGATTCTGATAATAGTTTGGATATAAGCTTCACACTGACTCACGTGTTAAGAAGAAGATATGGCAGGTCTGTTCCCTTCATCTACACCACAGGCAGAGTAGCAGAGACAATTGTTTTCAATTCTAAACCACCCATGACTCTTCGAATAATTAGATTAACCAATTTTGTTGTTAACAACTCATTTGGGAAAAAAAAATAAATTGTTACATACAATGTTGTCATCCACTAAATTTATACCTCATTCTTCTCTATTTTGACACATATGTAATCTTTGATGTCTCTTCCTTCATCCAAATGTGACTTCTGGGAGTGAAACCAATTCTATTCTACTGGGCCACTTAGRGTTTAACTAATCAGATTTATCATTAACTTGTTCTTTCTATTCCTTAGAGAGGAACTTGTTTTAGACTCTTGTCTTCTGACAAATCTATTAAAAAGATATTTTTACCCTGAGCTGCTTTCTACTGAAACTTTTTTAAAAAGGATTTTTTTTTTTAAATTGCAGTATATCGGAGGCTTTAAAGCTATTTGCTTTAAATTTCAAATAACAAATTTAATCTTTGCAAATGTCGTGGTTTAACCCCAGCCAGCAACTAAACACCACACAACTGCTCACTCACTCCCCCCGCAGTGGGATGGGGGAGAGAATCGGAAGAGTAAAAGCAAGAAAACTCATGGGTTGAGATAAGAACAGTTTAATAATTAAAATAAAATAAAGCAAAATAGTAGTAGTAATAATACTACTACTACTAATAATAAAAGAGTATACAAAGCAAGTGATGCACGATGCAATTGCTTACCACCCACCAACCGATGCCCAGCCAGTCCCCGAACAGTGGTCACTGCCCTCCCCGGCCAACTCCCCCAGCTCTATATGCTGAGCATGACGTCATATGGTATGGAATATCCCTTTGGTCAGTTGGGGTCAGCTGTCCTGGCTGTGCTCCCTCCCAGCTTCTTGTGCACCTGGCGGAGCATGGGAAGCTGAAAAGTCCTTGACTAGTGTAAGCACTACTTAGCAACAGCTAAAACATCAGGGTGTTATCAACATTCTTCTCATACTAAATCCAAAACACAGCRCTATACCAGCTACTAGGAAGAAAATGACCTCTCTCCCAGCCAAAACCAGGACAGCAAAGGTGCTGAGTTTTGTGAAACTCTGTGCCATTGTTTAAATTTTTGCTGAGGGGTGATAAAAAAAAAAGTCAGCTTTTTACTAAGATGTGCAGCGGGAAACAGCATAAGAAGATTTCTGGTTAATATGCATTAAAAGTAGTATTAGCTCCAAGTTTGTGAATCCTCTGAGGTAGTTACATTCCTATATAAGCATCTCTTTTTACCATTTAAAATGTGGTGGTATGGCAAAATGTTTACATTTGTTTGCTACTTTAATGAGAGAGGACTAAATTCTATTAACTGTTGCATTTAAAATGAGGCATTCAAGCTCACAAATCCCTAAGGACAAATAAATCTATCGTGAATTAGTGGTATCACTCAGGTACTGAATGTAATTCTGTGTTTGAGCTGTTTGTATGTACTTTTTTTATATCTGATACTACTGTACACAAGTGTATTACAAGTCTGAGTTAGAAAGCCTGGTTCTCTAGTTCAAGCCATAAGGATTTAGACTTCTAGTACCTCCAATTTCATTAAAAAGCTAGTCAACCAATATGGCAGCAAATACCTATTGAGCAGCCAGGATGGACAGACAGACTCCTGCATGCTTTACTCTTTGCCAGAAACTCATTCTGAGAAACAAGAACAAAGGCAGAAATATTTAAGCCTTTGCCCTTTATCCTCTTAGCTAATGATATCAGGGTAAAATTCAACTTTATCCTTCATAAACAGGCTGAATCCTGTTTCTGCACTTGGGGAGATATTAAAGAGCCTGTATAGGTGCAGTTTTGATTAGCGTAACCGTTGCATTGGTGATGCAAAAAGGGTCTTAAAAAGAAAGATGTGCCATTTGTAAGAAATCTGACACAGGAAACAGATATACAATTACCAAACCATACAGGGACCAGTAGACTTACAATAAAAAAAAAAAAAAAAAAAGAGAAGTTGAATATAACACACACATATCATAAAATCACAGAAGAACACTCACTCCTGGAGATACTCAGAGTAGGGCTAACTTTAAAGTCAGATCAGCATTACCTTCAGCTGAAGTAGAACTCAGAAGGTGATCTTCATTGAACAAGTTGGTGTCTCAAAATATTTCTTTTAAGAATGACCTTTTCACCTACAGTTATAAGAATCCATTTTCATGATGATGTGATTTCTTGTCATTCTTTTGGCTCCACACAGGAAACTCTAAGACACATTGGGAAATTCATGTTCTCTGACAGCATTTTAAGTAGTCAAAAGGAAAACAGCAAGTTCATGCACATTTTGTTCAGCTGGGAGTTCAGAGAATTTACAAATCCAATTATTTATGGAACACTTTTTGTGGAGCAACCTTATTAGGGTAAAGGTTCTTCACAGTAGGAACTTACCCCCTGGGAAATGACAAGTGACATTTTTATAAAAGTTAAGGTGTCTAAATACATTAATAACTGGTACTAGATGGATAATCAATATACCATACCAATACCCTAATCCTTTCTTCTCCCTCCTTACTAACAGATTTTCTTATTCTTTATTATATAATTCCCAAAGCTGAAGCTGTAAACTGCATTATATATTACCAGATTTCAGAATTAATTCTACTATTTTATAATGATTCTTATTACTCTGCTACTAACTGTAGTTATTAAAAACATAAAACAGAGTAGCACAGAAATATTTCAAAGAAACCGAGTTTTCAATACATAAACAAATACTTTTTTTACACACACACACATATATATATATAATAAATGAGGTTGTAAGGGCAACTTTTTCCTAGCTACCTGAAGGGCCATCCTAGTGCAGCAGCAGATAAAATATCCAAACACTTTTACTATAAAATAATAATTAAAAAAGGCTGTTAAGCATTTGAATGTGCTAGAATACTCCAATAACAGTACCTTTGGGATGAACTTCTAAAACCATTTAGCCCCTAATCTACCACATTTGGATCAAATTAGCTTTTCTCACTTGTTCCTCCCTGCCCTAAAGCTTATAATAGTCTTTCYTGAAAAACCTGACAAGAATCCACTATATTATAATGCAGCAATTTTCATCTAGTTTCTGTTATTAATGTGGATTCAAAAATTCTGTTAAAGTAGTTAGCACTTCATTTGGGGGAAAAAAAGACAGGTCTTTGGCTGTGGGCATATGCTTTAAGTCAACTGAAAGATTTTAAAACCAATTTGATAGCAGTAATRACAGGGTATTTCTGCAATACTGCACACCCAGATAACAAGTAACTTGGTCTTGAAATAGGATTTCTAAAGAATTTCTGAATATAGTTAGCTAAACTTTTTCATGGCTCAAGTTGTTTTGGTTCTAGCACCAAGCATACACTTGGCATTTGCTGATCCAAACATGAGATGTAAATCAAGAGAAGCTGAAGAATTCTGCCCTGAAGTAACTAGGTACTTTGAAGCATTATTTTTTAAAGATCTCCACAGAAAAATATTAGCCAGAAAATACACCAAGTGAGAAAAAATATTGTGTAATTATAGTTTTATAAAATCATTAGACTCAAAAGAATCTTCATCAAATGTGTGCGTTTAAGAGATTAAAACCCACTTGGAGGTGATCTGTTAATCAGAGGAAATGTGTTCTATGGTTCAGATGTTTAAACTGAGAAAGGTATCACTGCATGTGCAGGAAGTGACATCAATGTGAACTGAGCTCAGTAACAAAGAAACACCTTTTGTCATCTTATCCACCAACCAAGCCCCTTTGCTTCAGCCAGCAGCCCCCAACAACAGGAGAGAAGCCASCCGCCRYGTGTCYRCGCAGGCTTCCTTTGCCARTAACGAAGATGTTGGAGAGCCTGGTGGCAAAGCGATTGCCATTGGCGTCCTTCACGTGAACCACGTCAAATGACCCAGGGTGTCTCTCCCGSTTGGTGATCACCCCAATACGGCCCAAGCTGGCACCGCCGGTCACCATGCGCAGGTGACCTGGGGTGAAGGAAGATGGCTGTGACAAGTGCTGGCACAAGGTGCCGTGGCGAAGCCCTTCCGCTCGGGCT
>JASVER010000113.1:5893-167811 GCA_030449065.1 Oceanodroma leucorhoa
TTTTTTTTTTTTTTTTTTTCTTTTGGATCAGGTCTTGAAGCATAGGGTGAAGGTTTCTCTTCACGGTGCATGGACGGAAAGCCAATGCGCAGGTAAGATATGAAAAACAATTGTCCTTCTCTTATCCACATATGATAAATCGTGTGAGTTGGTTTCTTAAGTGCCTAGACCATAAAATGTTGTTTAGTTGKTTTTTTTTTCTTTTAAAGGCCTGGCTAGGAGAGTTAGAATATAAAGCATTCATCTTTAGTTCTTACTTAAATGTGTTTAGTTTTCAATATTTGCAAGACCAGATGTCTTTAAATGAATATGCTTTTAGGAAGACTATGGACGAGAAGTTATCATAATTCTCCATCCCCCCCTCCCTACTTCCCCCATTAACTATCATATTTAAAATCCAGTATTTAATTACTTAGGTATTCAAATTGTGTGAAATAAACTGCCTAGGAATAAATTTAAACTTGATTTCTAAGGGGCATTATTTTTCCCTTAACTAAGAGTTTAGTCCCTTTGATGGAGTGAGGTCTTGGGTGAAAAGGAGATTTCCTTTTCTAATTATGGATGCCAGCTGCTTCAGTTCTAATGAGCTGAAGATGCAGCTGAAGTTTARTTCAGGGGAGTTCTTACTGTGGTTATGTCAGAAACATTATCTGTTATATAGAGAAAAAATTGTGACAGTAAATCAGCATGGTGACAGGTTGGCAGACAGGATTGTCTACTAKTTCTAGCTGCTTTTCACTATCTGATGGCAATCCCATGGCAAAACTCAACAGCATATATGTTTCTGTGTGTGATACAGGCTGTGTGGAAGCAAAGTTTCCTGAAGTTCTACACCTCTAAATGAAGTAAAGAGAACTCATGCAAATTGCTTAGTCTGTCTGCACTCTTTAGGATGTTGAAAGTAGGGAAACTTTTATTATGGATAATTCTGTAAACAGTCACATAAGAGAAGGCAAGGAATTTTAAGCATAGATGAATATATAGAGCATTTCTAGCTACAGCATTTGCAGAAACCATTAGCCTGGGTTCTGCATTGTGGAAGGAGGTAAGAAATAAATAGTCATTTAAACCCTGAAGAGTGACACTATGTTGTTTAATGAAATGAACTCCTCAAGCGCAACACTAAAAGGCTCTGCCGCTGCTTCAGTTAAGCTAATGAGTAAACCTTGGGACACGATATGGGCATCACTGGGGCTATGTATTGTTCAGTATTTTTGCCAAGATAAGAAACGTGGTTTAGACAATGAGGAGCTGTATGTGACTCTTACAGTGAGTTCCTTCTTGTCCAAGACAGATTAAGTAACAGACGAGCTCTCTTCCATCTTAGTCTTGCACAATTGAGACTGTTTAAATCTTAACCAACGTAAAACCACAGCTTTTCAGGTTCTTATGTTCTACTCCATTTATCAAAATATTTTTGCAAAATGACATAAAATTGGTAACTAGCTTGGCTTGTGTTCTTGTTTTCTGTCTACTTTATTTTTTGTGTTCCTAATGGAAAAATTGAGGTTCTAAATTTTTTTTTATGTCTGCTGTTTTCTGAATGTCGCATTGAGGCAGAGAATGAAAGTGCTGAAGTTCGTATGTCTTTTGTGGGTTTGTGGCCGTGGACTTGCTATCATGGAAGTTCTGTTTGTCACTCAGACTGGGTAATTTTAGTGGTGGGCAACAACACTGGGAAGAAGTAGAGGTTTTCTATTGTGGTGCTGATCCTAGCATCCTGGCACTTCAGGCTTTTTTTTTTTTTTTTTTTAAATTTTATTGGGATAATGGATGCAGACCAGACCTTTCAGTATCTTTTGTTTTCCCTTCCTCTCTGGCAAGCCAGGGTAGAGCATAGATAACACATTTGACATATTTACATGGCTTTACTTTTGAAGTAACAGCTCAGCTGATCTCTGTGCCTAGATGTATTGGTTTGCTGCAGTCTAGCCTGACAAGTACAGCTCTATCGTGGCCTGTGGACTTCAGTTCTTGAATGTGCTTGCATGTGTTAAGGGCCTCTGTGTGGATTGTTAAAATTTGTTTGTTATTCTACTGCGTATCTTAGCAGAAAATGCTAAAAGCTTCCTGATTGGATTTCAGGCTCCCAGATCTTCCTATGAAGTCCAGCGAAGCAGATGGCAGAGCACTTCCTTTTATCCTTTTGCTTGGGTCTCTGCAGCCATTTAATACCACATGCGAGAGTCCTGTTAGATATTGCAAGAAGAGGGGAATGAGACTTGGTCAGTACTGTATTAGTATACATGGTGAGTAGGTATCAAATGTGTACAGCATTCAGAGGTTGGGAAGTACAATTTGAACAGAAAAGGCATTGCAGCTATTCCTGTCAAGATTATAGTAGAGAAAATACCTTGATGACCAAACAGGATTTATCTTGCATTAGAAATGAAGTGATAGTTGGGGCAGGCTATGCTTTCTTGCTGTCGGGCAGCAGCAAGAGAATATTGTTTTGCTGAAGGTAAAAGCAAGGCAGAGGGGACCTCTCCAGTGAAGGGCATAGTCCCGCAGTACCCACGCAAGGAGGGCAGAGCAGATCCTGATGCCCAGGGTCAGCCAGGAGTCTGGTGCTCATCAGGCAAGTCTGCAGTGCTGAGGAAGGGCTGAGGTCAAGCCAGGAAGCCAGTGCAGCAGGTCAGTATCAGTGGGGTACGTGGTCAGGTACAGGTGTGCCTTTACCATAGCTCAGGCCAGGCATGGGGGCTTGAGCAGCTCCCAGGCAAAGTGGGGAGGCCCTCCTGGCTCTTTCTCACCCCGCTCTTTCCTGGCAGCCTGATCCTGGGTTACAGCAATGCTGTATCAGGGCTGGCTCGAGCACAGGCAGCCAGACCCCACTGAGGGGGAGAGGCTGCAGATCCCGATGGTAGGCTTGGAGCCCTCACATGCATTCAGAAGGTTAACCAGTTGTTTGGACATAGCTCTTGCCCAAGACAAACTGCAAAAGGCTTAGGAAGGTTTTGGAAGACTCCGGTGATGACCTTATCTTTCTGTGTATGGACATCCTCATTCTTGGTGAAACTGAGTTTTCTGGGTTTGGTCAGTGAAAATGAAACTAAGCAATGTAAATAGGGACATATACAGTAGATCCTTGCTGTTCCCCTTTTGAGTAATGTAAAATAATATAGCAGCCAGGTTTATCTGCTTGTTTTCATAACTCAACCTTACTGAGCATGTATACCTAAACCTTGCTGTCTAGGTAAGAAAAGGATTCAGTGGCATTTTTACTAATAATTAGACTTTTAGCTAACTAATTCCTAGAGTATTGATTGCCACAATTAAACATTTCCATTTACTTAGTCGGCGGTGGTGTGGTGGTCACTTCTGTTGCTGAAGGTTGGCTGGGCCAAATCAAAGATCTTTGTTCTAGCAGTTCTGTAACGAGTATAAGAAATAATTCTCTTTGTGTATGCATTAAATTCAAAGTGAGGTGTTGACAGAAATCACTACCGGTTTGGTTTGTTTTCTTCATTTGATACTAAAATCCATTGCTACTGAAATCCCCTAGAGCAATGTATGATTTTGGATTTCAGTCGATGTTTTCAGCCTCAGACTTGTTGTATTTCACAGGCCTTAGGTCAGCCTATTGTTTTCTGCTGAACTGTGTTAAAGCTTGCTTGTAATCTCATGCTAAAACATACATTATATTGAACAAAAAATGCAGGCTACTCTGACTTGAAAGTTAAGGAGCTCTATGACAGTATCGGAGAATATTTTTGTTAGATATGTATTATTAGATACTTTTTTGAACTTTGGAAGAAGCTGCTATAAGCTCTAAGGATGGATGTCTCATAGATGCCTGTGTTAATGAATAAAGTTTTGAGAACTGGCATAGCTGAATAAAATGGAGGCAGAGCAGCCTATTTATTTAGCTGACTTAGTGTTGGAGGCTGCCTGTGTTCCCGTTTGTGCTTTTCAGCAGTGTGCTGCAAAAACTGATCCTTTGTCAGCCCTTTCTTAATCCCATTGTATTTGCTGATTTCCCCAGCCCTGCATTTTGATGAAAGCTAATCCTAGCATATCTGCATAGCTGAGTGAGTGTGAATCTTTTATCCTTGCACACGCATTTCCTCTCCGATCCTCAACCCTTCTTAATCACCCTGAGTATTCTGGAGTAGCTCTTAGTTTTGCATGTGTCGGGGGGAGGCAGCTAGCCTGCCATGTGAGAATCAAGTGCTGCCTTCTGTCTTTCACACCTCTAAGCTACTGACTCATCATTTCATTCTCTATGCATATATATGCATAATGCACACATAATGCAGTTAAATTATTATCCTCGTGGAGACACATGCCATCAGACAGTGTCCTTTTAATTCACACTTCTGTGCCTGTGTATAGCAGCAACCCACAGTGCTTAACATCAAGCATCTGGTTTGATCCAGTATGGAAATTCCCAGGCCCATTGATGACTAGCTTCTGCATTACCCAGAGATAAGTTATGGATGAATCAGGAGTGCTAATTTGATTATTACTTTTTTTTCTATCCATTCAATTTTCTTTAATCATTAACCAGCACTTTCTCTCCTGGAGGAAGGAGACTGGATACAATGCAGGCACTCAGATGAACGCTGATGGGAACAATGCAGGAATGCCTCCAGTTCTTACTAACCAGACTCCTTTTCAGTTTAATTTAAAGATGTGTTCAGCAGAGTCTAATTTGGGCAGAAAAATCCTGCTCTGTCCTGGCTAGGAGGGACTAGGACTACTGCCTAAATCTGGCCAACTAATCATGTGGCGTAAGCTGGTCCACCCCACTGCTCTGTGTCAGCAAAGAGTCTTGGGTGGTGGGATTGACAAGGTACACTGTATTCCTTGTGGCAGCATAGCCTTAATCTAATCTTTTTGTAGTTAGAACCTGTGCCAGTCCAAAAAGCTCTTTGAGATCTGCTTTAGGGCTGTTTTTAGTGGGAGTCGCCTTTGAGGAAAGCCTACAGGCATAACAAAGGGGTTCTGCTTTCCAAAAAGGAGGTCCTGTTGTGGACATAGACCGTCTCTTGTGATCTGTAGTTCTGTGAAATGGGTTTTTATTTGAAGAATGCTTGTTGGGTGCTTAGATGCTTTGACTGACAGCCCGGTCAAGACAAACTGTCCAAAATTATTACAGTAGCATGTGTCTTGATAGGGCTGTTATTTTTTTCTTTTTTCTACCAGGGGTTGGTTTGACATAGCTTGAAACCCCTAATGTGCAATAAAATCCATTTGGCTTGCTTAGCAAGAGCTAGACTCTACAGGGCCATTTTTGTCACCACCTTTCTCTATCACTTGGTAGAGGGATTAAATTACTCACCCTCTGGCCTTAGCTGCTAAGGACTATGGAAGTAAACCAATTAGGTAAATTAATCTTTAGCCAAGGTTTCTTGGGATTTTTGTAGGGGTACCATTAAACTTAGTTTGCGTGTGCTGCTGTGAGGAGAGCTTAGCTGCATTGTTCGTGAGGAACTTGGCAGAGCGTTGAAAATGGTTGTCAAACCCCACAAGGTAAATTTGGTTTGTGAGGGACAAGAGTGGGTGGAGGAGAGCGAGAGGCAGTATAACAGCAGAAGGATTTGTCAGAGGTGTCAGAAAAGGAGAACGGTGATGGATATAAAAAAGATGGAGTAGGGATAAAAAAACCAAGGCATTTAAGGTGCAGAGGCTGAACGGGAGCAAGCAGCAAAACCCAGAGGGGAGACCCAGCTGGATCTGTGTAACTAAGATATGAGGAAGAGGTAATGGTCTGAAACATCTGAATATGATGATCAAGGAGAGGGTGTGGGGGGAATGGGAAAACAGGCTAAGATGCAAGTGAATAATTCGAACTGCTGCAAAGAGACTGGTTTCCCTGTGGTTAGAAAGTGCATTTGACATAATAATGAGAGGAAAAGATGTGAGTTATTTTTTTAATTCTTTCCTTCAAGTATGCTGCAAAATACATTGAGCAAAGGCAAAGCGAAATTAGATTTCTTTTTAACTCTTAGTGTGAACAAACTGAGGTAGTGACAGCTCACAAATGCCAGGGTACCAGTGAAGCTGGTAATGGATGAGATGTATCTTTCCGTATATCTCCAGCAGCCAGTGCACTCACTGGATAATTTATAACCATCTGATATTTTGCTCGGTATGCTTTAATTGCTTTAAGTGATGGTTTTCCTTTGAAGTGGGAAGAGGCAATAGTTTCCTATATTTTCTTTATTTTTGCAGTAATTGATATGTCACTGGTGCTGATGCATCTTTTTAATAGTTGTTCATATGATATGTGGCAGAAATTCAAATATGCTCCAAACATGCAAAATGGTGTCTCAGTTATGTGTGTGGTGTGTTCAGTGTGCACTGATCTGCTTAKTTAGTCTGATTGCTGAAAAATAGAGTTGGGTTTAATTCTTCTTGTTTCGCACTGATTTCAGTCATAACGTGACAGTGAAGCCTGGGGTGTAGGCAGACGTCTCTGCAAAGTGAGGTATGAGATGTGTCATCTTGGTCCATCCCTGCAGAACTGCAGAAGGGCTCGGGGCAATACCGCATCCCCGTTCTCTCGAGTTAGTAGCATACATGGTGCAAAGCGTGATCTGTCAGCATTGTCGTGCTGCCGTGCGGAGGGGCGTTGCACTTAAGCCGTGGCAGAGCTGGCATCTGCTCAGGGATGTGAGGGATAAAGGAAAGGTACCTGAACTTTCATAAGGAAGGACGTCGTATAGCTAGAACGTTGCACGCGGAGCTGGGAAGATAGTATGTTTTTCCTACTTTGTGCCAGAAACTTGGTTTATATATTCTCAAGTGGTTCCTCATCTCTAAAGTTACAATCTTGACTTTATTTTCTTCCTTTTTTGGTAGGCTGATAGTCATGGATACTTTGATTGTTCTGACTTTTTCCTGATTGGTCTGATAATCCCGATTGCCCTCTGCAGTTCTTAGTCTGCCATTCTAGGGAAAGATTAACCTTCTTTTGAAACATGTCAGGGAAGGTAGATTGAGTCAGAAGCCTCCATAATTCAAAAATAACTGAAGAGGTGATGATTAAATGGATATTCTGTGAAACCTGAAAGATACTCGTGGTAGGCTGCAGGCCATTTTAAGTTATTGAAATCTGTGGGACAGTTTAGTGTGTTCAGATATCACAGAGATGAGCGACCCTATCAAAAATGTAGGTAGAAGAACAGAGAATTTTGGTTAAATCATGCAACTGGAATTCTTTGCAGTGGAAATCCATCTCCAGCTCTGTCAAAGAAAACTCCAGTGACAATGGGCAAGTCAGCTAACCTCTGCTTTGAGTCACTCTATGAAATGGGGCTAATACTCCTCTACCATGCAAGGCTATTATGAGGTTCAGTTAATAAATATGTATGTGTAGTTGGATATTACAGTGGTGTGTCAGAGAAAGCATATAAAAATAGGTATAAATATAAGCCTGTTGCAAGTTGGCATTTGTTTATTTCTAGGTACGCTTTGGTTTGAGACGGATTCCTCTTTCACGTGATCACGTGTTTGTTTCCGTGTTCCAGCATGGATCTACGGGCACTGCTGGTTTTGCGCTCGTAATCGGTGCGAGCCCTAGAGCTTTGGCTGACAGCTGATGATAGATTAGTTGATGATGGTCCTGTCTTATGGCTTCCTCCGCTGCAGGTGTACCAGTACTCGACCAGGAGAGACCGGAATGGATGTGACTAGCCGTTGCACACTCGGAGATCCTAACAAACTGCCAGAAGGGGTGCCACAGCCTGCTCGCATGCCCTACATCTCTGACAAGCACCCTCGACAAACTTTGGAAGTCATCAATCTTCTCCGGAAGCACCGGGAGTTGTGCGATGTGGTGCTAGTAGTCGGTGCGAAGAAGATCTATGCCCACAGGGTGATTCTGTCAGCCTGCAGCCCTTACTTCCGAGCCATGTTCACTGGGGAGCTGGCAGAGAGTCGGCAGACAGAAGTAGTGATCAGAGACATCGACGAAAGGGCCATGGAACTGCTGATTGACTTTGCGTACACCTCTCAGATCACTGTGGAAGAGGGAAATGTCCAGACCTTGTTGCCAGCTGCTTGCCTTCTCCAGCTGGCTGAGATCCAGGAGGCCTGCTGCGAGTTCCTTAAGAGACAGTTGGACCCTTCCAATTGCCTGGGCATCCGAGCTTTTGCTGACACTCACTCATGCCGTGAACTACTGAGGATTGCTGACAAGTTCACACAGCATAACTTCCAGGAGGTAAGAAGCTAGTATGCTGGAATCATGGTGTAAAACTTGTGCACGTGTCCTGTGGGAGCCTGGGCAACTCTCATTTTGTGCTTCTTTCCAAATCCTGCCTTTACATCTGCTGTGTGCCCTAATAGCTATGGGTGCCAGCCGTTAGTTGGGGAGGAAAGGAGGAAGAGGTGCTTGCAGGCCTGCGTTGCACTGGTGGTTTGTATATAATCCACAGCATTTCTTCTTTTAGAGTTGTGTAGCGAGTGCTACGTGGAAGGCAAAGTTGCAGGCATAGTTGGAGTTTGGTATTATATCTGACATGGCTGCACGATGGTGTGACACTTCACTCCCCTTTCAGAAATGTTCTGGATTCTACGGGCTTGAAGGGGAGGCAGGTGTTAAAAGTAAGGACAATAGATCAATGGAACAAAGGAAAAATTGGTGTTGAGTTTAGGGGTTGGAAATGTGGGTGTATGGGGGAGCATACAGCTGTCTCAGTGGAGTCTTCAACTCCCTTGCTGTAGCAGAACTAGGGTTTAGCATCTATTATTCAGCAGAAGTTGTTTGAAAGTAATTCAAATGTGTAATTTTGTAGCTGACCTTTATAAACCCAAGTCTCTTTTCCTTTGTTAATTCTGCCTAGATGATTTTTGGGGGAAAAAAATTGCCAGCAACTGGTTCAGGGAAGGATCAGCATAATAATTAAGGATTCTGTGAGCAATAGTCTGAGAAGAGTGGGTCTTTACTTAGCTGTTACACCCGGATGCAGAAAGGAGCCCTACACTTTTAAGTGRTGTCTTTCCTGAGCCCTGGTTGGAAGGGCGAGAATCTGCATATGTTTTGGAAGCAGCTACTCTCTAGGATTGCGCTCAGCATGAAGGTCTGTTCGCCTGCTAGAGGGATTCATCTCTTGCCTTTCCCAGAAACTGCACTCTTCCATCCCTTGGAATAGGTAGCCTGCTACAGAGAAATCTCCTCTTTCCACCTGCTTCACAGGTAGATCCTTTCCAAAGGGAGTAACTCCAGTATCGATGCCTGATGCTAATTTAGTTTCCCCAGAGAAGTGGCAGTATGTAAGTGCTGTGATTGATTGCAGCTTGCCGACTTTTGTTTCCCTGCAGGAAATAGATTGGAATTGTATTAATTTCAGTCAGGTAGTACTTAAGAAAATTATGAGCAGAAGCAAACACAATTGAACTTGACTGTTGGACACATTGAAGACAATACTTGGTATTTAACTGTCGATACATGACATCAGTTTACTCGAAAAGTTGCAATTAAATATGTCTTTCCTAACCACGAAGACTAGAAAATAGAATTTGCTGTTTAAGATGAGAAATTGTTTTTTGTAGAACTTGGTAATTTCCCAAAAGCCCTACATTTTAGCTGGCCATTTCATGTGCTCTGTGCTTGCTCTGCATTTCTTCTCTTCTGCATTTTTTTTTTGGGAGCAGGATGGTAACCAGATGGTTGTTGATTTTCTGTGCTTGGTCGTTTTAATGGTGCTCTTCTCGTTATTACATGAGTAGGGCATGCTTACAAGCCTCTAAATAACTTTTTAACAGCATAACAATTTTGGTTTTAAATGTTTTAGCATTAATACATGCAGCTGGCTGTTAAGAGCTGCCTGCTATGGGGTTCTTTTCTTCTGCAGTCCCTCAAAGACAACTTCCTGTCTTCCTGCTCACTGTTAAAGCTCACAAAGGCAAAAGTTTTGGACTTGAGAAAACACTCTCCTCCTCAAAGGTGATGCAAATTGTAATTGACTGAACTGAATCATGGCCTCTGGAAAACAATTGCTTAGATTAGAGCACTATTTCTTTGGCCTGGGCAGGTTTTGGTGTCCCTTTCAGTGCCCCGGGAGTTTTGCAGCTCCTCATCCTTAATGATCACTTCTTTCTTTTCCACTGTTTCTCTGCAGACAATCTTAATGGTGCTGCTTGTTGGGATTGTATTCTGTTCTGCCATTATTTTCCATCTGAAGAGTGAATTGGTAATCCCTGATGGAAGCCAGTGACTTGGCTACTTAATAATCCTCCACTGTGGAGTTTGAGAACTGATAAAAAGTGTGCCCTCCTCTGCAGAGGAGAACTGATAAAAAAAATGTACCCTCCTCTGTATCGTCATCGTTTGTCCGAGCTGGCAAAAAGAAATGTGAGATGAGAATTTCCTGAATGGCGATGTAAAATATTAAGCACTAGGCATCAGGCCAACCCATGCAGTTACTTTGAATGCAGTCTGAATTGCTTCACGTCCTCTGCTGTGCTAACCTCTAGTTCTATTAATTTTTATGTGTATTGCTGCATTACATCATTAACTTCTTGGTAAAATGTTTTTCCAAGTTTTCCATTCCCCTCAATTTAATTTCTTGCCTAAAACCCCTAGTGAATCTAGTGCATGTAATGTGWAATGGTTCTATTAACAACTCCGCTGTACAAGAACAGCCTTTGTATTTTTTTGTTTGGTCTCTGACATCTGTGTGAAGGGAAAAAATATACTTGAGGATGAACAACTTGTACTTTCTATCAACAGACAAAAATTGCACTCCATATTGTATACTCTGACATTTATTCTATCTGTAAATGCAGTAATGCACGTGAATACTGTAGCGGAAATGAAGCCCATCCAGTTCTTGTTTAGTAAGCAAGTCAGTCAAATAGACCATTAATATTAGTCAGATAATTATTAATGTCCTGATAATTAAGCCAAAATAAGCCAAAGCATTTTAAATAATTACTTGTTTTACTATGTACACTAACAAGTTGCATGGTAGTAATAACTTGGTTTGCCATCGATGCAACTGGGTTTTCTGAGGGTGGAAGGGAGAGTCTGGATGACCATCCTTAGCTCATAAATTTGCAGAGCCTGTCTTCAGAGTCCGAGGCTGCATTTACAAACTGTCGGGGTAAAGTTTAGACATAAGCTAGTCTATGTAGAAGGGAGGAAGACTATAGAAAAATGCTGATAAAGATCTTTAATGACCAGCCCAGTTCTTGCTCTAAGGCTGAAGAAGTGTGTGAGCTAAYTTTCCTATGGCTCTTACTGCCCCAGAAAGCCCACAGGATCCTAGACTAAAGGCTGGTAACTGATCTCACTGTCTGTTGTGTTCCTTTTAACTATATTTGCTGTTGTCAGTACTTGGCAATTTTTGTATATTCATTCAGTGCTCTTAATTAATTTCTTTAGGTAATTAAAAGGACTGCACAGCTGACTGCTGTTGAGATGATCGTGTCAAAGAATGTGTTTTTCTTTCATTTATGCTGCAAATCACAAAATAAGTCCTGGAATTCTAATGTGGTTGCAAATGATGAGGACAAGCCGATATTCAGTTATTTTCTGTCTCTGAACATGTCTCTGAACCTCTCAGATTGCAGGCTACAGACTGGGAGTGCTTGTAGGGAAGCCAAGCTGGCAGTTACCAATCAAACCATTTCTGCAGTTCTCTTTATTTCGATTCTTGCATCTTTCCCATCTACCTGGTATCAGTGCAGAAGACGTGGCTGTGCGGGAGCTCTGTAACCTCTCAAGGCAGTCGCAGGCTGACTCACATGTGCTCTGTGGTATGTTGTGTGAGCAATCCTCCAGAGGCAGCTAAAGCCTTCTGAGAAACTCGGCCGCTATCTTGGGTACTGAAGGAATGAACATGTTTGCAGATTGTCAGTGTCTTGAATTTCACAAGAGATCAGTCCTCAGGGCCTTAGGAGGCTCTGATTCCCTCTTAAGTGCATCTGGACTTGTGCAAACTCTATGTGTATATTTAGAGCAAATGAAAGAGGCAGAATCAAATGAGTCCCTCACACTCTCCTGAAATATTTTTTTGTTCTGCCACAAATTGGCATTCAGAAAGACTTTCCATGTTCTCTACAATGCCTCTGGTAACTTGTTTCTGAGTGTTTTATTTTTGTGCTCTGTTTTGGATTCCTTGTGAAGAGAGCCTCTCTATTCCGATACCACTTTTCAGTCACATGTTCACTACCTATGCAACATTTTTATTTCTGCTTTATATATTAGGCACGGCAAACAAGGAGACTGATTTTAAAGAAGGGCTTTGTTTTTCCTAAATTTTGAAACCTGATCAGTGTCTGCTGTGGTTTAACCCTTTAAAAGTGTCCTACAAAACCCCTTTGTGTAAAATTCCCTTTCACTTACATCCGCATCACAACATCTGTGTTGTGTTGCTAGGGACTGCATTCTGTTCCGTGCAGCAAACATTCATGTGTGTTGGTGGGTATTTGGCACTTCACTGGATCAGTCCATCAGACTCTGATTCAAGTGGACTGTATCCACTTTAGAGTTGCACTGAAGTGCTGGAGTGGTGAATGGCCATGGTACTTTGGCCACTGTCCTTACTTCCCTTTTTTTTCCTTTCCATTTAACCAGGTAATGGAGAGTGAGGAGTTCATGCTGCTTCCTGCCAATCAGCTCATAGACATTATATCCAGTGATGAGTTAAATGTTCGCAGCGAAGAGCAGGTGTTCAATGCGGTGATGGCCTGGGTGAAATACAGCATTCAGGAAAGAAGACCCCAGCTGCCACAGGTAATCTTGAGCACAGTAACATTCGAGACCGCTTTATCCAGGGGAAGAATAATGAGGGCTGATACGGTGGTGCCACAGCAGTGTCACAGTTCTGAATGCATGCAAAGCCACAGTAATTCTCTCTGACTCCCACCTGTGTTAGGTGGCTTGCACTTTCCCTTCATCTAGGCTGGAAGGTGCAGTGACTAGAGCCTTCAATAGGGGCTTTGTTGAATTGTTTCCAGGTAGGACTTGCCAAACTAGATCATTCCAGTAGTCTGTCCAGACAAACCTGCCTGCATTGCTTTGAGTGTCGTATGAAAAACATAGTGGATAAGAAAAAGCTTGTCTTCATTTGTGGTGTTTCTTTAAGCTCTGCTGTTTGATTTATGCCTCAGTCCTCATGATCTTATACTGGGGCTTGTCAGAATGGTTTTGTTGAAATACGATGCTTCATCTAAGCCAAGCCATTTCACAGAGAAGCATGCATTCTGACAAAGCTGTCAGCCAGAAAGCCTCTGAAGTCTCAGGCTTTCTGATCAAAAGAGGTGAGAGTCTGCCTGCCTCAGTGTTTCTGCTTTGGAAATAGACATTAAATGCAACTTTATTTAGCGGAAAGCTTTTGAAAATTGTTTTAAATAAACAAACCAAACCAGAAAAACCTGCTATTCTCAAGGTAGCTCTTAATGCTCTTATAACTGTGTGCCTTTTTAGGCCCCTCTGTCTATACCTGCATCYGCCTCTAAATTCTAGGCTGTTATGAAAGGCATGTTATTTGTTATTGGTCATTTACTGCGCAATGCCAGTCACATTTAAGAGAGCTAAATGGTTGATGAAACTTCTAACTAAACTAGTATTTCTAGCAGACATATTGACATCTGTAATTTTGTAAAGGTTTTCAATTGTGACCTTGGTTTCATCTGTTAATAGATCCAGTGGATTGTCCCCTTTCAAATACTGATTTTCTGCTGGGTATCTAAATTGAGATATTGAAAAGGCAAAGGTGCTGTAACACGAGCTGCGTTTAACTAAAAAGCCGGGATTTGGATGTGTAAATGACCRTGCATGTTTGCCAGAGGAATTATTAAGTCTTTATCAAAACTTGTTAGCCACTATTGTTTTCCACTGGCTTCTTGCGTCTCTGTGGGTATTTGTGGTTTACCATATATGTTCTGTTTTGTGTTTTAGGTCCTGCAGCATGTCCGTCTACCGCTGCTGAGTCCCAAGTTTCTTGTGGGTACAGTGGGCTCTGATCCACTTATTAAGAGCGATGAGGAATGCCGGTAAATCTCCTCGCTGATTTACAGAATTGGATTTCGTTGTATTTGGGTGCCGTATTTGCATCTGTTCTCCAAAACTGTGCTGATTTGTCAGTGGTAAATGGGTGATAACTCACAATTTCCTCTTTTACAACTGGGAGGAGAAGAGATGCAAGAAAACGTGTTTTCTRTTTGTATAATAGTCAACAGTGTGCCCTGGAAGTGTTTTTGATCTTTCAAGTTTTCAGTGAAATAGCAAACTTTGAGTGCACTGTTTGACTGCTGGTAAAATACCCTTCAGTGTATTGTTTTCCATTTCACCTTTTTTGTTTCTCTAGTCACAGCCTCTCATTACAGCTTACCACTTGCATGGCATTCATGATCTCGTTATGACTTAAAGTAGTTTCTCTGTGTAAAAAATCTGTACTTTGATAACTGAATTGGACTCTGGGATTAGAGTCTGCTATTTCCCACAATGCTAGTGCAGGGAAATTCTCTCATGGTATGAGTCTCATGGTATGAGATATTCTCATGGTATGAGATATTCTCATGGTATGAGATATTCTCATGGTATGAGATATTCTCATGGTATGAGTCTCACCTTTGTCGTTCTACGGATTTCTGTATCATCATGTAGACTGGATATTAGGAAAAATTTCTTCACCGAAAGGGTAGTCAGGCATTGGAACAGGCTGCCCAGGGAAGTGGTGGAGTCACCAATGCTGGAGGCGTTCAAAAAAACGTGTGGATGTGGCACTTCAGGACATGGTTTAGTGGGCATGGGTGCTGGGTTGATGGTTGGACTCGATGATCTTAAAGGTCTTTTCCAACCTTAATGATTCTATGATCTATAAAGCACGCAATTTTTCTTGTTGTGCTTAATGTAAAAAGGTTCAGGGAGTAGGCTAAACTCTTCTCTTCCTGAATAAGCATTCATAGTGGGGGAATTCCACATTTATAGAGGGGAGGAGGACTTTTTTTTCTTTTTTGTTTTGTTCAAGGGTTTGGAATATTAGGATTAGTCCAGGTGGCAAGTCATGAATGGATGGACAGTGTGAGCTGGCCAGAGCTGATGGAGAAAATATTCATCAGAAGGGTACTATCTCCATCTATTGGTCATGTGTGTGTATTATGTATTTGTGTGCTTTTCGACTCCTGATTTTTTCCTAGATAAAACAACTGATTGTTAAGTTTTAGCTTGAGGCAGTCTGGGTTTTTCTTTTCTGCATAGTAAGCTTGACAAATCTCTTGTCACAGTTTTTTATCAGTCTTTGTAGCAAGCAATATCTATTATTAACTCTGGCCAAATATTGATACTGGTCTACTGCTGTCACTGTGTAAATGACTTGTAAACAACTGATGAGTATTTAGGTGACAATGTATGTTTTAACTAGCTCTATTCATGCACTTACGTGATTTGTGAATATGTGAAGTGCTTAACTAGTACTGGCTGCTCTTGCCATCAGTTTTGATTCATACCTTCTCCTGAGACTGGTATGAGGTGAACTTTGGGGATTAATATTTTCCTGTCTTGCACAGGGATCTAGTGGATGAAGCTAAAAACTATCTGCTGTTGCCACAAGAGCGGCCACTGATGCAGGGACCAAGAACTAGACCACGCAAACCCATACGCTGTGGAGAAGTGCTCTTTGCAGGTAYGTATAGCTCCTGCTGGCTTAGGTCAAGAGATTCAAGTCTGGGTTTTCTGGTGATAGTGCTTCCGTAAGGCTAGTCTTTACAACATATTTCTCAAGTGACCTGTGCATTAATATTTGGAGATTTGAGTTAACATACACTTTTTTACTTGTGTGATTTCTTTGGTGCTATGAATGCCACAGTACTTCTGAACTTAAGCTAATCCGCTTGAATATCACGTTCTGTCTTCTAACTCTAATCCTCAGAATGAGTAACTCATAGATGGTCTACTGGGTTAAGGCTGACAAAGTCCGGAGGGATTATTTGTACCAGGCACACATACAGTACGTGAGCTCAGTGCATTATTATGACGCTATTGCTTGTGTTTGGTTCCTACAGTGGGCGGCTGGTGTAGCGGGGATGCAATTTCCAGTGTCGAGCGCTATGACCCTCAAACCAATGAGTGGCGGATGGTGGCTTCCATGAGCAAAAGACGCTGTGGCGTTGGAGTCAGCGTTTTGGATGATCTCCTCTATGCTGTGGGAGGCCATGATGGTTCCTCTTATCTTAACAGTGTTGAAAGGTAGGTCTCCATAAGGCCAGTGTGCAAAATGCTAACTGAATGTTTAAACCTGGGTGCAGCCTCTTAAAAACGAGTTCATTTTGCCAGCTGTGTTCTTGTTCTGCTTGAAAACCCGAAACTTATGTGTTATCTACATTTCCTCCTCCTTTGCATACCCCTTCAATATTGTGTTGGTTTACTGCTGAACTAGGACTTCATGCATAACAGCTTGGGTGATGTTATCCCCAGCTTAATGAGACAAGATATAGCCTTTGGTATAAGGCAGGCATATGTAAAAGATGGGTCTGGGTATAATTGATGGGAGGAGTGATGATCCTGGTTAACCTTCTTTGCAACTACTGGTTTGTGTTTAGCATTGTTGAGGAAGGTGAGGTTACAATAAGCATTTCTTAGATGTTGAGGAGAAGATCCTGGAATTTTATTGTGGAGTGGTAACTAGAGAATTAAGGAACCTTGGCACTTATACAGAAGAAGGAAAATAGGTCAGTTTTAGACCTGTGAAAGACATAAATTGAGCAAGCTTTGCCAAGCTTCCTGTTTCTGGGAGCTGCATATGGCAATCCCCATGCCTAAAAGCCATGTGACTCTCGCACTCCTAGTACTCTAAATCTTGGYCCTGTAACAAATCCAATGAGCTATAGACATATCTCCTTTCTCCTCGAGCTTCCCCTTCTTCCTATGTAAGTACTCGCAAACTCCCAGCTTCCCAAGTCATGACTCTAGCCTTACATCTCCCATGTCCTGGACCTTTCTGGTATGCACCATATTTCCTTGTCTCTGRATTCCCAAGTCCATCTGGTTCCTTCGTCTTTTATCTCGAAGTGCAGGTCCCAGTGCTGGCTGAGTTCTTGTGTGAACTGCAGAGAACATACAGCAGAGTAAATCTGGCTGCTGCTTTTTGCATAGATGCAAGTTACCACATGTCAGCCAGTCCCTGGTAACCTGCTGTCTTATGAACCGGAACCTTTGATCTTCAGTTTGAATCATCTCAAGCTGCAGTTTGAACATCCCTGGAATAACATGTATTTGGATGCATTATATCGCTTCAGGGGTTTTATCCAACTTACAAACAGCTGTGTTGCAGTTTAAGCTCAAAATAGGCAAGTTTCACTGCCTTAGTAGTTCCCAAGCACGGGGGCGTCTGAAGCATACATAGACAAGCAATTTGTGCTGTTTGGTGTGTTCTTCTAGGTATGATCCGAAGACCAATCAGTGGAGCAGTGATGTAGCCCCCACCAGCACCTGCAGGACCAGTGTTGGAGTAGCAGTTCTTGGAGGCTACCTCTACGCTGTGGGTGGCCAGGATGGTGTCTCTTGTCTCAACATTGTGGAAAGGTACTTTTTAATAATTAAAAAAAAAAAAAAAAAAAAAGCGGGGCACAGGGAGAAGAGGGTCTCTTAGAAGGTGCAGTTGATGCAGATGAGCTGGAGAGGAGGTGAGCACTGTACAAGTCTTACAGGGATTTTTGTTTGGAGAGAATAAGGTCAGTCTTCCTGCCCCTTTGTGAAGACGTCGACACTTAACTAAGCTTCGATGTTTATTCTTTTGCCAGGTATGATCCCAAAGAAAACAAATGGACTCGAGTGGCTTCCATGAGCACCAGGCGCCTGGGAGTTGCAGTGGCTGTGCTGGGGGGCTTCCTCTATGCTGTGGGAGGCTCTGATGGCACTTCTCCTCTCAACACTGGTATGCCTTTTGCTGTCCCTCATTGCAGTCAGCACTTGTCATTGCCCTGTTTGTTCTTAATGTCCCTAGATGGCTGTTGAATAAATTAGTCATCGGTTTGCTGTGTTTTTTCTTCTTTAAATGTGATTTTACCATACAGTAATTCACTCTCTAGACTTGTGAGCCCCTATTACCTGGTTGTGTGGGTTTTTTTCTTTCTCGATGCTGCATTTGGCAGTGTGTCCTGAATAAAATACTTTGATCATTTGCATAACAGTTGCAAGCACATCTTTTTTCCTGCAGTAGCACTTTTTTGCTGTAGGAAGGAAGGTGCCAGAGGTAAAACTACTGCAAGATGGTAATGCAGGTCAGTTTGTAGTATTGCCGGCTCCCTCTTGAGTGAAGATGCTGAATGTGATTGACTGTATAGGACTGGAGAGAGAATAGCCAGCCCTCTRTAGATAAAGAAAAGCATTAGAGTGAGAGTTAACAAACTGGTTCATCATATTTTTGGTGTGTAGAAATTGCAGTGTCTTTACCTGAGCAATACTTTGGATGCAGGTTCAAAAGTGCTAACCCCCACTGCCTGCCAACCCTGTTGTCCAAAGATGTGTCATTTCCTCTGCAGTGGAACGCTACAATCCCCAGGAGAACCGCTGGCACACAATTGCACCCATGGGGACGAGGAGGAAACACCTGGGCTGTGCTGTATACCAAGAYATGATATATGCTGTGGGAGGCAGAGATGATACGACAGAGCTCAGTAGTGCAGAGAGATACAACCCTCGAACCAACCAGTGGTCTCCTGTTGTGGCCATGACATCCCGTCGAAGTGGAGTGAGTTTGGCTTGGTTTGCTTGCTTATGCTATACATAATCACGTGGTGAGAGGAGAGGGTAGCGTCATCTTGGGAGGTTTCTCKCTTGCTTCCTCTGTACCTTCACCTGTCTTCTGTGAGGGGAAAGGTTTGCAAAAGGTCAAAGCTCTTTAGTAAGACTAGAGAATGAAGTGGTAGTTATGTCATGCCATAGACAGCTGTTTAACATGCCTGAGGATGGGGAAATTAAGTCATTTGAGGGTCTTTTTTAATAGTTTTGGTCCCTTATACGGAGTCAACTACTTAGCCCTGAAACAGAGGAGTTATTTAGTTTTTTACTTGGTGAAGTAGCCATACTTGGCATGAGATACCATTAGAGAACAGTATCAAAATTAATACCTGGGTCTCATCCTGAAATGCACTTCGGATGAATTAGGAGGTGAACGTACCTACTTGCCCAGAGGAAAGAGCTGGGAATCTGGGCAAGCATGTGTTTAGATACAAACTTCCAGCAAAAGTCTTTTTCATTGCCTTGAGTTGTGTGGGAAGAGGGTTTCAGGGCTTTCATTTAGAATGTTGCCTCTCTTCACCGAATCCYGTGAGTATGGGGAGTGACAGCATGTTCTCATCAACTGCTAATCTTCCTGCTTTCTGTAGACATGTGAAGAAAAGATTAACATAGTGTTTTAAGTAGTCATCATRTTTGGGCAGATGCAAATGTTATGAATATTTATCATTGGATACTGGATTATATAGTGAAGAGTGGATTAATTCTGTCTGTATGTTAGTATTTCAGTGTCTGGTGAGGCAAGTATGAATCATAATTTGAGCAACTACTGGTTTTGGAGACAGAGAATAYGTATTTATTTCCATCCTCAAAGCATATAGTACGCTGTCCCAACACTCTCCTTTTTAGTTACTGATCAGGCATTGACTTTTCATGAGCTGCTTCTATATTTGCTTTCAGTAGAAACTGCTAAACAGATGCATCTGTATCTGCAGCATTCCTGAGCTTTCTAACTTYCTCAAAGCCAAAACAAGGACCACTTTACATTGTGTTCTTGTTGTATTTTTTTGTGTTATGCCACGAGTTGTTTTCACTGGAAGTGATCTTCCTAAACCAAAGAACTGTTTGAGATTTCAGTGATTTTGTGCTTCAGCAGAAAGACAAAATAGAAAGGCTGGAGGCCAAGGTGCTTACAGATGGTCCAAGCCCCAGCCCAAGAGGAGCGGGTCAGGGGCTTACATATGGTTCTCCTACTTTAAGCAAGTGTTCCAGGCTGTAGGCTGGTAGATACTCTGGTGCGTGCATCTCACACTTCGTGAAGAATTTCAGCCCAGCACATAGTAAGTTTTGGCTGATAAAGGCTTAGGTTCTCATGTATCTACTATCATGCAAGCAGTTCTAGTTCTTGTAGCTGGTAATAAGGGGAACTTTATGCTTTTTCTGTAAGAGATTCTCTATTTTGAGAGATGTATGTAACTTTTCATGTCTCGTTATTTTTTAAGACTATTTTATTTGTCCTTCAGCCCCGCCCCCCCCCAAGAAGCCCCCACTCTACTGCAGACTGCATTTCACCAAACATGGTTATTAAATTTTTCTATTAGTATTTTCATTTTAACCCTTCTTTTCAGAACCTGTCTTTTTCAGGACATCCCAGCTAAATAGCTACTATTCTGTGATGGTTGTTTTGCAGGTTGGCCTCGCAGTGGTGAATGGACAGCTGATGGCAGTGGGGGGTTTTGATGGCACAACGTATTTGAAGACCATTGAGGTGTTTGATCCAGATGCTAACACATGGAGGTAACTGTTAAGTTTGTGAAACAATCAAATAGTGATCTCCAGCTATAGCTGCTGCCACCCAGCTGGAGCTGTCCCAGACAAATTGGAAATGTGATGTACACCATAGTGAAGAACTCAGGTGTGGTAGCCAGCATAATGTTCACATTGTGGCTTGTTAGCTTGCATGGAAGTGTAAGAAAGAGAATCACATTTTGAAAAATATCCAAATATACCATTTACCTATGGTATCCCATGTCTATGACTATGGGAGTAGTAGGCAGTTGAGAAACATTTTCTTGCAGATTTCTGCTTGAATTCCAGACATTGACTTCATTTTAAGTAAAATGGAAGCGAGTTTTCCATARTTTTTTCCCATCTGAGTATCCCAACAGATTTAACCAACACTTAATGAGTGAAGTCTCATTGCATCTTTTGCAGGTAGGAAAATGGTGTATGGGTAGGTTATTGAGACCCAGAGAAAATAAATAACTTGGCAGACTTGTTGGGTAGCAAGCAAAAGGTCATACCAAAACCTAGTTTGATTTTTAAGTGATGCTTTTGAACCTAACAAAAATGGACCACATTGAGAGAGATATACCCCTTCTGTTTATTTCGGGCTGAGACTCTCCTGCTTCCCAATAAAACTAAGCTTGCCCTTAGCAGAAGGAGCTCACAGTCATGATGTAGAATTCGACCTACTCATTTTTTGCTTTCAAGCTGAGACTCTGATTTCCAGATCCTTTTGGAGAAGATGAAGCAGAACACTTTGAACATATGATGTTCTTCCCCTTTAAATCTGCAAGACAGCAATTAGAAGAATTTCATGTGATATACAAGCTGAGAGAAATAATATGAAATTGCCAATCAAAAAATGTGTACTGAGCAGAAAGGCTGTTTTTCCTATTTCTTTTCTAGTCATAACTACACTTGAAAGCAGTTGCCTCTCTATTTATTCCCAAATCTAATTAGTATTAAATTTCAAGCTCCTGTCTGTATTCTTGCTGCTTTAGTAATCTGGCAGGAGTAGAAAGAAATTAATGTCCTTACTTCTTCCAGCCTAGTAATACTAGTAGATTAATCCTTTCCCTATGAGATAAGCTGTCATAAGAAGCAGTGGTGGAACTTCCCCTTGTTTGTTGAGTTATGGACAATGCCTTTTGAACTGCTGAGAAAACCAGTTGAGTAGAGAGTAACACCCACTTCGTATTCCTTAGCTGAATGGTTTCAGCTACTTCCAGTGACAGTAACAGTAATAAGATGTCTAGAGTTAGGTGTTACTGCCTGGGCTAGCATTCACAGAAGCTTAGGAGGTTGTTCAAGGTATTAGCTTGTGGTTTTTTTCTCCCCCTGCATTCAATATAGCTGGTCAACACATGCGGTCTTCTCTTTCTTTTGTTTGCTRAACTTCTTGCTCTGTGAAGGGTATTTTTATTCGTGTAGCCTGACCAAGAAATGCTTCCGATGCAATTCAGGTTTAACAAGTTGCATTGGTAGGAGTTGTTTGAAGAACTTGCTTCTTGTGTTTCTGCCAGCAGACTTCAGTGGCACAGAGGGGAATATGCAGCTGAAGTGAGTAGGATGCTGGAGTCTATAGGGATCAGATTTCCCTATGAAATGCAGGCACCATTTCGGTAACATATTTTGGAGAAACAGGTGGTGCTTGGGATGTGTTATATCTTGATTGGATCAGTTGAATTTAGGGTATTAGAAATATAAAAGAAATGAGTTGAATTGTGAGTAGCAAACCTATCCTTGCTCTTGTGTTACCCAAAATGTAGCCCAAGGTCAGCTACAGCCTGCAAAGTTCTTCTCTATCTTGTACATTACCAGACAGGGAGAAAGCAAGTGATTACTCGAGTAACGGAAAACTGCGGTGTCAAAATGAGAAGCGGTTTCTGTTTTGAGAGAGAAAGGCATGAGCAGATACAGCTGTTTACCTTGGATGTATATAAAATGACTGCTACCCAACTTACTTGTCATGGTCCACTTTAACCAGAGGTTAAYAATGGTGTAATTGTGCTTACAAGGGCTGGTTCAGTCTTTCCCATGGTAGCTCCATGAAGGAGCTGAACCGGTGTGACCACTGAAACCTTGTCTTTGCAGGTTGTACGGTGGGATGAACTATCGGCGGCTGGGAGGAGGAGTAGGTGTTATCAAAATGACACACTGTGAATCCCATATATGGTAAGCACCAAGAGGGAGGGAGACCCCTTGGTTCTCATTCCTAGAAAAACTGAAGAGACTTGTTGACACTGGACCTCTTTGCAGCTGTAGTATGAACGGTCTAGATCCAATGTAACTCTTTGCCGGTGACTCTTTCTATGGAATTATAACAATGACTTCTGTGAGAGTGTGCCCAATGGGAGACCACGTTGTCAGACTCCAGGGAACCACTGGACAAAAGTAGAAATGTTGCTTATGTCCGTGTTTTTTCTAAATAGTCTACATTTTTGAATAAACCAAACTGTAAAAGTTATTGTAGCGTAAACAATGCTGATGTAGAGACCACGTGCTATACTGGCAGTCTGGCAAGGAGGAKGGTTTCCTGCTTCCCCTCCTGCTGTGAGCAGTGGATGTGGCAGCTGTGTGGTGGGCGAAAGAGGAAAGTGATACAGAAAACATTGCTTTTGCCTTATTTATAGAGAGCTTCAAAAAAAGTACTTGACCTGCAAGGTGCCACCTTTGCACAGAAGCTTTTCTGTGCACAGAGTATATTTATTTTTTCATTTAATTTGTATCATGTATTTTCTTTGTATCGCTTACAGCGATAATTCCAGCTTTTTATATACATATATATGTGCATATATATATGTATTTTATATATATATGTATATGTGTGTGTGTGATTTGAGTTTTGACAAGCTGGTGGTTAGGGCAGGGCTATGTCCTGCCAACTATTGTGGTTCCAACCCTTGTGGTATGTTTTAGGGTCTCTTAGAGTACAGGAGAGCTATGAGGATGGGTGCCCTGAGTATCCTTTCAGTCTTGCTGGAGGCAAGTAGAACTCGAACTCTCATCTATTGACTGAATCAGTGAAGTGCCCAAAAAGGGTGAGAGTGAAAAGGATTTCAAATGATGCCTTTTTACTGTACAGTGTATGGTACAAAAGTTCAGCTTTTGTCTCTCCCTTCCCCTGTATGTGAACCTAGAAACAACTAGTTGTTGCTTACTTATAAAAAAGATATCAGTTCTTGTCTGAAGCTGGGACGCAGGTATCATCTGTTAATTCTGACTAGCCTAGATCAACACTCGCTTCTCAGGTTCTGGCTAGAATGGCAGACCCGCAGTCAGCTCCTGCTGAAAAAAGCTTAGACCAGCATCATCTTAGCTGCCCTCCTGCCTCTTGTCTGTGTCTTTAGAATTCCTCTTGTAAAACACTGACCATGATGAGATGGTACCCTCCCTTTTAGTGATTTTTATGCACTTTGCCTCTGTGTGTTTAGAGCAGGGAAAGGTATGAGGCTCACTGAAGAGTTTGGAGGGGAGGGACTGTTTGCTGGCACTCTGAATAACTGTCACGTTTCAGTGACTGCGGAGGCACCCAGGGGTGGGGGGAGAGGAAGGAGGAACTCTAGACTCAAAGGTTCTGATATGTTTGTACTGTAATTTCTATCTAGTATGAAAGAATGACCTTTTGCACCCGATATAACTTTGGACCTTACTAAATCTGATTTTAAAAGAGGACTGTAAATTCTTGAGATGAAAAAGGCAGTGCTGACATCTTAAGTTCTTTAACTTCATAGTTTGATTCATGTAACTCAGCATTTTAATGTGCTTGAATATAGTAAAAAGTAATAAATGGGTCATTAAAACTTTTTTAAAAGCCCCTTTTCCCCTGAAGGTCGGTATTCTTGTGTTTACATATGAAGATCATTTGCACCTTTACAAGGAAAACAAGTATTCTGTAAACAAATGTTTACATCTATCATTTATGCTTTTTTCTAGCATGAGTAACTTGTATAAATAGTGCTATCTTAATAAATTTCTTCTATGCTGTTCTTTGTCTGTTCCTTTGGGTGAAAGCAGTGGACTATGCTTTTGTATAGTTTGTGTGGACATAGATGCTGGGTTTTTTTTCAGATACCAGTCCAAGTAAAACTGGCTTAAAACTGCTGTTTGGTGTTACCCTCAATTGCTTAGAAGCACATCATTCAGAACCAGCTTTTTCTGGAAGAAAGTATCTGCGCTATCTGGCTAAATCTAGCCCTGTTCATTTAACTGCAGTTATCAATGCGGACTATACCCCCATTTGCAGATAAGCATGTACAAAAAAAAGTAGCTTTTCATTCCAGCAATACCTTACAGCTAGGCTGTAGTAGGTACCACACATATGTAGCAAAGCATCACTCTTGAAAGCTGAGTATGGCTGTAGTTCATATACATACTCCACTGTAGTTTCATATGCTATTAGTCTGTGTTCTTAAGGCAAGGAAGAGGTTAAAAGAGGCTATATGGAATTTAGKTTTTTAGATATTCTTTGCAAATCTTTAGACATATGCAGATCTTTAGATATGCAAATTTGTTGGAAAGAACTGAGAATTAGATTTAAAACTAAGTCATGGGTGTAACAGTCCTGTTTTCAAATCAAATACAGGTGCCAGTTACATCAGACCTCCTACTCCTGCTTTACCCAGTGTTCCTCTGAGAATAGCCTTGAGATAGAAAACTCAGACAGATGTTTCAAAAAAGGAAACTAAAGCATCAGAAGTGATAGTTAAAATAGCTGCTGAGCTGTCAAGACCTTCAGAAGATTGCTTAGCTGCTTCTACCAGGGTAAGAGTTATCGCTTTACAGACTGCAACCTTTACAAGCAAAAAAAGTCCATCTTTACCTAGTAAACAAAAACTAAAAACAAGTGCATGTTTCTTTGGTTAATTCTGGAAATAATTATTAAAAGTAGATTAGGAACTAGGCATGCAATTATGTCATGTTAGGCAGTTACATCTTTGTGTGGCTGGTTCATGTCAATGTTGCTGGGGAAGAGAATGAAGAATGGTTTCAGTGACAGCTGACAAATAAATGCTAAAGTTGAGTGGCTGGGCAAAGAAGGGAAAACTTGCATCCCTGCCTAGGGGGAAGGTCATAGCACAAACTCATCAGACCTTAGATACATTGCACAAGTGTGAAGCTATTACAAGTGAAGTATATAGGAAACTATACTTTAAATTTTGCTGCTCACAGAATTATTTAAGAGGCAACAATTAGTAGTTTAGTCAGGTAAGCTATAGTTGTAAATAAGCACCACACAAATACATATTGAATCAGATATACATGGTCTTTACTTTGCTCATTGGCAAAAGATGGCAAGTATTTTCTTTATTTAGTACTGTAATACAAAAATCATAACACTTAACATGTACTTACTCTACTTCCTTTCTGCTCATTTAAGCTATAACCAGGCACTGTGCACTAGCTGTCTGAACTCCTGCCTGCTGTAGAAGCACCCATAGCTCCAACCCCCCAGCTCTCTAGCCTACAAGATTACACTGAAGACAACAAACATCAGGCAAAGAGTAGTAAATATCTAGCTTATACACAGACCTCCATTTCCTGTGTATTAACTTGTCTGAGAGGACCAACAGGCTGCACACACAAGGCAGTTGTCAGTCTCACGCTGTTCGCCGTAGCCTGACCGGGACCTAGATGAACACTTTATGACCATTACCAGCTGGCCTTAGCAAGCCAGAAAGGAAGTTAGAGACCTGGGTTTTTCTGCCCTGGGTTGGAGATCATGTACCCTTTCTCAGGTGTGCCTGACTTTGCATTTAGTCACAGTTTAGCTAAGGCTAAGGTCTAGATAGCTTAGGCTAGCTAGTTAAGTGGAAACCAACTTGCTATTTGAAACAACAGAAATACCTGTCATTAAGTTGTATCCAAGAATTTGCAGAGTTTATCTCCTAGCCCCTGGCTGATTCTACACATAAATGAACAGAGTGACTATGATAAAACAGAGGTGCTTAATAAGCTATGAGAAGTTTGTACTGTAGCCCTTCCTCAGGGCAAAATGTCTTCTTGTCTTTGCTGTGCGTGACATTGAATTACACCTGGTTATGGAGTTGAGTGCAGGAGTTAGAGTCCKACTTTGGACAGCCAGCATCAAAGGAAAGAAGGTGCTGCAGGAGTGAGTTTCCAATCACTTTCTCAGCATACATCTCCAACAGTAAGCTTTTTTAGCATGAAGATTTACTGAAGTGACTCTCACTGGATCTGAGAGATGGCTAGTTCGGTCAGTAGCATCAGCACTCCAGTTAGGTATTGGCTTTGTAGAAACTGTAAGAAAGAAAAAAAGCATGTCAAAACAAAAATTGCAGTTGCCAGATTYCCACACCCTGAAATGGTGGAAACCAACTACCAAGTGTTCCATGTGACTAGTCAGCTTCTCTGTTGTTGTTTGCAAGGTACCTTTGTTACTATTTTGACCCTGGATATGGAGAAAACACACAYGCCTACATGCTGCTCCTTTCAGAGCCCTGACTTCTGCTCCTGTCCCCTGTGAAGCAGGGTACCTAAGAAATGCCCCTGCTCCTACTCCAGCTTTTTGGAAGGGGAGAACCCTAGCACTTCCACTCCTTTGGCTACCTCCCTCCTTCTGCAGGAAGGCAACTGTGCCAGTTTCCTTGAATACCCATATTTTTCCCATATTGAATGTATGTCTGACTTGAACTTATCCCTATTACGGAAGAGCCGTAACTGAGTTTACACAACACACTTTCCCGAAGAGAACCCTGCTTCAGAAAGCCTATTCAGTTGAGTATCTCTTGTGTTTACTTACCTGCAACATAAAGCTGTTTCAGCCACTTTTAAACTACTACAGGTAAGAACAGGCAATGTAACACTAACATTTGGTGGTTTGCAGTTGTCCTACCGAAGGGCAAAATCGTTAAAAGATGCTTCCCAGCAAAGCTTATTTTCTTTCATTTGAYGAACTCATGGCCAGGAGAGGTGCATGGGTGGGGTCCCAGTTGTAGCCTCTAACATTCCCTCTACCCAGAACAATGAAGCCAGCACACATCATAGACTAAATTTAAGCAATTGCATTTACCTTTAACTCAGAAGACCATATTGTATTGCTTGAAGAAACTTCAGGAAGGATTAATCCTCTATGGTTTTAAAGCATATTATAGATAGCTCTATAGAGAGACCAGCACCTTTATGAAAAGGGTTACAAGTGAAGTATTTTTAAGCAAGTTGTTTTGACTCTTAAGATCATCTGCTGTCWCTTGGCTCACCCACACCAGTTTTTTATATAGCAGGTTAATTATATGTGTCTTCTGTCTGTATCTTAATAACTGCAATACTAGAAAACTAACTTTTATTTCAGGCTTTTGATTAAGTTTGGGATCTTTTAAGCCTAAGTTTTGGCCAATGGACAAAGAAACTTTCCTGTTCATACTGCAGCTAATACACCTATTTCTAGCCCAAGACTAGGGTTACTAGCTTCAGCTGCAGTACAGTAGTAAAATACTGTATTGATAGCTGCTCCAATGCCAGAACTAATCATGACCAATAAAAGCTGAGGGTTTAACTAACTTCTTGTAGGAAATTATGCATAAAAACTTGAAACCTTCATTTTTAAAAGTAAGGCATTTCTAGTCAGGTACAACTATTTTATTAGTCCAGCATTAGTTAGGACAACACACTACTTAAAACCTCACCTTTATAATCCCATCACAGTGTGCTGAGGCAATTGTTGTAGAAACTTTCACCAGTTTTGTAGCTGACAAGTGGATCTTAAAGTGTCTGTGGAAGTGAGAGTAAAGGCAGTCCATAAAGACGTCCACCTCTTCTTGAGTGATCTCTCCTGGAGTTTTTTGGACTGTGTCCCACAGAGCTTTTGCATCCTCTGGATGAATGGCATATGAAATATCCAGAGGCTGGGGCAGACAGGGGACAGAGAAAACAAGTTCCACRGCAGATGCAGTTTTGTCCACTTTGCATCCAGTCCACATAGCTGCCATCCAACTGAGGTTGAGAGGGCTGATGGCTAAACGGCGGAAGCAGCAGTCAAAAGTCTTCTGAAACCAACTTCCAACAATGGACGTGTAACTCTCTGCCCCACTAGCAAGAAACAAAGGTAAACAAGTGAAGTCCTCTGGCACGTTCTCGGAAAGGTCATCTCCAGACACACAGCAGAACCAGCCYGACCATATCAGTTTCTCTTCTGAGTTTTTTGGGGCAGCTGGTGATCTCGAAGAAAGCTGGGATGGGGAAAAGAAGCATTTGAATGCTACAGAGCAAGTTTGACTTTTTTTAGCCAAAGATGGTTTCTGTTTTATAATTTCAAGTGTTTGGTAGAAGATTTTTCTCAGGACCTCACATGCAACATTGTTTTCTGTAAAGCTCATACAGTTATTCAGTCTCTCTCTGCTACACCCCTAAAACATGTGGGCAATTCTGTTGAAAACGGTGGGAAAAGCACTTTTTACTTCATTAGGAACAGTCCTGAAATCTGAGTTTATGCTGCTTAAAAAGAACCAATCCATAGTACATCCTATAACCATTGCCATACTGAACTTCGCAGTTCAGTAGCATCTTTCACTTGAGGCAAAGCATTTCAGAAATATTAATTAGACTTGAGCTATGGCCAGGAGGTAGGATTATACCAGCTTTATCCAGGAAGCTRAATAACCTGTCTGAGTTCTTGCAGTAAATTGATTACTGAACTAAAAAATTGGACAAAGATTGTTCCTTATAGTCTTACTCTGATCTTACCAAAGAGTTGAACTCAAAATTGCAATTAAACATATCCGTTGCTTATGAGATGTTCTGTTCCAATTAAAAATAGACAGGATTCACTTTCATTAAATCTCAACAGATACTACAGTGATTATTCCATATAGCTAGGGTTTAGTGTTTTTTGTTTGTTTTTGTTTTGGTTTTGGTTTTTTTTTTAAGAGACAGAACAAAAGCAACTTGTGAAATGCAAGTCTCAATTATAATTATCGAAACTGCTAGGAAGACTCCTTACCTGCACGAGAATCGCAGCCTGGTCTTGGTCACTACCTTTCAGGTCTGGAAGGCTGGAGACAGCCACTTTGATGTCCAGCTCAACCCCTATYTCCACTGCCAGTCCTTTCTGCTTCTCGGCAGCAATAAAAGCACTGAGCAGCCTAGCGTAATCCTTCAGACGGGCGTCAGAGAATCTGTACAGAGGGGTCACGCTGTATAAGGTCCACTGCTTGCGCAGTAGAAACGCTGTTTTCTGGGGATCTGTGTTTTCCTAAAAAAAACCCGATACAATAAAAAGTTAAGAAAATGATATTAAAACCCACAGAACAAGGCTAGCTTCCCCCTTCAGGGCTTACGAAGGGACGCCCGGCCCACACGGCCCGGGCTCTGCGCCCGAGCAGGGGCGGTTTTCCCGCCACGCAGCGCCGCGGCAGCGGTGCCGAGCGGGAGGCGGCAGCGAGTCCCGCGGACGCAGGGAGCGGAGGGGAGCGAGCTCGGCCGGGGGACGAGGCCCGGCGCCGGCGGGGCAGCCCGGCTGAGGGGACAGGTAGGCCCCACCACCCCGGCCCTACCTGGGAGCGCGGCGCCGGCGAGAGCGGCTGACAGGTGGGGCTGAGCCCGAACCGCCCGTGCGCCCGCCCAAACAGCGGCCCCCGGGACAGCCGCCCGGTGCTGGGCAGCGTCCGCGCCGCCCCGTCCGCCGACTCCATGGCCGGCACCGAGCCCGGCGCCGCTCCCCGCCGGGCGCCGTTTGAACACCCTTCCCGTCGGACCCCGCGGCGCGCTGGGCGGGGCGCCGCCCCGGCCGCCATATTTGTGGCGGGCGGAAGCAGGGGACGGAGGAAGTGGCGCTTGGCCGGCGGGGTGAGGTTCCTTCGGCCCGGCCGCTGTGCCGTGGCTCGGGGCGAGGAGACCTTCCCCCGGCAGAGCGCGGGGGAGCTGCGCCTTACCGTGAGGCGACCCGCGCCTTACCGTGAGGCGACCCGCCTGTCTGCGGCTGGCGGCCTCCCGGCACTGGCTGCAGGGGCTCTGCTTCCCGCCGGTGCCCCAGGCCCCTCAGGGGGACGGGCCTCCGGGGCTGGGCTGCCCCTGAGGGGGAGAGGCTGAGGCGGGGGCGCTGGCGCTTTCCCGCCTGCATCTTCATTTTTAACGACCCGCAGGTTTGTGACGGACCCCTCTTGTTTCTGATTCAGGTGCAGGCTGCGAAATGGCTCTTTCCCGCCTGCTGCGGCTGCTGCCCGGGGCGCTGCCCCCGCTGGCCCGGCCGGGCTGCGGGCGGGCTCTGCACCGGGCCGGCCCGGCCCCGGCCCCGGCGGCTCCAGGTGAGAAAGAAGTGTTTGTCTTATCCACGCTGCCGCCTCTTCTGGGTTTTGGTTGCTATTTTTCTCCCTGAGACACAGGTCAGGGTGGTCTGCAGAGGAGACTAAAGGCACACTCATGATAAATTGTTTTCCCTGGATCATTTTTTTAAATGTCTTCTACAAATCATGTTTTTATTTGACTTTTGGCATCTCACAGTGAATTGTGATTCAAAGTATATCAAAACCAATTTGTCTAAATTGCTTTTTTTTTTTCCCCCTGAGCTCTTACTTTGCTTTTTTTCCCTTTGTCTGTAGCACACGATGTATAAACAACAGGGGTAGCTAAATGCCTAACGTGAAAACAAACCTTCTTGCCCTCTACAGCCTTTAGGCTGTGCTAACAGTAGCAAGGGAGACTAGCTCATATAGTTATACACACACATATATATGCCTAGGTAATAGTATCCTTCAGATTTCTCCTTGCAAGCTGAAACCCTAGCATGTTCTGTAAACGGTGTGCTTGGTTTTATAGCTTAAACCATGATGCCAGGCAGTATGGGGTCTGTGGACAGTCTTCTGTAGTCATGGTTCAGGCCTTTTAGCAGCAGTTGCAGGCAGGAAACTSTTCAATGTACACCCACATGGTGGGTGTCAGTATGTTTCAGTCTCGGTTTGTCAAGCCTCCTTTCTGCTGTGTCTTCTAGATTTGAATGTGGAATTGTCAGCGTGCCTTGGGACTGATCTGCAGCTTTTCCTTCTCTTGCCCCTGAAATTTGCAGGGCAACGATTTGCAGCAAGACTGTGTTCAGATTTCTGTATGGAAGTTTGACTGAAGCATGGAAATAATTCCTCTTAAAAACTTGTTTAGAATAATTTAATGTCGTATTTATGTCCTAATGTCTTACAGCAGTTGTATTGGCAATATATGGAGTAATTTCTTTGTATATGTCTAAATTATGTTGGTGTTGGGGRGTGGAACTCTGTAACTGTTTTGCCTTGCTTGTCTGCAAAAGCCATGAAAGAATTTATTATTTTTATTCAAGACTTCAATAGCTTCGTCACTCGGACCAACACTTGTGGAGAGCTGCGTTCCGCTCACGTGGGACAAGAGGTCACACTGTATGGATGGATTCAGTATCAAAGGTAAACACAAATCAAGGTGACAATGGAGATGCTTATTTGCCAGATCCAATGTATGCTCTAGGGCTGGATTCAAACACTTTTCTTATGCTTCAGGTTATCTTTTCGTATCCTGCAGTGGTCACTTATGAAGTGAGTAACAGTKGAGAACTGTGCCAGATCAGTATTTAAAATCTCAGTTTCATACAAATGTTAATTGATCCTCACTACAACACTGTAAAGCAGTTAAATATTATTACCCTCGTTGTATAAGAGAGAAAACAAGTAATAGCATATTTATAGCAATTCTAACAGCTGTGAGCAAGTAATTTCTTTTATATGTCCTTAAATTTTAAGCAAATGATGTTTGTCTTTTCAGCTACAGCATCTAATGATGCAATTTTGAAGTATGCAAGCTTTGTTTAAAAAAGAAATATTAAGAAAAGGTAGTAAGCAGAGGATGAAATGTTAATTCCAAGTTTGCTATAGGTGGCGTGATATAATCGCTCCTAATGGAGTTGTACATTTTGTAAATGTAGGGTGAAAARCATGTCTGCCTACAGCATGGACAGTGCTCCAAAATATTGTGATTCTGGGTATGGGCTTGTAAAATGGAGATAAGTCCTGTGGCTTTGATGAAATAAATTTGGATCAGAAGTTGCATTTTGCGTTTTACAGTCCAGAGAGGCTGGTTTTTATCCAGCATTGTTCTGCAGTGATAGTCTGCGKGGATTTTTTTGTGGTTTTTAAGGAGGTCCTGAGCATCTCATCTTTGAACAGTCGTGGGTGGAGTTCCAGGAAACAAGAGTTGGGATTATTGCAACAGGATCGTTGCGCTCTTGCTTTTAAAGACAGCCAAAGCGTGTTCCATTTGACAGCTTCTTGATGGATTAAGTACAATGGTAGCTGTCTCTACTGCAGCTGAAGAGAACAAAATTTACGGTTCTGGGTCTAGGAGTATGGATTGTTCATGTGAAACTTTTTATGGGACCAGTGTTGTCCTTCTTGTTTTGTGGTTGGATTTTTTTTTTTTTTTGTATCCATGGGTGAACTTTAATTTTATTGCTTATCTAAATGCATTTATCTGAACGATGTTTCCCAGCAGGAAATTGCACGTGTTTGGAATACCTGCTCTACATGGATTAATGTTGAAGTTAAAATCCTGCTTCTCCTTGTTATTTGCACATTGTTTGTCTGTGGCTGGGCAAAATCTGAAACAAATTGTTCAGATTAGATTCAGATGTGGGAAAAGTATCTGTACATACATTASTTGGAAGTGCTTTGAGATTAGTCACAAGGTACAGAAAGTAGCTAGTTGCCATGTGCTTTGGCTTAAAAAGCAGAAGACTACTGAATTTTTGAAAAAACTGTTTTTCCTTTTGTTTTTCATGGATCAGACAAGGCCTGTTTCTGGTTTTGAGGGATTTCCAGGGACTGACCCAGATCATCATACCACAGGATGAGGTAAGTGCTACCAAAATATGAGTCTCTATTACTTTTATTTTTCCTTTGGTAGCTTGGGTCCAGCAGACATGGAGAGCAGAATGAAGTACTTTGTCAGACTGAGTGCTCTGACTCACAAGTAGATTTAAGTGTTATGAGAGCCCTGATCTGACACTGCGCAGAAACATTAATGCTGTTTCCTCTGACTTATGAGGAGTGATCCTATATTCAAATGGGCCTTTAAGAAATGAGGCCCCTGAGCATGGTGTATTTGTCCTGTTGTTTGAATTTCTGTGAGACATTGTCATCTTCCTGCAGGCACATTCCCATGTGAAGAAGCTCTTGTCTAATGCCCCAGTGGAGTCTGTTGTGCGAGTGACTGGAATTGTGTCTCCTCGGCCCCCAGGGCAGGAGAATCCGGTGAGGATGTTGGGGTCTCTCAGGGGTTTTATTCCTTGTGGAAAAGAGCACTGGATGGTAGGATTATGGTGGGTTTTGTGTCATAGCTTTGCCATGGGTTGTGGATGTGTGACAGCCTATCCTCAGATAATGTGAGATGAAATAGCTGCTATGACATGTAACTTAGGAGAACCTCAAAGCACATTACAGGCACCCACGAATTAAATTGTATTCCAGCCCTTTGAAAGGATAATGGCTAGTTTTTTCAGGCTTTCAAAGTGTGGTTGAGAATTACTTTTTCTTGAAAGTAACTATTATCATCACAAGTTCCACAGCATATGATGACCTGTTTCTCACTCGGAGTAGATTTTGCTGTTCTCATTGTATAGGAAACAGAGGTTGAATAATTTTTTAATGTTATGCATTCCTCAGCTCTCATTGTAATCAGCCATAGACTAATCTGTCAGGGTTGTACATATCCCATCACTGGCAGGCCTAAAAAGAGAACCTGGATTTATGACCATAACTTTTTTGTTCTGACAACTTATAGGTGTCCATAAAGAATGCAGGCTTCAAGCAGTGCTTTTATTTCTTTTAATCATTTATCATTTTGTTGGAAGGTTGTATATACTTTCCCCTGGTAAATAGAAAGAGTGCTGTAGGATGAATGAACTTTGATGTGGCACAGTGCTAAGTGGGGGAARCTGTCTGTTCTCCCTGGGATCTAAGAAAAAGAAGACTAGTTCTGAGAACTGGTGTTCAGAACTGGAAGTTCTGAGTTCCTCACAAGTCGCYTTTTTTGACTTGTATTAAGGACTGATGGTGGTGCTGCTAATGCACACTAAAATGTATACTGTGTTGTTTCATTGAAGCTAATGGAACTAGTAGTTTGTCCAAATGCGTGTGCCCTAGAAGGGTCTGTGCCTGACTGTTCCTCTGTGCTCAGCATGTCCTTCACAGAGAAGGCAAAGGAAAAGTAAGTATATTTCTTGTAGAGATCAGTATGCTACTGGGAAAGAGCATGCCTTCTTTGGTAAGGTGACTTGTGTTTTTCTGAACAGAAGGGAAATCTAGGAGAAATCTGTCCTTGAGAGAAGTTYTCTGAGTTACACTGTGTTAGAAGGCAGGGAGGATAATCACATGGGTTTCTTTTTTTCCCCCGATCATCTCTGAAATACCTTTGTCCAATTGTTTTCCCTAAGTTTTGAATCTAATTTTTTTTTCTTGCCTTTTTGCTCCAGAAAATGCCAACAGGGGATATTGAAGTGAAGGCAGAGACTGCAGAGATTCTAAACTCCTGCARGAAGCTACCTTTTGAAATCAAGGATTTTATCAAGGTGTCCGTGGTTTTTCTTTTTTTTATTAAAGTGGTGGCTTTTAAATAAATTGGGAATTTGCCCAGGGTGATGGCAAAACATCTGAGAGCTTCGTCTGGTTCTCCCAGCTCTGCTTTGGGGCAAGGATGGTATTTAAAATAGGGGTGCTGCTTGTTAGCTGTGAGGATGTATTTCTCATTAGAGTTAAGCAGAAAACAAGGCTTAAATGATTCCAGTGCACCGGGTTTTCAAATATCTCTGTAAGAACAGATGGTAAAGGGAGGAGTGAAAGAAATCAGGCTATGCTAGCTTTTTTGAGAGTGTGAAACAGAACCTGCCAATGCACTGCTGTGTTTTAAGGCAAGAGTGCTTAGTCTTATCTGGGCAAGTAGCTAGTCAGCCAGAGGATTTTCTTCCTCTGTAAGTACACAGTCTTGTAAGAGGTTAGTTTTAGTGCAGGCTCCATGGTGTAGGAGTGGCATCACTGTTAATTGAAGATATTCTCTGTGCCATTGAAACTGTGACTGATAGATAGGTGTTGGAATTGGGAGAACTGGGTCCTTTTCCTTCCGTGTTACGGGTCCTGGACAATTCCCATCGTCCACACTACTTTAGTTTTCCTCTCTGTAATAAGGATGTATCACCATTTAGTTGTTTCTTTAGATCTATGTATGATACCACTCCTCTGCTTAAAAATTGCAAGGAGGATTGCTACAGTCTGTTGCAGTGGACTGAGAATAAGGAGAGCTGAAATCCTGAGCTTTGTTGAGGCAGCTTTTATCACAGTAAATGTCTGGCTGTTTTGTTCTTTTTTTTTTTTTTTAAAGCAATTGTTATGCATGGAAACACTCTGTGGCTGATGTTTGTCTGTGTAGGTTGAGGGTGTTGGGTGGGTTGTGGCAATAGAGCAGCATCCTTTTTTAGCTTCCCCCTTTTGTCCTGTGGCTTTAGGAGTAGCTTCATTGGACATGCAATTTGAATGTTGTCTCTTAATCCTAATTATCTCTTGTCTCCAGAAATCAGAGGCCTTACGGATGCAGTATCGCTACTTGGACTTGCGTAGCTTCCAGTTGCAGTATAACCTGCGGCTGAGATCACAGATGGTGATGAGGATGCGGGAATATCTGTGTAACCTCCATGGTAAGAAAYGTGCTTGAAGTACAGTGTGCAGCAAACAACATTTTAGCCCTCTCTTCTTCTGTTTCCTATTGCTGGGAGAGTTTGCCAATCAACTTGCTCTCCAAACTGGTCCCGCTTAGTAAGGACATGTCTGCTTGCAGTGGGGTCTTTAGAGGGATGTTGGCAGGCCTGAAGAACAAAGTATGTTGAAATCTCTTCGCATGCTACAAACCAGTTGTTTCAAATGAGCTATATCCAGTGAGAAAAGGCCTTTTGCAGATAGTTTCCCTCTTTTGGTCACCCAATTTGAGGCCTGTCAAAGGGATGGATTTCTTACAGGGCTTTTGCTTATCTTAAAATCAGGAAGTCCTTTTTGGAAAAGCAAAGYCTAGTTCAGAATTGGTAGAGAATTAACAATTTTTCAGCCTATATGGAGTTCTCTGTCATCAACAGTTCTGGCAGGACATCAGGGTGGTTCAGAGCCTTTAAATCTGTCATTACACAAGTTATTCTTGGAAGCAGCAAAATCTGTAGATTTTGGAAAGGCTACATGGTATGCTAGATTGTCTATTTTGCTGACTAACCCTACTCTAGCTTACTTTCTGTCATACTAGTTCTCCCTGCTCTCAGCATATTCTGTGTCTGAAGCATGYGTTTGTTCCTCAGGGTTCGTGGATGTAGAAACTCCAACGCTCTTTAAAAGAACCCCAGGGGTATGTATTCTGTCAGTAATGCATTTTAGCCTCTTGCGATTGTGTAGGCAGTTCATGGTTCAATTATTGTAATGGTTGAATTATTGTCACTCGGCCTTCATTGCTGTTCCTTCACTAAATAAAAGCTCATGTGCAAATTTCTGATATCATCCTTTTAAAAGTAGAAGGAGTGAAAGGGAAGAGGTGATATCTTGTGTCTTAATTTTGAACCTTCAAATGAATAAAGCTTCTGTCATGTAGAGCATGTTGAATGCAAGTCCTGTGCTGGGACAGCCAGATTATAAAACCAAAATACTTCCTCTAAGCACTGTTTCCCCAGCATTTTTCTCTTAACTGGTAGGTTACTGCAGTGGCACTGCTCAAGTCATTTTAATTTCTGAGTTTATATTCTTTTCTTTCATTTCAAAAATAATCAGAGAAGAGAGCTGTAGCCCAGGAATTGTTGATGCAACTAACACATGGAGTTCTTGCATTTAAACCCCTGTCTTGGATGGTGTATTGTTATGCATTAGTCTCTCAGAGCAGAAGGTGGAGAATCCTCCTTCGGGATATTTTGGACCAAGTTGATTAACAGATTTTTTTTTTAAGTACAATGTACAAACAGCTATCTCCTTGCAAGTGGGATTCCATAATGGGGAAAATAGGTCCTTTCCTCTTGCGCTTCTAGTCAGTGATCTCTGTCAGAAATTGAGGCCACTTATTTGCTGAACTGTGTAAGCTTTTCTTTCTGATGCTAGGGAGCAAAAGAATTCCTTGTGCCCTCGAGGGAAGCGGGCAAGTTCTACTCTCTGCCGCAGAGTCCTCAGCAGTTCAAGCAGCTCCTCATGGTTGGAGGCCTGGACAGGTAAGAGTTTCTTGGACTCCTGTTCCCTGCACGTCCTGTCCAGGGTTTGCTTGCTTTGATCTGTGAAGTTTTAGATACTTCCCCAAAACTGCCAAGGGTTTTGTGTTTTGAAGAGGAATCCTTAAATACTTAGGATTTTTCAGCTAGGCCAGGCCCTTTGCCCACCCCTGAGCAGTAACGCCTCCCAGTAAGAGGAAATGTCCTGTTTGAAGGTTGAAATCTTCACTGTTGTTTTAAATGGAAACCTGATCTGAAGTCTGCCTGAAGGGCAGAAAATGTAGTGTGTGATAAAAGCCTTTCCAAGAGTAACCTATAGAACTAATTGAGATGAGGCTGGGCAGCTGAGCAGGACTGAGACAAGGAAAGCATGTTCTCGGGGTGCATGAGTACAAAGCTTTTAACTGGGCTTGTTCCTCCAAATAAAATTGAAGGAGAGGGAGGCAGTTGTTCATGCAGTGAACTGCAGGCCAGGTCTTGACTGTGAGTTTTGCATGGCCCTTAGTAGAGTCCAGGCTTGGAGCGGAAGGTGGGAAAAAGGGTTGCGTATGGCCCTGTTGGGACACAGCTCACCTGGTAGCCTCCACGTGCCTCTGGAGGTATGGTGGGAGATGGAATACAGCTGCTGATACACTTCCTTCTACTCAAAATTTCATGCTTTTGAGGGGATGGGAACAACCAGGGGTACGATCATCTGCTGCAAAGGGAACAGACCTTTTTTTTTTTTTTTTTTTCTTTATGGTCAATTCACAGAATCACAGAATCATTTAGGTTGGAAAAGACCTTTAAGATAATCGAGTCCAACTGTAAACCTAACACTGCCAAGTCCACCATTTAAACCGTGTCCCTAAGCACCACATCTACCTGTCTTTTAAATACCTCCAGGGATGGTGACTCCACCACTTCCCTGGACAGCCTGTTCCAGTGCTTGAYAACCCTTTCAGCGAAGCAATTTTTCCTAATGTCCAACTCTATAGCCACAATTTAATTTAGGGTACTTTAAATTGTTATCTGAGTAAAAGTCCTATTGCAGATACTTTCAGGTTGCTCGCTGCTACCGAGATGAAGGTTCGCGGCCTGACAGGCAGCCTGAATTCACTCAGGTAACCAGCTCGCRCTGCCTTTTACCCTCCTCCTCACCCCAAACAGCTTGTCGCTGGTTTCCTTTCTGAAGGCTTAGTTTCTGCTGGCTCTTGTGCTGCTTGGGGGGTACAATGTTGTTTGCTGCGTGTTTCACAGACAGCCCTTTGAAGTCAGTATGGGACGTGCACAGAGTGGTTATTGTCCCTGGGTGACTGCACAGTCTCAGGTGCAGCARATGTGGGAATTGTGCTGCAGCACTGCTTGTGCTTGATGACGCAATCTCTTCCTGTCTTGCTGGRTCGGGCATCCCATTCCTCTGCCTTGAGATCCCAGGCAGCGTTAGCCTGGTTCATTCAAGGCTTCTCCTTCTGTCCTAGTCATCATTACCTCATTCAGTTATCTGAGGAGATCGTGTGCTGAGTCATCAGGCTGCAGGGAGATCATAAGCACACCCTCAGTCTAATACAGTCATGCTATGATTTAATGTAGTATATTGTTTCTTTTTATGCTGGCTTTATAGTCAAGGGCTTCTGCAAGTAGCAGTGCAAAGGCAAAACCTGTAGCTAATGTGGAATCCCCCCTCTTGTTTTCTATTTTAAGATAGATATAGAGATGTCATTTGTAGATCAAGCTGGAATCCAGAGATTGATAGAGGGCCTCCTGCAATATTCCTGGCCTGAGGAAAGAGGCTGCATTACGACTCCTTTTCCTTCCATGACATACGAGAAGGCACTGGCTGACTATGGGACTGATAAACCAGACACACGGTTTGGGATGAAGGTGAGGGTTTGCCCATTGGAAAMTTGCAGCTTTTACATTCTGTTAGTGTTTTAAGAATGTTTAAGTCATGTATATGTGATTGGCTGAGGTTCTTAATGCTGTAATTTACCTAAGGTGTCTATCCCATCATTGCTGCTTTGTACAGGTAATYGTCTCTTGCAGAAGGGAGGGTTTGATTATTTGGTTGTGGTAAAATGCATGTTTTTAGAACATTTTATTTTAAAGATAATGTAGTGTTAGGAAGCAATGTATCTTGACTGTCTTAGGAACAGAAGCCCATAAGGCATCCACAGATACTGTAAGTGCTTTTCTCTACTGCGCTCCAAAGCATACTCCTGGTGAGCATGCTTCATAAGACGGGCTTCTCCAGCCTTTTAATGCCCTGAAGATATTTTCAGGATAACCAACTACGGTTGTGTGCATACACTGTTTGTTTATGAAATAAGAGTATGAAAGTATGAAATAAGAATATTGACAAATGTATTAAGAGGAGCAGTGCTGAAAAGCAAGAAAGCATCTTATATTTCCCCTGGAATTAATTTTGGGGGTTTCTTTTTCAGTATACAGRTCACTTCACTGTGGTAGGATGTCACCATCTCAACCTTGGGTTTTCCTGGCTGTTTTGTATTTCTGTTTCTGCAGTGCTCAGCCTCCTAATGGTTATTGCCACTTGGCCTCATTAATTTCTTTCTATGAAGCATTTGATTTCTCTGAGCAATGAAATGATATCCCAGGGAATGGTGTTGAAGGTGTTAAGACACAGGTGCAGGATTTTTGCTTCATGTTCCTACCACCACAGCTTTTTCCCATGCTCTCTCCTTTCTCAGATAGTGGATATCAGTGACTTTTTACGAAGATCAGACATTCAGTTTGTGCAGAAAGCACTCAGTTACCCACACGGCACTGTCAAAGCCATTTGTATCCCTCAGGGAGTGGTAAGTGATGCTTTTACATACCGCTTATGCTTTATGTGAAATAAGATGCCAATTTGAATTCCTTTGTTAGTATGGAAGTGTTCCTTGTTATTACTGGGGGAGTGGTGTCCTTCAGGGAATTTGGGATTGGTTGTAATTGATGTCAGGTTGGGCTGAGTGGTGTTAGAATGGAGATGATCAGGCGACAGGAGGAATATATTGTCCTCAGGAAGGGGAGGAAGAGAGCAGAGCTGCAAGATCCCTTGAGGACAGGAAAGCCTTTTGGGGCTTCAGCTTGCTTTTGTCATTGATGGCTTCTGATGTGCATCTGAATAATAAATTGTGCCCTGTGGCAAGAGATTGAAATAGAGCCTTGTATGGCACAGCTCTGTTCTGGACTAGTGAGAGAAAGGTCAGGTGGTTACAAGCCCTTCTCATGTTTGCTTTTGTTGCATCTGTGGGCACAATTCATGTCTCATAATGAGAATGTCACGGACCAAATCCAAGGCTGACAAAAGAAGTAGATTATTTGACACAAGTTATGTATTTTGGCAGGGAAGCAGATTTAATTCTGGCTGTGGGCATCTTTGGAACTTGGGCAGTATGGAAAAAAAAATCTACTAAACACAGTTTTATTTGGGGAATAGGACTTTCTGACCATGGTTTAATTTTGGCACAAAGTGCAAGTTACTGGCTTCCCACAAGAGGGCACTAAAGCGTGTGTTTGAGCAAAATAAAAGTGGCATCTTGAGCCCCTCTAAAGATTAAGGATTAGAGTAGCTGAAAAAAATATCAAGATCTTGATGCAGGTCCTGACATCTACTGCACTTCTTTGCATGTGAGAGTCAGCCCAGCTGGTTTCCTTCTGTACCTCCAAACTGAGTGATGCCTTSCCCATCAACAGTGGGGGAATACAGTTATAATCTTGTTCCTGCGTGCTGGAGGCAGTTGGCATGATCTGACTCTGCTGTCAAGCTACATCTGATCTGTGAGCAGGGACAAAACTGCAGTCAGATGTACAGCCTCTTCTCGAAAGGAACCCTGGGAGAAGACACCCAGCTGCAGTCTAGTGCTGTGGTCCCTTTCCCATTTCACAGAACGTGCATTAGAAACAAATAACTGGAGAGGTTTGGAAACAGTAGATTTGAATCCTGGTCAGGCTTTCCATAGATTTTTCTGATGTTTAATGTGTCTTCTCTTGCTCTTTCCCCAGAGATATTTTAAAAATAAAGATTTGGAGTCATTAAAGGAGTCTGCAAAATCCCAGTTTAACCAGGTGAGATAGAAACACTGCTGAGGCATTGGAAATGGTGAATGACAAAGTGTGTATAAAGGCACCTGCAGGCAGAGGAAGGTAGAAGAGCAGTTTTTAATAGCTGAGCGTCAGTGCTTGAGCATGTCATGCTTCAAGACAAGAGAGGGCAGCACTGAACTGACACACTCTTATCTTTCTTTAGGAAATCATGGAAATTATCTGCAGGCCTGATGGAAGCTTGAAGTCTCTGCTTACAAAGTTTCTTGGTGAGAGGCAGCAGTCAGAGCTCATCCAAGCACTGAACATGCAGGTGGATGATGTGGTACTGCTGGCAGCTGGTGAACACAAGCAAGTGGTAGGAAGCATTTCTTGGGTGGCTGTGTGAGTTGAATGTTRCTCGTGATGACTTTGTTATATGACCTTAGTCTAATTCTTCCTATTATTAAAATAGGTCATCATCTAATTCTCTGTTCCTCTGGAGCTGAAGCTATAGCAACAGCAAATAATGCATGAAACGTGCCTATTGCTTTTATTTCCCGCAGTCAAGTTCTGGGAAGAACTCATAACCAAAATGAAGGCTGGCATATAAAACTGGAACAAATCAGTGCCTTCTTCTCTCTTACCTTAACTTAATTTTTAAAGCATCAAACAGATTGGAAAACAAGGTCAACTAGGTAATTTTGTCTCCYATAAGCAGATGACAAGAGTGAAGCACAGCTGCTTATTAGTAGCAGCGATGGGAGATTCTGTCCCTACCCTTCTCTGTATTCTTGCCAGCAGACGTTGCCTTCCAAGCATTGGTTTATGACAAGGTGTCATGCTTTACTTGATAGCCAAAATTTTGTCGTGTTATCTTTCTGTGCCTTCATTTCTCTGTCTGCAAAGTGCAGATCTTACCTGTGCTCCCCCAGTTAATCCACACTTGTGTAGAGCTTGAGATTAGTGTAGGAGAGTTCTGTGAGGATGGAATATTTGGAAGAAAATGAGCTTTCCAGCTCCTTACTCACCTTTCTTTGTCAAACCCTGGAGCTGCTGCTGCCTCAGCAGGAAGGTGATATCTTTTAGGAGACAAGGCAAAAGTGTTTCAGGCAACAATGCATTACAACCGTCTCTGCTGTCTCTGATGCTACCTGTATGAAACACTCTTTCCCTGGTCAGTGTTTGAGAGACTTCCCTATTAGTAAAATTGCCCTGTCTCATTCTCTCCCTTCTCTTTTGCAGTGCTCTGCATTAGGAAGCCTGCGGTCGGAGAGTGCTGACCTCCTTGAGGCGGCTGGGCTGGTCCTCCGTGATCCTACGACTTTTCACTTTCTGTGGGTGGTGGATTTTCCACTTTTCCTCCCCAAGGAAGATAATCCCACTGAACTAGAATCTGCTCATCACCCCTTCACTGCCCCTCATCCTTCAGATACCGGCCTCCTCTATTCTGATCCCACAAAGGTAATTAACTTCATGCCTGCCATGTTGGCTCTTTTACAGCTGCGTGTCCTGGAAAACTGGGCAAGTAGCATCTGTTTTTACTATAAAAAGGGATCTTGTTTCATGGAACTGACTGCATATTGTAAGTATCTGTTTGGAAGAGATGGCTTCCAGATTACCGAGTGGCAAATATGCATGTGTGCCCTTGACAAAAGGGGCTTATAGGAAACAGTTGCTTAAGGGGTGGAGTCATATTCTGACCCATCCCATGTTGCTTCAGGTTTTGATCAACTTTGCAAAAGGATTTGTACTGTTCCCACCTCCGTCAGCAGCAGTCCGTGCCTCTGATAGGACTGGTACCTGAACTGCAAGGTACCACTGAGGGAGCAGTGTTGTAGTAGTCGTGGCTTCATTCCCAGTGTCTCTGCTGTCTGTGTGCAGGTTGGTGTTAAATGCAGCTGTGCCCCAGCCTTGCTAAGGTGCTTATTCTTACTCATTTCTTTCTGCAGGTCCGTAGCCAGCACTATGACCTTGTGCTGAATGGCAGTGAAGTTGGAGGTGGCTCCATCAGAATTCATAGTGCAGAACAACAGCATTTTGTGCTGGAGAAAGTGCTGAAGGTAACGCCTACAGATGTCTCTAATATTCTTTGGAGATTTAAAGGACTAATTAATTTAAATATCCATTTCAAATTATGAAAGAAACACTTGTGTGCTTCTCAGATAAAGAAATACAACTCCTGGCCCTGAGTGGTAGATGACTTCATCATACCTTCATCTTACATTGCTAGTAGGAAGAGCATAGTTTGTCCAGTGACACTTCTTATGTAATTTTGCAGGAGGATTCTGAGGTGCTTTCCCATCTGCTTGAGGCTTTGGAGTTTGGAGCTCCACCTCATGGAGGAATTGCTTTAGGTGAGTGCTTTGTGGATCTCCAGGATGTCGGTGTCTTGTGATTTTTTTTTTTTATTTTATTTTATTTTTTTTATTGACATACTAGATCCCAGGAACAAGCCTCATGCTTGTTAGCAAAAGCTTTGTCTCCTCCTGACAGAGAGGGCTGTTCTGGTGTTGGTGTTTGGCACTACCAACATGTTAACACTGTGTGGGTTTACACAGTGCTTCCACCTCTGTAGCTGCTTTGTAGAAGGGAACAGACATTCTGTCACCAAGCGCAGAATGTTTTGGTGTTCCTCCCCAGTGTCGTAGTGTGATTTAGTTCTTATGCAAGGACCAAATCACATGTTGGTGGCTCTAAGGATGATCCTTATATGCTGTTCTATAAACAACGTATTCGTTAAGATTAGGTCATCTTTATTCTCATTCCTGTGCAGCCAGAACAGGATCCCTGCACTGCATGCCCAGGGGCCTGGGACAGCATGGTACTTTGTTTCATGCCCTGGGTCACAACCACAACCTCGCCCTCTGCTTCAGTCTCACTTCCCTTCTTCCTTATCTGTTTTGCTCACTAATTCAGATCATGTCAGATATTTTTCCTAGAACTTTGCAAATTTGTGGTTTTAAAAAAGAAAATAACACCCACACCCACACACTTCAAAACAAACAAAAAATCCTACAAAAAGCAAAGGTAGCATTTTAACCTTTGGTCTTCTAGTGTGATTTCCCTCCATCCAATCACCCAGAGGCTCTTGTTCTTTTTTAATTCCTCCTAGTTGTAACCCTTCAGAAGAACTGGTTGATCAAGAGATTTGTTTGAGCCGTTAAGCAGAGCCCTGACAGTGTTCCTGCCACTTAGCTGCCCTGGGTTCGTTATGCTGTCTTTGCAAAGGCACTGTCTCTGTSTTGCAGTCCTTGGTGCGTTGCAGAACTTTCTGTAATACTGAAAAGCTTTATTTTGCTAGGCATTTCTGCTCTTTAGGCAAGTCCGTTTCTCTGCTACTGGTTGAGATTAATTTTTTCCCCTTACTTGCTTCAGTTTTATTCTTCAAGCTCAGTAATATTATCTACTCCATCTTTCCGATTTTTCTGAATCGGAGGAAGTAATACAGGGCCATAACTCAAGTGGTTCACCAATTTGTTTTCTGCTTCTAGGACTTGACAGGCTGATCTCTCTCATCGTTGACGCTCCAAGTATCAGAGATGTCATTGCTTTTCCTAAATCCTTCAGGGGACGGGACCTGATGGGCAATGCTCCAGACTATGTCACTCCAGAAGAACTAGAGCAATACCACATCCAGGTTTCCTGGCCTCTTGCAGAAAAAGAGGCAAAGCAAAACTGACTTAAAGCCAGTGATGCAAGCTGATGTGTTTAGCCAGAGGTGGTTACAGCTTCTAAATACTAGAATTCAGTTCAGAAAACATCAACTATTATGGGAGGATGGGGGGCAGTGCAACCACACTGTACCATGGCAATTTCAGGCTTGAATGGGAAATAGGTACGAGGGCTCCCCGATAGGAATTCACCTTTAGGTTGGTAATGGGAAGGAAAAGTAGAAAAGCAAAAGAAAAGAACATAATTTAGCATAGGATATTGAGAATGTTGGCTTTGGGGTGTCATACTGGAGTGATGATGGGATCTAATTTTTCTCACTCCCCACTTTTTCCATGTCCCTTGTAAAGTATTTCTCCTCCCATCTGGAGGAGATAGTATCAGCTTCCCTGCCAGATGATCTGTATTCCTGATGATCACTGAATTTGTTAGCTGAGGACTGTTACAATAGAGCAGTGCTGTGCTGGGCCAAGMGCTCTGGGCACTTCACAGCAAAACTCCAGTGCAACCAGCAGCTTGTCTCATGCTGGCAGATACAAGATTGTCCAGAACTTACCACAGGGAGTTCATATTCAGCTGTGTTCTCTCCTCAAAGACCGGGAGAAGTGTTTTTATCATTAGCAACAGTTGTCCTTGTAATACTTGTCAAACAGGAGATGATCTGTCTTTGGGGCCTGTGGTCCCACTGCTTTTCAGCACGCTAATTCTGAAGTTTGTATGTTTGTAAATAAAGTTTATCTGGCAATGTAGTTTTGACTCAGCTTGGCTTTGGGCTTTCTACAATAAGAAAGAGCCACCAGTTCTTCTTTATGACCCTTGATCCCTCCAGGAGATGACAAGAAGTCTGTGACAGCATAGGAGGGCTGCCAGTCTTCTGTGAGTTCTGCCTGGTCCTGCAAACCTGCTGTTACAGTGGTGAGTGATGCAGCAGCAAGTTCCTTGCGAGTAGCTGTTCATCCCTTTCCCACAGCAGAAGAGCCACAGTGCAGGAACGACTTTTTACTGAGTAGAGCATGGGCTCTAGCAGCATCCTACCAGAACAAGCCACTTGGCTCGGCTCTGTAGTGTATAGCAAGCCCTCTGCAGAGGCACTCCTGTAGGTGTTAACTCCGTTTAGGCTGGAGAAAGCAGAGAATTGGTGGGAGGAAAGGAGGAAGGTGAAGAAGCTGAGGAAAAGAGAAGGAGGAGATTACCTGAATAAGCTAGGAATATGGTGCAAAGGAAGACAAGGGAGAGCTATTGTGTCCCAGCTGGGAAGGACAGCAGGAGGCATCTGCTGGAGGAAGTGCATGAGGACAGAAGGAAGACTGCAATTCTTGTCTGAGCTGATGCTGAACTCCAGCCTTCTGCAGGAGATCCTATCCCGCAGATTCTAACAGATTCTGGGCTGCTCCAAGGGTTGTCAGCTAATTCAGTCTCCACATTGTGGGATAACATTACATAGTGGTGCACACCGCTGGTTTGTTTTTTTTTTAAATACTGGTCTGTCCTGTTGATAAGAAACAGTAAGGGAGGTGGCTCTTCTTGTTTTTTTTTAGTGCGTTATACAGGCTCAAAGTACCATCCATAGACAAGTAACAGTAGAGCTGACTTGCTGCTGCTTTTCAGATTGTAAGATGATGGAGTTATGTGTGTAAAGGAAAACTTAAATCCTTTCTTATCTCATGTTATGATTGTCAGTCTCAGAGCATGGTTAAATACTATTTTAAAACAAAAGAAAAACAACACAATCCTGGGTTTGTATTCGCATTCTTTCTAGCCAAACACTATGAATTCCTTAAGTTTTTCCTTGTGTGAGCTATTCATTCTTGTCTTGAAATTAATTCACCTTTGTTTTACTTTTTTTTTTTTTCCCCTGAGTAGAAGCTGTTAGTAATGGAGTGAGGATCAGTTTTCAGAGAGAAGCTGAACTGAAAATTGGATCCCCAAGCAGATCCATGTTAAAAACAATTTTTTAATGTTGTTGTTTTTGTGGGGAGACACCTTGTGAGAGTTATACCAGATATTTTTGTTCCCTTAACTTCTAAGTGGTGATATGGAATACAGCCACTACAAGGCTATGTGTTATATTCAGACTGCTTTTTTAGAGGATGCTGTATTTTATTATTTAGTTTCTTTACTGGTAGCGAGATTAAGATTTGCATGGAATTTGCTTGAGGATCATCATAAAGCAGGGATGTCAGAGGCTTGTTTGAGGACATGGAATCACAGAAAATAAGTTATTCTGGAAAGTTCTTTACTCCTCACAAACTATTATTTATAGTAATTGTAAACATAATGTGCTGAACTTTTTTTTTTCCAGTTGTGAAATAGGGGTACCGTATTACTTGGTTAGTAACTGTTTGCAAAGGCAAATGCTGTTTCCATCTAAAGAGACCAGTTCTTTAAATTAGGATTATTATCAAAGAGTAACTGATGCTCTAAGGCTTAGGCAGAAATGTAACACTGCCTGGAACATTCTTCTTGAGAGCACTTGTTAAAACCTGTGAGCAAGCTGTCTCGGAGGCATACACATCCCTCTCTTGCGCAAGCTGTTTTGTGTGATGTTTGTTTACCTGCTGCTATATTAAGGACTCAATGCAGTTATAAATGTGTGACACAGCTACGATTAGCTACAGTGAAAAAAATGCAACAAAACATGTCATCTGAGCTGCTGCAGCCCTGCCACAATTAGGTCAGTGGAAAAGATGTATCCCAAATTTATGCAAGCCATCTGGGCTTGGATTTGTGAATGAAGGTGGCTTACAATACAACTGTGTGAATTTGCCAGTGGTTGTGTGAATGTCGCCACGGAGACATTAATTGTTTTGGGTTTTATAGAGCATTGTGTAAGGTTTCACTTGGGCTTGTGGAAGCCTGTGCTACAGAAAGTCACTTTTAAACCACAGTCTAGTTGGCATACTTAGCTGCATATTTTGRTAGAAGCAAGAGTAGACAGACATTACAAAGAGCTACATGGAAATAAGGGGCGGTCATATTGCAGACCAATATCTCATGTTTGCTGGAGAAAAGCTGCGGGCCTGTGATCCTGAAAATAGATGTTCAAACCACTACTTCAGCGCAATGTCCATCAGAAACACCTGCCGAAAATAAGCTACAGCATAACCACAAACTGTGCAAGCCTTCACAGAGCCCTTGTTGCTTCTACCCTCYTTTCTTTTTCCTGTATGAGACAAATCTATGGAGGAATGTCGCTATGTCAGCTATGCTAGAAGATGCAAAGTCCTGGACTCCTCTATTAAGAGTTAATCTTCAGGTAATCTTTCATTAGAAGTGTGGTGTGTAAGAAAAGGTTGGTGAATCTGTATGGCTGCGTGGTTTGGGTTGGTTGKKTTTTTTTCTTTTTTTCCCCTTCCTCATGCAGCACAAGTCTCCAGGCCCAAGCCAAACTAGCAATGTAAATCTGCTCATCAACTTAATGAGTCCAAAGTCCTTKAGGGTGCCTTTATACTATTCCTTTTTGTCCAAAGAGCAAGCAGTAATACAATTATTATACACAGACTCCTCCCTGTGTTGGAGGTACTAATGAGACTGTTGGCTGTCACCAGAAATGCCCCCCAGCACACAGAGCAGCCTTCCATGCCTACAGTATGTATGTGCATAAAATTAGTAACAAAACCCGTATCCTTGCTCTCTCCAGATTCCTGCACTGATTTCCACACGTCATTGTGACTCCTCTGCCCTTTCTTCAAACTCTTTTCAATGTGTGTGTGTATATATGATGGACAAGAGAATTGCCTGGCCTCTGGGTACTCTACCCGGAGCAGTTGGCTTTGTTGGGAATAGAATCACCAGCTGGACGCAGGTGCTGCCTGAGGATTTGTTTTGCTGGTACGGATCAGCTTGTGATGGTTGAATGTGTTCCCTGACGTGGTCTTCTCAAATCCGGAGAACTTAATGACTAGCATATGTGACATGTGAAGGTTAGGGTGGGTGATAGGTTGGTACAAGGAGTGCTCTTGCAGGAGCCAGAGTTGTATGTAAGGCCTCTGTACTCCTCTAACCCCGCCAGCTTGCTGATTTTCTTCTGCTAGATCTGAACAAAACACTGGTAAAACGGAGAGATAGTTTATTCCCCACCTGTAGGGGAACTGGCTCTGTGCATGTTTGAATAGATTTGACTGGAACAACCCTGTAATAAGTTTATACCACCCTTTTGTAACATCAGAGATAAGTTTCTGGTGTGTTTCAGTATTTTTTCCCTTTCCAGAACAGGAATGTAGTATGCTGGTGGGATTCTCAGCAGCCAGAATGTGGTGGGGTTTGGTTTTTTTTTTCTGARAAGTTTCCAAGCCTATCCAGAATATTTCAGGTTGGTCCAAGCTGGGGAGAGATTGCAGCATTTGATTTCAGCCATCCCAGTGAGTTTGGCTGCAAGGGTTTTGTGCAAACTGCCATAAAGACAGGAACTGTTTTCAGAATTCAAGCTGGAGTTTAATCTCATACTGTGCTGGTATCTCTCTCTAGAGCTAGCTAAATTACAGTGTAACTTCACAGCAGCTTTGTGTAATCCCATGCTGCGGATACCCAGAGGTTCTGTTTAATTCCCAGTTCTGTTGAAAACAGACCACTGCTATAACAAAATATTATCATTCTTAACAAGTCAGCAGAAACATTCAAATAATGGTTTCAGCTCTTTGCAGCTGGATTTGTACCCACTATTTTACCCTATGGGGAAAAGGGGGGAACTACTGCTCTGTACTGTCACTCTCCTGGAGCCTGGGTCTGACAGAAGGACATCTGTGTACACTTTTCTTCTGTCTTGGAGAGCATGGGGACCTTGGTTCAGACCTGATGGAAGGCCACTCAGTGCGGTGGAAGCCGGAGGACATTACTGGGGTGTACAAAGCTACTCCTGGAGCTAGATTGTATGCTAGACCCAGTGTCGCTGTATGTGAGCAGGAGGTGGTGCTTTGTACATTCGGGTGGTGAATCTCCAACCCCAGGAAGGCATGACTCCGCTGCTCTGTATTTCACCGGCGTCTCTCCCACTGGGAGGAATGGAGCAGGTATGGCATCGTGTGATGCTGCACTGATATCCAGCGTCTGGTGAATACAGGCAGCCTCGGAAAAAGAGTCTATAATGGTAAGAGTGGAAGGATAAGGAGAGCTTATCCTCTCAAATGCAAGGGTTTCTATTTTTYCCCCCACTTATTTTATACCTTTAGTTGCTTGCACAATGATTTGTTTTGACCACACTTGCTTGCTGTTGTCAGTGTGTGTAACCAGCCGCCTGGTGAGGATGCTTGGTACGCTCTTTGGCCTGTGTGTTAACAGCAGCAGAAGAGGCGTAGACAGCTGACAGCCACCTGAACGGTACCAGATGGAAATCCCCTGTGTAACTTCATGTGATTTCACCTGTGAATGTCTGGGCTCTTATTTTAGGCTTGTGTTCTAGTTTGTTGGTTTTTTTCAAAGCATTGTTTTATGTAATTAAAAATAATGTTGATTACATGCAGTCACCAGCTGTGCCAGCCACAATTTTACAGCAGACAGAGCTCTGTGACATATATTCGGATGGATTGGTCACATTTGCCTCTAATAATCCATCAGGCTCCAGCTTTCTTGTTATGTTTTGATAGCGTTTGTATTTACTGTAATGCTAAAGTAGAGTKGGAGAAAAGCATTATGGACAGTTCTCCCATTAATTTGGTCATATTTTAAATATATTTGTATTTCTGTAGCCATGTGTTCTGTTAAATTATGTGTTACTCTAAAAGGTACTTCCTCTTGCTTATTTTAAATCTCTCATCTGATCATTTCACGAGATACCTTCCTATGTAGGTTATTAGAAGGTCAAATTTATTCTGTGTTTTCCATTCCGCTCATCACCTTCATGAATTAATGTCCTCTGTCTTTCAATCACATCAACTTTAAGCTGTACAGTTTTAGGCGATTTCACCTGCCTTCCTGTGGAAATCACTGCATATCTCCTGTGCTACCAGCAGTGACTTTCTGTACACCCATCGACAGCTGAAGTGGCCAAAAGTTGATGCTGTTGTAGGCTCTTTGGAGTCTTCTTTTCCCCATATGTGTTACTGTTTGTATTTATCAGCCATCACTTTCTGCTCTGTACTGTGCAAAGGTACTAGATAACTTTTTTTGGTGCAAAAACTAGTATTAACCATGTACTTCAGTTAATATTTTAAAAGAATATAAATTATCAGAAAGATTACAAAGTACCTGAAAAAGAAAGCAGCAAGCTTTGGCAACACTTTGCGCTTTCCCAAGCAGCAGGTGTATACCAAAGTGAATGATATAAAAACATTTCTGGGAACAGTTAGTACAAGGGGCATGTACAGTGGCAATTTTCTCTGGAACAACAATCACAGTGTACTGTTGGATTTTTTTATGTTATCCTCTATTTGGAGAGTGGTAGATTTAAAACGCTCTCAGTCCTGAGAATTTTACTTGTTTGCTTAGCAATTTGAAGAGAATTGTAGATGAAGGCTTCAGGTCTCTGATGGTGTCCCTTGAAATGCAGGCTCCTCATTTGTCATCTATTCAATTTTTGTTGTCATTAGATCTTTATTTGTGTATAAAGAAAAAGATGTCCAGTACAGTTCTGTAAAAGTGTTCAATGTTATTTTTCTTGTAGCATGAACAGAACCAATTTGACAGCAATTACAGTGCCAGGGCTCTGAGTGGTACCGAGTGACTCTGATCCTTTCAAACAGCATCACTTCCCTTTGAGTGGCAAAACAACAGTGTCCAGAGCAAAATGGGTGTGATACTTCTCGTGGGTGATACAGCCCCTGGTAACTGTAGAATGCCATTTTTTTGTGGCTCTGTACAAATGTATTGGAGAACAAAGAGGAGAGGTGGGTGGATGACAGGCTGACCAGCTCAAGGTCACACAGGGTATTGTCCCAGAGGGAGCATCCCAGGAATACTGTAACAGCTCACATAGAAAGCTAACTCATCTCTAACCTCCCATGCTTCTTTACAAGGAAAAAATGCTGGAGTTTAAATAAAAAATACTATGTCATATTCACAGTAAAAGTTTTTTTTTTTAAAAAACCCAAACAATTATGGAAGGCAAAAGCTTGATTTGGATGTTTAGGCTGTCTTGTAAAAATCCCAAGAATGCTTTAGGTAGAATTTAAAGCGAAAGCATATAAAGCCATATATTCTCATGTCATATTTTCACTGTTAATATTGTATAGCTAAAGACAGATCCAGCAAATCCCTGGCAAATGTTGGGGGGAGGATGGGGACGGGAAATGATTCTTTTAATGGGAGGAGCATAATTTTAGCACAGCTGCTGCAGAAATACACAGGACCAAGCTCTACCCACAACTGCCTTTGGAGATAGCTTGCTGGTTTTAATGCAGTTGCAGGAGCCACCCGAAGAAAATATCTGGCATGTTGTTACTAATTTCATCTGTGGAAGATGAGATAGATAAATAGTAATGAATATAAACACCCATTAAATGTAGACTCATCAGTTAAATAACTATGCTGACTAAATTAATATAGAAGGAGGTACTTTGTGGTCAGGATGACATTCAGCTGGAATGATACTTTCTGAAAGGCAAYTTCTGCGAGTTTGTCATTTTATTAATGCTACCTGAACAACCTTCTGTTTAAATCTAAGTTGTGAGCCTGCAGACCTCTTTCTTCTTGTGAAGGTCATTTCCATCCCCCTTTTCTGCTCCTTGCTGTTTCCTTGGCAGCGCTGATCAAAGCATTTGAGGGATGCCTGGTGAGCAGCACTTCATTATTTCAACTAGGACCAGCTTTTGGGTCCAGCACACTGCATGGCCTCATAAACAGCTGCTGCAGCGCAGATGAGGAACAGGAATAAGTGACTGAGGTTTGGGAAATACAGGAATGAGGACTGCTTGAGCTGACTTGAAGTAAAAGAATGTGCAGTTAATTCATGCTGCCATCTTGTGGCTCCTGCTTAGAAAGATTTAAAAATACTGGAAATTATCAAAATAATCGGAGTCTATCATGCAACAGTAGGAAATACTGAAGCTGTTCTTTAAATAGCCAGTGACACGGATTTTTGTGCACTTTCCTAGGGGTTACTGTTCCCTTTGAAATCATAAAGTGGATTGCCATTTTTTTCCTTAGCCTTTCACGGTAGTGTGAACTAAAAGCTGGAGGTCTACAGTGTGTGTTTATATCTTCTGTGATACTGTACATCTTGTTATGGAGAACAGACATCACATAATTTGCAGTTATAGAAACTTTTATGCATTTTAACAAATTTGTAAACAGAAAATGGCATTTAATATGAAAGTTGGTTTATAGTGTTCATTTATTTATTAAGTATACCTGGAGGATAAGTAAAATCAAGGATGAGAAGTCTCACCAAAGTCTGCTGAAGGCTGTGTCCACCYCGGTGTCATAAAAGAAGAAACATTGAGGGTGATCAGGAGGGCGAGTTGCTTAACTCGCTTTCAACAGTCAGGACTTGAACATGATGCTGCTGAACAGTAGGATGTTTCTAATTGAGCTTAATGCTTTTATGACCTCTTTGGCAGCTCTTGCGTTTCACTTGACCTTGCTTTTGAACTGCTGTGGGTTTGTCTTTGGTTCTTTTTTCCCCTCCCTGGAGCTAGGATTGCTCATGCTAATGTCTCAAATTTCTTCTCTGGCTGTGGATGACTCCCTCCGATTCCCTTAGTCACTGCGGTCCCTGTTGCAGGCACAGGCAGAGACTTCAGGAGGCAATGCCTCCTGGCAGCTCCACGGGCTTAGCCAAAGCCATCTTCAGGGCACTCCGAGACTGTACAAATGGTTACCACTTAACTGTTGGCATTTGTCGTTTATAACATTTATTTTAATGTTTGATAGATGGTGTGTTGGACTGTGCTGCATAGCTTGCATGGCCAAATGAGACTTTCTTTTTTTATTCCAGGTTTCTATTTCAGTATTACAGCTTGATTTCTTCCAGGTTGCCTAACTCAGAGCTTGCCTCTTGAGCAAAGGGAGCGAGCCTTTGGTGACAGCGACCTAAAGTGCCACTACTAAATGAATACTCACAATTCTCCCTTTGTAAGCGTGGGATTAGTTTATATCTCGAAGCCTGCAGGACAAATGCTTTTTGCTTCCTCACGATCCCTTAATGTAAGAAATACTTGTTACGACTGTGACAACCCTTCCTTTCAGTGGTCCCGGTAAGCACAACGAATGAACAGGTCAGCACTTTCCTTGGTCCTCTTCATACTATTAATGTCCATGTGGGATAATCATGGGAACAGAAAGACCTGTTGAAAAAATGTCAAGAAGGCCAAAATGTTTAATGCTTTATTTTTTCATGCTAGTCACTGTTGAAAAGGTCAAGAGAAAGAAATGCTGACTAGCACTGCTGGTGATAATGACAAATAGTGAGATCCTTGCTTAGAATAGAGGGGAAAAAAAAATACATTTAAGAGGGCTCTTGGGAAATCAGATGGTCTCAAGCTGTCTGGGTGTCAGGAATCTTATTAAAAAGTTAGCTGAAGTGATTTCAGAAGAATTTGTGGTGATTTTTGACAAATTAAGGTTGATAGGTGAGGCACCTGACTACCGTAAAAGTCATGCAGTACCTGTCTCTAGAAGGAATAAAAAGAGGACCTGGGTAATTACAGATCAGTTTCATTTTCATTTACAGAAGAAAAAAATCAGAAACAAAAGCAGTCTGGAAGATGTTGGGCAAGTAAACCATGTGKTTTTTTTGGAGAAAAGTCATCTTAAACCAAAGTAATATCATCCTATGAAAAGATTAAATGGTCTTATTGCTAGGGGAGAGGCAGTACGTGACTATATACCAAGGTTTTTTGGCACAGTCATAGAACCATAGAATTGTTTAGGTTGGAAAAGACCTTTAAGATCATTGAGTCCAACTGCTAACCTAACACTGCCAAGTCCACCACTAAACCATGTCATACCTAATGTGACTCTAAATGAAACTGGGTAAAAAATGGTTAGATGATGCTACCCAAGGCAAAAAAAATGTTTAAATATTTTATTTATGTTTTTTTAAATAGTTTAATATGTAGTTTAATAGTTTAATAGTTTAAATATGTATTTTCAGGTGCTTGTCCCAGGAACATTCCTTTCAATTTTGGATGGTGAATAGAAAATGTAGTTTCATATATTTATTAACAAACTAGTACAAATTTGGTAGCTGGGAGAATCTGTAGGCTATTGGGAGAGGGATACGGCTGGGATTCAAACCCTGACAAATGGAGAAATGGTTGTGGAAAAACTAGGATGCCATACAATGCAGATAAATGCAAGTTGCTGTATTTAGGAGAAAAAACCAGCTCTGTAGACAGCAGCCGATGACCGGCTGTTCTGACAGCAGAAACTGCTGGTGTTTGCACTGGGTCACAAGCTAAACACGAGTCAACAAACTTGCCCTGTTGTGAAAAAGCAAACACCATGCTGGGGTGCAAACAGTAACTCAGACAGCAAAGCAGGTGTTGCTGTCTCTCCGTTCTGCTCGGTGTGGTGTGGTCTCAGCTACAATACCGGATTTGGGGTTTGGAGCTGTGCCCTTGAAGAGAACCTGCATGCTGCCGTAATTCCCCGTCTGAGCCTCCCGACCAGCAAAGAGCAGCGCCGTTCGCTTGCTGCCTTGTGACTTGGGTGTCGAATGATTCTCTTTGATACAGAAAAGCTGTTTCCTCTTGTCTGCGAGCAGGGAAGGCTGAGACTGATGTGAGAGTTGACCGGGTGAACAAATTGGGTTCTCTTTTTGGTGTCGCATGTGGTGCTGTCCTAAATCTTGATTCCTGGCCCATGCAGAGTTGACCTGTCATGCCAGTGTGCTTTGGCAGTTAGTTCTACATTTGACCACTCCGTCTTGTTTAGTAGCTGTTGATGTTTTCCAGGAGGGAGAGATACCGATATTCAAGTAGTTGTGAAGGTCTGTTCTTGTATTTTTTACTTAATCTCATTGCATATTTCTCTCAGATTTAACCTTACAGTTCCCAATACTCTATTTTTTTTTTTTTTTTTTTTAGCGCAGAGGGGCTGTTTACATCGTACCTTTGTTACAGATTCTGGGTGCTGCCTGAAGTCCGTGGGACTCCTGGAACTTGCATCCACGCTGCCTTTGTAGGCAGTCTGAGCTCAGGATCATCTGGGTCTGGATCAATCTCACTTGCCCACACAGCTGTGGGGACTCGCAGACATCTTGTCTGCCTGCTGTCAGTCAGACCGTGTCTTTGCAAAGGCAGGTGTGGTAGATGGAAAATCCTGAAATATAATCCTCTCTTTGTGGGTCACCTTTTTTGGACATCTTTAGTCATGTATAAGGGGGCTACAAGCAGGATATGCACAACTTGGCTAATAAATATAGCTCTATGGGTTTAGCACACAGTGAGGGCAGGTAGGTTTTAACCATCTGCTAGACTAAGAGTTAGTACAAGCTGCTAGACCAGCTGTTAGTATGCTTTCAGTCTTGTCTCCTAAGGCATCCAAAGAGTCTTTGCTGGCCCTGTAGGCATTGCCAGGAGTGGAAGGGTTGGGCTCCAATGCTCCCTGCAGCAGATCCTTAATGGTGCTCAGTTGCTGTCGTCTGCCTCCGTGATTACTTCCTACAGAATTTTCAATATTGATGTTTTTCSTCTTGAATCTTTGAGCTACTGACTTTCCCTGCTGCAACAGTCCCATAACTTTGTCTTAACCTTGCATAGCTCTGTTTTATACTTTTTTTTTCACATCTTGGCAATTTCTTCTGCCTATTTTAGGGAGCTGGGCTGCATTGAAGTTAGACGTTGGGCTCTCGGACACCGTTGAACCCCTTGGAGAGGAGGTGGAAGGTTCACAGACAGAGGACAACGCTCTCCCCAGTCTTGGAGGCAGTGTTGGCGAAGGCTAAGCAGGTAGCAGTGTCGATGTCAGGCAAGTGATGGGCTAGGCTGCTAGGGAAGGAGTAGGGTAAGAGTCAACCYTAGGCACTAGAGCCAGCCCCATCTCACCACCGGTGTTGATTCTGGGGGCTGCATTGCCTGCCTTCCTAAGGGACAGACCTTCACAACTCATGGCTACTTAAAAGGGACTTTCTGCTGCCTCACAGCGTGGCTCCAGGTTTTGCTGGGCTGCAGTGATAGAAATCCGCAAGACAAATTAACCTGCAGGTGCTTAGAGCTGGCTAGCGATTTTCTAGGCATGCAAGCCAGTTCTCAGGGTCAAAATGGCTGGACTGTGTTTATGTATCTTGGCCAGTGTCATGAGAGCATCTAAATGCAACAGTCTGGGCAGTGGAGAGGGATGACTTAGTTCTTGGGCCTCTTGTTCTTTGCCAAATGGTACTCGGGTCACGCCATCTTCCACAGAGGGTAAAGACAGGCACGTTTCCTCTCCAGGTGCACCACTCCTTAGCTAGAGGCTCAGCAGTGTCCCCAGATGTTAGCTCAGCAATGCAAGGCCTGAACAAACAGCAACAGATGGCAAGTCCCCTGTTGTTGTGCACCACAAAGCCAGAATAGAACTCCAAAACACATTTTGCAGAGTTGCTGCTCACAGCAGGTTAGTTTGAGTGAGTGGTGGGCTACAGCCGAAGGAAATGAGAGAGCAGCAGGAACAGAGTTATATCCTTCTCAGTTGTGATTGGGAAGGAGCATTGGAAGGTGATGGCTCACCTCTGAGCTCTGTGTGTTGCTGCTGCAGCAAGGGTAAATGCAGAATTAATAGCAGGGGTTTTTAAGGCTTTTTTTCTCTCCAGAAACACTTTACCAAGATTGYTGCTCCTAGGGGCATTTACTTTAGGAGAGAGAGAGGTTATCTCAAGAGTCATTTCCAAAAAGAGTTCTTTGTTAYTTCATGTTTTAGCAAGAAAGACCTTCTCCAGAGACTATGCTTTCCCTCAAGAGATTAATCTGTTTTGCAGAGCTTTTCYTTGTATGTTTCAAAAAACTCATTTCTGTCTCCATTTATTTGAAAACAACACTTAATATCGGCTATAGCCTCCGATCTGCTGGTCCCCTGTGATGTGGTGGTCTCCCTTACCTCCCAGGCTGGACTTCAGTCTCACAGAAGTTATGATACAGCCATCTGTGGTCGATGTCTTTGTTCAGTACTGCCCCTGGCTTGGACAGACATTCAAAGCTCTGGGTCACCGTTCTTTCTGGAAATCTCATCCCCTGCTGCTKTCGGATAGGTGTCCAGGAACATGGCCCCAGGATCGGGGACTAGTGGAACCAGAGGCTACACAAGCATCCACAATTCAGTGCTTTTTTTCTTGGTTTCCCCATGGGAGTGAATTTGCCTTTTCTGCCACTTGCAAGCCCAGTTTAGCCAATAAAGGGCTCTCCCGGAGTCCTAGGGTCACAAATTCAAAGCCAGACGAGTAGCAGTATCGTGCTGTTTCCCCGCCAGTGCCAGTGCTGCCACATGATGGTATCTGGAGCTAAAAGACCTCGTAGGCTGTGGGGCATCTGAAAAACACCTGARTAACTAGCTCTGGGGTTTCTATTTCCCAGGCTGGGTATTGCTGGATTCACAACTTGGTTTAAGTAGGGCAGAATATGTGTGTGTGAGGGGAAGGGGAGAGAAATGTCATAGGTGGGCAGAGTGCCGGTGAAGCTGCCTACCCCTGCAGGGACCAGGGTTCCGAGGTGGATCCAAGCCATCAGACYTCACAGCCAGGACGAGCTGCTAATTTCAGTGACGGCGCTGCCCCGGCTGCCTGCTTTGAAAGATGCTTGGGTTTTGTTTATGCACAAGGGAGTCGTGTTTTGTGAGTGCCCCATCCACCACGGGGGATGTCTCTGAGCAAAGGGCCAGCACTAATGCCATCCTGCGTGGCTGTGAATGAATTCGCCCTTTATTCGGCACTCTCCACCCCTGCTGAGCCGAGCGCCCTGCACCGCTCACAGGCGTGCAGAGATGCTGCCATTTGCAGCGCTCTTTCAGCCAGGCTTCCACACCCTGGTGCCTCTAATCCCGGACAAAACCCGGGCTGTGGAGCAGCAAACACAACCAGACCTCTATTCTTAGCCTGGCAAGCCTCAAAGCCGGTCTCTGGGGCGTAGGGCAATGAATATGCAGTTGCTAGAGCTCTCGACAAAGCTGAGTGAATAGCAGCACTTGTTGTTAGCCCTGAACATACTCTCCTCTCCCATTGGGTCCGTAGCCTTCACTGCAGCTTTTCCAAGTTACATAAATATGGCCTATTTTCCCCTCACAAATTAGCATCTTGCTCGCTAAGTTTAGGCTTTCACACACATACAAAACAAACCCTCTGATTTTTCACACGCAGCTGGAAATCCTGGCTCACCCGGGAAGAAGCCGTCCCTGCCCGTATAAAGCCTTCACAGTGGTGACGAACAGTGGCACTGACGGTGTCCCCTCGCAAGTGGCGCGACCCTGCGAAGTCCGGGACACTGCATTGCAAATCCGAGGTGCCTTGTCCTCTCTCCCTGGGAAAGTCAGACCCCAGCTGCATGGCTGCGAGGATGCCGGAGGGTCTGCCTCCCTGGCAGGCTGCACGGCGTCCTGGAGACTGGAAGGTTGGCTGCATGCTTTGGGGCACAGTGCAGATGGCTCCTCACTCCCCAGAAGACACAGACRTGGGTATTACTTTCCCCACAGATGGTTCACCCCCGCCCTCTGAACGTACTGGGAGATTGCACCGCAGTATATCTGCGTTAAAAACAGCCCTATAGAGAATGGATGTCATTTGGAAATCTCCCAGCTCTGGGATGTAAGAAAGCTGACTTGCATCCACTGAGACTCTGGGCAGCTTTATTAGTGATATAAGTGATACAGATGCATAGGGGTGGGAAACAGCTGCCTGTGCCCCCTCTTGCAGTGACATTACTGCCTACTTCAGCAGCCTAAAAGGATCCAGCTCCCCAGTGCTGCTGGGGTCTCTCTGTGGTGGGGGAATGGCCAGGATCTTGACATAGCATCAAATCTCAGCTTCTTACTCCTGTTGCGGGGGAAAATAAGGATACCTCGTTGTAGATCCTCAGATGATCATCCCCTGGGCTAATGTATCTGCTGCTACGGTCAGAGAAGCCATCCGTAGCTATGGCTCCACAGTGAGACCTTTTCTATTCCAGGGCTGATGGCATGCTGTCTCTTGAAATATGTTCTGACAGCTCCTGGCAGAGTGACCCGTGAGGGAGATGTTTCCTGGAGCTGGGCACCAACGTCCTGAGGCCAGCTGAGCAGGCAGGCAGTTGGGGTGCCAGATTTTGACTGGGTGCTATCCTGCTCTGCTGTGGACATGTGTGCGCGATCTCAGGTGAGTCTTGAAGATGTATTATTGAAGATAGTCACTTAGAGATAGAGACGGAGCTGGCAACGTGGTGTACTCTCAGGTTAACTGCTGTGGAGGATATTGACTTGGAGACTTTCTGCACTTGTAATTCAGTGCATTACACCCATTGATTTTTATTAACAGCAGCCCTGTGGCTAGATATCCATGTGTCTCTGAAATCACCAGTGGGAAACCTTAAAGTAGGGAGCTGCGGTAAATGGGTGACTGGAGATTTCAGGGGAGGGTATGATACCTTAAATGTCTGACTTCGCTTTCATTTTAATCCTTCTGACCAAACTGAGCAGCCCAGGTGAGACCCAGCCCTCTGAGCGGTAAGCCACTAGGTCAGAAGAGGGGAAGAGGTGTGGGATCTTTCAAAAAGCTGAAAAAGGCATTAGGCACAAAGCTCTCACTTCCTTCCAAAGGGGCACGTGCTTCTAAGCATGTGATGCTTTAGAAAAGCACATTGTAAAAATCTGGGGAGCAAGGAATTGGTGCCCCTTCGGGGAGGATAACAGCTAGATCTCTGATTCCCTGGTGTGTTGGGTCTGTCATTGCAGCAGATCAGCAGTGGCAGGGACTGCAGGCAGCTCTGCACACAGCTTTCTGTGCAACGTGCAGATGGGAGGTGTTACAGCTGGAATGCCTTTCCACACCCTCCAACAGCCCTGCCGTGCCTTTGGACCTGTATCGGCACGACCCGGATAATGGGAATGAGAGGGGAAGGCTGAGCTTTAAATGATGCTGGTGCTTTGGGTATGTGCAACCCATGTTCTGTCTTTCTTGACGCAATGCCATCTTTAAAAGCTCTGGGTTCTCCTTTCGCTCCAATTAGTCTTATTTTTAAGCAGCTCAGCCCCAGCGTTCAGCCTGAGTGTTAGTCACACTAGCCCTATGCTATTCCTCAGTGCAGCTGAGGAGGACTGGCGTTGGGGATTTTTTTTATTTTTATGTTCAAAGGAGAAAAGGAGTCATCAAGGAAAAGCTGAACTCTATCACCACAATCCCTTCCTGCCCTCTAGTACGGCCCTTCCCCTCCCAAGTAAAAGCAAACAAAGACAACAAAGCCTCTGGTGCCCAGGCAGCAGTTCTCCTTGCTCCGATGGTCCATGAGGTCCTAATCTCTTCCCTGTCCCTTTTCCCCACCGTGGCCTCAGCCAGCAGCGGATGCTGGCGAGTTCTCCACGGGCAGCAGCCAGCCTGCGGCAATAATGAGAGCAAGTCAGGCAGTGCCATCCTATACAAGCCTGTCTGCTCTGCGTGTGTGCATCTGCGAGAGCGCGCGCTCTCGCTCTCCCTTCTCCCCCTTCCCTCTCTTTCATAACCCACCCCTCCTTCTACCAGCTCTTGTTCTTTTCACGAGATGCAGGGATAAGGAGCCAGGAAAAGTGGCACGGTGCTGCTGCTCCTCCAGAGATAACAGTGGCCGGGCTGGGTCCTTCGCCCTCCCCGATGCACCGGGAGTCTGCAGACACTGTTTCTCAGGGTCCCAGCCAGCAATGTCCATCAAGCACCAAAAGCCACGTAGCCACCACTACAAGCCACCGCTTGCAGCCAGCTGCAAGACAGGTAAGAGCTAGGAGGGCCTTGGTGGGTGATGAAAGGCCCTGTGGTCCTCCGCTTGGTTATGAGGCCCCAGGGGAGGGGGTTTTACTTGCTCCTGCCCCAGTTTTCTGTGGGGAAGGATGGCTCTGCAGGCAAAGCGGGAGGGGAAGGGTGCTGCTCAGATGTCACCCCTATTAATGTCACGGCAGCACTTCTCCCGGTGCATTAATCTTCCCGTGGTGTCTTAGGAATGGTCRAAGGGACACAGACACCGCTTCTAATTAGCAGGCGGGGAAAGAGAGCAGCGTACCTCTCACGTTAATCCCAGCCCAGCCCTGGCTGGGCTGATAGAGGAGCAGGACTGGTTCTGGGGTGATCTCTGTTTCAATGGGATTAGCGGTGGGCCTTTGATGCTGGGAGAAAACATCAGTCTGCTGGTGCCTGCAGCTCTGAGATCTTCACCGTCTTTTCGTTCCCCCCCCCCCCTTTGCTATTGTTGTTATTTTAAAACGGTGGATTGTATTTCCTCTGAATATTTGGGTATCTGTGACATTGTGACATTGTGACTAACACTCAGGCTGAACGCTGGGGCTGAGCTGCTTAAAAATAAGACTAATTGGAGCGAAAGGAGAACGTGTTGGAGGCGAGAGAACTGCATTGAGCAGAGACTGTAGCGAAAACTTGCAGATGGCAGGAGTGTGTGCACTCTTTGGGGGACGAACTGGGGGCTAACCCGAGGGGGCTYGTTTTCCTGCAGCCCTGACTGCGCGGCAGCTGTAACTCACGGGGATCCCTGCAGCGGCAAGGGCCATCTCTTTGCTGTTTGATGGGTAGGGGGAGTAAGCTGGTAATTTTGGCACAGCTAAGAAATACAGGGGACCTGACGTGTGGACCCATTGTGCTAGCATCTTCTCTCTGTGGCTGACTATTGCTGCACCTGATCCCAGAGGAATGCGGTCGCATTCCTCCATCTGGGGAGCGTACACGTTGCATCAAGGGCTGTGCTTTTGCCGTCCTGTTGTGCTGTCCTTCTCTTGAGACTTGTTCCTGCAGCCCCAGGCTCCTTCGAAGCAGCACTGTCTGCACTGGCAGGACAAGCCTGCCCTCTCGCCCCGCAGTCCTTCCACGCAGCCCTGGAGATGTTGCCCAGTCCTTAGGGCTTGGCTGGTGCAGGCGTTGGCAGAGCTCGGTGTGCACCTCTACCCAGACTGGCAGGACACAGGCGATGATTGCAGACCAGTCTCTTGAGGAGAGATCGGTGCTGGATGCAGCAGACATTTTTATGGAAGAACCACCTTCTGCTGGAGAAAGAGGATGAGCCCATCTAACTCATTTCATTTATGTTTTAATTAAGGCTAGAGCAGCAACCTCCAGAGATGAAAGAGAAATCCCAGCTCACCCATGTGGTTAACTCTGTTTGTATTTCATCGTACAAATATCCATTCAACTGCTCACATGTTTAAAGTTAAGCACGTGCTCAGGTGTTTTGCTGCAGTGGGAATGACCTCCCAGTGCCATGTTGTGTATCTGTATAGCGGTTAATAGCCCCAGTAAATCCTTGCTGTGGGACCTGGATGCCCTGTAAGCCCAAGTCTTTGAAATAACAGTGATAAGAGCAAAGAAGCATAGAACTTGTCCGTCATAAATGGATTTGTGACTGCAACCCTGAGATCTTGGGGCTGATTTCTAACATTCAATAAACGACTAGTTTGCAGTGTTCAGCTCGCAAAATGCAGGCTGCTTGCAAGCACCTTGAATGATCTCCCGGCAGAAAATTAACCCCATCTGTCAGCAAGCCTCACTCCCTGGCCCATGTCAAGGATCAGATCTCAGTCAAAACGTACAAGGGACAGAGCATCTGCAGTAGGGGATCTTTGTGGAGCTCTGTCTGTTGAGGTGGATCTGTCTCGGCTTCCCAGCCATACACACCAACTGCGTTACAGACGCTGCCATATTGACAGCAGCAGCGATGCTGAAAGCTGGGGGGACTCCAAGGCTGCACAGAGCAGCTCTGTGTCAACTCCAATCCTTTCTGCCTCCCTGCTCCACGCTAACGGCATCCTTTCCAACGCACACGCAGAGCACCGACGTGCTTCTTTACGTGTAGCTGCTCCTGGGGATGGGAGCATGTTTCCTCACAGAACAGTTATGAAATTGTAATAGCGTGCTTTAAAGGGGAAATTCTTCCCTTTGATTCCTGTCTCGCGCACTGCCCCTCTTAGCCTGGAGCCTTCCACGCTGCTTAGCTGTTGGTTTTGCATCCTACCTGCCTGGAGGAATTGGGGAGGGAGTCGGGAGTGCGCAGGCTGGGGCCAGGAGCCCTCTCGCAGCGGAGGCATCTGTTCTGCTGCAGCAATCACAACGCCTGAGAGCTGCAAACATGTCCAGGAACACTCTTACTGACACAGGGGAGAATTTAAATAGCTGCCGTGCTCTCGAACTTAGCCGCAGACAGAACTGTGGATCACACTTTATGTAATTCGTTTTTATTTTTAAACGCAGTCTTTTGTTTTCAAGGGAAGTTCAACTCAGTGGGTGTCTCCTGTCTCCTGCCCTGCCTTGTTAGCACATGAGAGGTGSCTTCTTTTATCAACCCCCCATCCAGTATATCAGCTGCTTGGTTTTCTCGCCTACCCCTGAAGCTCAAGCTCTCCTTGTTTCACCTTTCAGGATTTCCTGCTTGCCTGGGCTGATGTGGAAAATTATTTGAGGTTTAAGGTGAATAGAAAAATTAACCCCTTAAAAACATTCTGAGCTACATCTGTGCATGTTTCCTAATGCTACTGGAGCTCCTTTTTTAGAAGGGGGAGCCATTCTTATGGCTCTCTTCACAAGTAAGACAAGTCTGTCATTTGTTTTGCAGTTTAGGAAGCTATCCATGCCAGTCATAATTCCCTCCTGCCAAGACAGTCACCTCGTGCTGGGCCAAGTGTGTTTTCCCCTGGACCCTCAAACAAGCAGGCAGGCAGCCCGCACAGTGGGCAGAGCATTGCATGTCAGATGTCAGTTACTAACGATTTTCTTCCAGCTTTAATTGCAAACATCGGTGGAGAATAGCAAGCTCTGGAGATAAATTAATTACTAACTTGAATTATCTTGGGGTTGGGCCCATATAGGTACCAGTCTGGATTCTGGATAAATTTTGAATGACTATGTGTCAGAGGAGATCAAATGACGCTTCGTGTCATGAGAGATTTGCTAGGATTGTCATTCCAGGTGAAGGATGGTTGTCCATTCCAGTTCTCCAGCAAAAAAACAAAGCAGAAGTGGACCACGGCTGGAGGCTTGTGGTTGAGCCAAAGGCAGGCTTTGCAGCATGCAGGTTACCTGAATTCCCAAAGCAGTGACTACTGTGGGAGGCAGCCAGCCCCATGTAATTGGCATTTTGCAGTCACAGAGCCTACATCACTGACCATCTTCCAGAGAGAACACAGAGGCAACAGCATCTCATGAAAACGTACCAAAGAATGACTTCAGCTGTGGGGATGTAGCTGCCAAACACCAGAGCAGTCTGAAGAGGCACTTACTTAGTGCTAGGGAAAAAACCTYGGACTAGCAAGTCATGAAGCACACCCTCGAACAAGCTCCTTGCAGCACAGTGTTAGAAAAGAGAGATGCTGACACGGAACCAGGAAAAGTCACAAAGTAAGAGCGAACGCAACCCCAGACAAGTTCAAAGCCCTTGTGGCACGGATCACTGTAAATATGACAAGGCCACAAAGTCAGAAATGAGAAGTGGAAGTGACAGCGGCAGGCTTGGCTCGTTAAGCATAAAATAATGGAATCCCAGAGCCGCAGCAGGCCCTCGAGGAAACAGAGCAAGASTGAGAAGATAGGGAGAAGTCTGCTTAAATGTCAAGGTGAAGGGGTTTATTTAAGGCAAAGCCACTGGAGATGTCAGCCAAGCAAATGAGCTAGTCGGTGTAGACAACCTCTGATCTTCCAGCTCCAACTGAGAAGGGTGGTCAGCTGCCAGCCCCAGGAGGAGCATCCCTGTATCTGGAGAGGCAAAAGCCATGTAGCTACCAGCCAGAGCTGTCTTCCTGGTCCAGATGGATATGTGAGGGCAGCCGTACTGGAAGGAACAGATGTCTTCAGGCCACACACTTTTGTCTAGCAGTTGGGTGGCAGAAACTAGGACCAAGTGAAACTGGTGAAGGTGTTTGGTCCATAAGTTTTTGGGTAAAAAGCACTTGAATGATGATCAATGGACAAAACACACAGAAGGCAGGGAGGTATTTAAAATAGGGAGGGTGAAAAGGACCCTGGAGATGGTAGAGGGAAGATTAACGTCCTGGGAACAGGCTGGCAAATTCCTTTCCACCCTGTCCAGTGACAGCCAACACTCCCAACACTGTACGTGCTCACCGCTTGTGTGTGTGCTGTTAGCAGGTCATGAGGAAATTGCTTTAAAGTATTTCTTGGAGAGATTTAAAATTTTGGCTGGGATTCAAGCCTAATATCAAAATGAGTTATTTTATTAAAAGCTTTTAAATAGAAGCTACAGACTAGTCAGAAGCAGGAGGACTTTGAGAAGGAATTTGCTATAAACCTCTTCTCCTACTGCACAGAAGCTTTCTAAAATATTACCCTGTAAAAATATAATTCTCTTTATCTGCAATTTAATTACATTTCCTATAGTGCCTGTGTCAACATGGTTCACTTATTTTTGTTCTCTATTGAATCACACCTGGCCCAGGAAACTAGAAGAAATAAAACTGTTGATCTTCAGAGTCATTTGTGATTGCTCCAGGGTCTCACTGAGGTCATGAAAAAGGTGTACTGATGTACTGGAGAAATAGGGACTGGGGTCTCTGTCCATACTGGTGATGGCTATGAAATGGCAATACATAAAACTGGTATAAAAGCAGGAGAAGGAGCGGGAGTGCTCACGTGGTCCTCTGATCTACCCCATCCATAGTTAGTGGATCAGAGTTTTTGATCCGTTTGAGACTGAAGCAAAGTCCGGCTATCTGAATAATGGACCAGAATTATCTAGAGTTTTGTTGATTGAACATTTTGTTGACCTCCCTCACCCCACAATGAGATCTGAGGAATGTCCTGGAAGAATTATGAAAACGTCGTCACTCCTGACATCCTGCGGTTGCCCAGAGAGAACCTGGAAGTGTGGAAATGCATTAAAACAAAAATGACACGTTAGAGGTTAAACCCTTGGTGATGGTGCATTAAATTTGGCTTGGGTTGGGGCAAGGGCTGAAGCTGACTGTTATTTAACTCGAACAAACCAGCCTGTTGTACCAGAGGCGTAAGATGAACCTCAACCTCTGACCTTGGCTGAGAGGAGATTGTATCAGCCGCAGCATTTTTCTCAGTGCTTCTCTTCTGATAACTGGAGACATGATTAATCCAAGTCAGGATGACCTGGGCTTTGCAATGGGAGGGTGGGAACAAGGCAGATATTTCTTTGGCAAGTTGAGCTGTGAAGGAGGGGATCCAAGATGATGGAGATCTGGAATCACTGCTACAGTGCTACTAAGCCCTGTGTTTTCACAGAAAGTTTTGCAGGACTCTCTTTCCCCAGGGATGTTGGCTGGTGATAATGTGCTGTCTCAAGACATGTTTCCTGCTAATAGCACCAGGATGTGAGGCCCAGCAGTGTTTTAGCAGAGAAGAGCCAGGTGACTACAAGTTTCCAGGAAAAAGGCAATGCCTTGTTTAACTGCAGAGGACTTTTTTTTTTTTTTTTTTTTTTTTTTTAGTCAATCAGCTCTGTCAGGATCAAAAAAGCAATGGAGATCCCATGGCTTGAGCCCTCAGTGAGTCAGTGACCCACATCAGTGCGTGTGTAGCCTGCGTGACACCCAGGTGTTGTTAGTGATGGCTGAGCTAAGCCCAGAGCTGGGGGACCATGGGTTAGGTGGTTATTAGAGTCACTGGGATGCACTGGACATCCCATATACATCCTCTGGAGGATGGAGGTGCGGGTGTGGAAAAGAAAAAGGAATCAGAGCCTATACCGTGGGGCGAGCGCGCCGAGGGAGGTTGCAGGGAGCCTGCCRCGGGGCGGGGAGCAGCAGGACTGCACACACCAGGTGAGAGAAGGGGAGATGGATGAAAGGCGTCAGTCACATCACTGACTTGCTAGGTGGATTTTTTCTTCTGTCATCCCTTGCCTTGCAATAAGGCGCTGCCTTGCCTGTTAACGATTTTATTTAGCCCTGCTGACACCTGGGCTCTTTAATTAAACTCTCCCATCCCTTCTGTTTTTGGCAACTCCTGACGATCTGTGATCTGAGGGCAGCAGCCTTCCCTAAACCTCAGAGGAGCCGATTAAAACGATGCAGGCGGATGCTTTATTCCAACATACCCAGGGTGATAACAGCGAGTGCTTTCGCAGGCACCCCCCCTCCCCGCCACCCCCAGATGCTCCCTGCCAGCGTTCGGCATCCGCCGCCCGTGCGGAGCGCGGTCCCCCATCTCCAATGGGGGAGAAGCTGGGGGTTTGCTGCCAGGTGGGCGAGGAGGGGATGCGAGGAAATGTGCTGATCAGGTGGGCTCCTCGGCACCGCTGCCGATGAGGGGTGGGAGCCGGCTGCGCAGCCGAGCCCCAGCCTGCTGGCTTGAGGCTGCTGTAGGGTTTTGCTGGATGCGAGAGCGATCTGCTCTGAGCCGCGCTGCTGCTGCTCCTCGCAGAGAGGTGGGGAGGGCTGCCAAAGTGTGACTTTCACCCCGTGCAGGGGGTTGTCTCTGAAGAAGACCGCTCTGCTCTCTCCCCAGAGCCTCTCGGACCGCGCTGTCAGCACAGACCCACCGGCAGAGAGGACAGGTCAAAGGCAGTGAGTATCTTTTTCTGTGTCTGTCTGCAGTGCCTCTGTGTTCAGTTTTTTTCTGTCTTTCTCTGGATGTGGATGGATGGTCTTAATTTCTTGAAGTCCCTGAGATCTCATGGTTGGTGGGGGTTTTTTGTTTATTTGTTTGGGTGGGTTTTTTTTGTTTTTTTTTTTTTTTTTAACCTTTGTGCTGCTGATTTTTTCTATTGGGATGGCTTCTTTACCTTTGCTCAGGTGATCTCCTGGGGTGGTTTGATAACCTGACTGTCATAACCACACCCCTCCCTTTCTGTCTCCTAAGCAGAAACCCCCAAAACACATCCATGATGAGACTGGCAATTCTCCTTGACCACCTTTCATAGGAGAGGGAGGTAGGATGAATGATGGAGCAGGAGGCAAAAAACCTCATCGTGGATCCCTACCAGGATGCCTTTACCAGAAGCCACAGATTATATTTCTAAAGTCATAAATGACTGGCTTTATTTGCAATCAGAGGAAATATCCGTGGGTATGTCAGCCTAGCAGTGGGATTGCCTTAAGGGGAAATATAGGTCTCGGCGTCCGTGAAGTCAGACAGACTTTGGGATCACAGGGGAGTTCRGTGCTCCTCAGCTGTGCAGGTGGTTGTTGCGGGGGATGGCGAGCGGAGGGGGGAGCGGGGGCGAGCAGAAAGCTGTTTCGTAACAGTCCCCCAAAAAGCAGGCTGCGAGAGGAGGCTGCGAGGGAGAGGGCACCCGGCTCCGCTTCCAGCCGTCGCTTCGGAGCGGCAGTGGGCCAGAGGAGAAGGGGCTGCTGGACTCTAGGAAATCACGTGCCGCGGYCCCACATGCGGGTGAGGCTGTTAATGAGGAAATTTAAAGGGGCTTAAGGAATTACAAGGATTGATTTCAGTTAAAGCGCATCGAAGCAGCCGGTCAGGGTAGGGATTAAGGAAATCACTGGCATGTAGCGCAATCCCAGTTTCATTAATTTAGTTGGGAAGAAGCTTTGTGCGTTTTTAATGTAATCAGGTTTTAAAAGGGATGTTGCGATGGGCAGCCCAAGCTCTGGGATCTCCCCAGGCCCCAGCAGAGCAGGGTCCTGGCTCCTTTGCACATAGTCTCTGCTCTCAGTTCCTTTGTCTCCTCCTCGGTTGTTCCCTCTGGGCAAGAGGACATGGAGGTTATCTGGAGCTTGGCCCTATCCTGGCAAATAGGATTGCCCTTTGCCCTTTGCTCACTATACAGTCCTGCTCTCTGTCCCATCAGTCTCCTGGCTGGTGGACCTCGCCTTCACTCTCTGATTTGAGATTTGTTCAACCAGCTGCCTGTGTGCCAAGGCTCACGGGGACCCTGCCATCCCCTCTGTCCCTCCCTCCTTCCCTCCCCTTTGCAGACTGTGCAAGTCCTTGGTGGCTCCCCGCAGGCTCCCACCACCCCGAGGAGGAGATGCTTTCTTTGAGTTATTTTTGTGTGAGTGCTTGAACCTGTGATGGTGAAAGGACCAGCATCTGCAGACGCGTGAAGTCCTCCTGTTATTTTATTTGCAGTGCCAGCTTTTCCATGATGCCTGGCCAGTAACATCAGCCATGACCTGGAGGGACAGGGACAAGAGGTAGTTTGGTCGTCTTAGCGAGGTCAGCCCGGAGCTCTGCCTGTCGAGGAGAGACCTTCAGAGGTGTTGAATGATGAGTGCGATAATGCCAACTCCTGCTGCTCTGTGGTGAGCTGTGACACCAAACTCAAATCACTTTAGACCTGAAGCTGGACTTAATCCGTGGTCCTGGTCTTAGAAGGAAATGCTGTCTCTCCTCTGTGATCATCCCTCAACTCTGAACGTCTTCCATTGAAAACCTGACCTTCTGCGCTAGGAGGCAAGGATCAAATGGGTTGAGAACAACTGGCCCACCTTTTTTTGATATATTTTTAGGTGCCAGGACATGAAACAGTAAATCCCTCCTTTCTGCACTCCTGCCTCCTGCAAACAGCCCCGACTGCTGTCCAAGCCAGCCAGTTAAAGGGTTAACTATAACTGGATGCCTGAATGGCTGCCTTACTGATCCCACGGAGGTAACTGAAAAGACATGATGCATCCCTCACCCCTGCCCATCCTGTCGCTGTCTACCTCGTCCAGCGAGTCTTTCAGCTCGCTGCAGTGTCCCCTTTTCCCTCCTGCCCTTCCCTTGCCTCTCCACCTCCTGCGGACCTGGTTTCTTTCCCTCTCTTTCTCCTGTGTTCTGTCTTGGAAGTCCTCACCTAGAGATCAGTGTTCCATGAGAGACAAGCTCCTTGCTTGTGGCGCAGCATCTCTGTCCCCCATACGCTCTGATTCCCTGCTGCAGTCCCTTGATCTCAGGCATCAGAGAGAAATCTGAGCAGCATTGCGGTAATGCATGTCACACCTCTTGCTGAGAAATTCGTGAGCTTGCTAGAACAAACAGCACGGAAAGATAAAGGTTGGGGGCAGGAGGTATCAGGAAAGGTACCAGAAAGATCCTATAACGGACTCGGTGTCTGAGCACAGCAGGTCCAGCATGCTCAGCTAGGAACATGACACTTTGCAAACAGTATTTTTGCATTGATGTTTGAGGTTTAAGTAGCATAGCATCCCGAGACCACTGGTCACGGGTCCATATTTTGAGGCTGTGCAACAATTTCTGCGACTGAAGGTCTCCAGGTTTTTGTGCTTGTTAAATGCTGCRAGCTGCCTATGCTGCGCCAGGGAGACACTCATTGCATTTAATTAACATTTAATTTTCTTTAAGATTACATTAAAATGTGCAATAATAGAAACTCTCTGAAGGGCGGGAGGAGAAGGGGGAAACAGGCGTGCTACAGATTGGCTCAGTCGCTGGTGCTGAAAGTGTTCTGCAAGAATTACATATGGAAGGGAAAAATACTTGCTTCCCTCTGCAGTCACAGAAAGTATTTGGCATCTGCTTGGCAGCAGGGCTCGGAGAAGGGCTTTCTCCAGCTTAGAAGAGAGTCCAGCAACTGAGAAGTGGAGACTGGGTCGCTAAATCCTTCTGCCATGGTCTGGAGGAGAGAATGGCCTTGTTTGATGTCTGGGGAATCAAGTAGAAGAGATGCCCTTGGGCTGGAGAGGCAAATCACGGGCTCTGCCCTTCTAAAGACCATGTAAAACCATTAACCAGCACCTGTATGTTCTTGAGGAGACAGTGCCAGTCCCATGTAATGCATGTGCGTGCTGCGTTTCCCCCTCCCTTTGTGTTCCTCCCCGTCCCGGGGTTACGTAAGGAAGGATGCTGCGGATGCTCCGGCTATCCCGGGAGGGGGCCGGCAAGGATGCGAGGGACCGGCGGAGGAGCGAAGGCTCTGGGGCTGGTTTGAAATTTAGAGGAAAAAAAAGCAATAAAGCCATTTTCTGCCTGGGTAAGCCTGTCAGGAGAGAGGCAGTTTTAGCCTGCTTATGTAACCCTGAGTCCAAAGAAGCTGCTTGGGATCCCGGCCGGGGTCTCGTGGCTCTGCAGCACAGGCTCACCTTGCAGGTGCCTTGCTCCCTCTCTTCTTCCTCCGGCCCCCTCCTGCCTTCAAGCCCTGGTATTTGTGCTGTTTCTGGTGCTGCTGGATCGTGGTGAGTGATTTCTGGTATTGCTGCCCTTTGCTCTCCTCCCACACCTGACCAGAGCAGGTCTTTCCAAGAAACCATCCCAAAGCGCAGCCTTTAAAAGCCTTTTTGCCGGTCAGAGCCGCTGAATGGCTGATGTGGGTGAGCCTTCAGCTGCTCTGGTGCTGTGTCCGTCCTCAGCATCTGCTTGGCATCTTACTGGAGATGTTTCAGGGTCCCTCCCACAGATGAGGAAACCAAGGACACAGGTCTGATGAGGCACAGAGCCACTGAGGTCTTTTGGTTTGTTTTTTGAGTTTTTCTTTGCCACTCTGGCTGGACTTATAATCATCATCTTCTTTGGTTTTCCCCTGCTCACACCCCTGCTCCCCCACATCGACCACAGGAACAGAGGGATGAGGACTCGCCTGGGCTGCCTGTCTCACAAATCAGACTCATATAATGATTTCACAGCTATTCTTCCGGACAAGCCCAACCGGGCTTTGAAGTGAGTATAGCTGCAGCATCCCACTCCACTCCCATTTCTGTCCTTCCCCTCCCTACCCGCCACCTCCTCTAGTATTATCTTCCTTTTATTGCACTTTGTATAAACTTTGACTAGTTCTTTTAGCCGCAAGGAAGGAGGAAAACAAAACAGCACTGATATAGCAGGAACAGCTTCTGAAAATACCTGGATCATTGATACAAGTTCTCCTGTGAGACAGGACATGCGCACAGTCCCCACTGCTGTATGTGGCACACGTCTGCACGTATTTGAAGACGTAACTTATCCCTCTGTCATCACAAATCGAAGTCTGAGCAGTTGACTCTGTATAAGACGTCACCAGCAATTTCAGGTCGCAGTCCTCCTTAGCTAAGCCTTGTTATTAAACTGCCAAAAGTCCTGCCAAAAGTCCTATATTAGTTTGCACAACACTTCAGGAAGATGCTTCGTACAATCCAGAGTCCTGATTTGAGATGAGTGGGATGGGATTCATCTGATCACAAGTCACTGTTCTACATCTAAGCTAAGAGTCTAACCTTCCCCTTAAAGTCGGGAGAGAGAAATAAACACTTCTGCAGGGATGGGTCTCATTTCACTTAACTTTTGGCATTTACAATGTGAATGTCTACATCTGAACTTGTTCCCTGGGCCTCTGCTTAGAGTCAATGAGGAAAAATTGGTCCCTTTTTGGGTGTGATTCACCTGGCCCATTTTACCCGCCTACCTGGGGATGTGAGATGCAGAGAGTCAAGACCCTTGGTATCTCCTCACTGACTCTGAAGGGAGCCCAGGGTGACTTGCTCACCTGGAGACCTCTACATTGTAGACCTCCAAATTTAGGTGAGAAGAATTCCAGCCTTCCTCGGTGTCCTTGTCAAACAGCCCCAGAGGGGATCTGCGGCCATGGGTTGTCTGTAACTTGCCTCTTCCTTTCTTTACAGAAGACTGTCAACAGAAGAAGCGACAAGATGGGCAGACTCTTTTGATGTCCTTTTGTCCCATAAATGTGAGTAGAGGTCAAATTCTACCTTTTTTTTCCCTCGTACCCTTAATACTGGTTGTAGCTAGGGCAAATGAAGTATGCATTGCATAGCACAGGAATGGTCCCTTGGGTAGCTGCTTACTACCTTCTAGGCAASAGTCACAGTCATTTATAGGCAGGACTTGTCCTCTGGTTAAAAGGCGAGGGAGTGAGTTTCTGTGGGTTCCCTTCCTGGCTTTGCTCTTGACTGGGTGATCACAACTGATAAATTCATCAACCCAGGGTCTAGCCTTCTCCAGCTCCTGGGGATGCTCTGGAGGCAGGACCCCAAGGCTGTGGCCGTGCGTACCGTCCTTTGGCAAGTGCCCCTGGGTCCATCCTTTCTGCACAAGCAAACGACAGGTTYTCAGCTTGCTAAAGCCCCCCGGGATCCGCGACACCGGCTTGTCTCCCTCTCCCTCCAGCTGCTCTTCTGAGCTGCTGCGCAGCTACGCCGTGTTGAAGGGTAGCCTTTGCTGGGAGTGCTATGACACTACACTGTATGTGGTTCAGTAACCTTAAACAACTTGCTCTGTAGCAGAGAAATCATGCATGGTAGCCCTTACCAGAATCTAATTTACAGTTACCAACGCAAACCTGAAAATCTCATATCCGGAAACCTTATGCAAACGTATAATCAGCACACCTCGCTCCATTCAACAGATCAATCGTATCAGTTCTGTTCAGAAAATATTATTCTGCTTCACCAACGTTTTCATGCTGAGACATTATAAACAAGACAGCGACGTTCACAGTATAGGTTCATTAATGTGTTTCTTTTGGAGAGCAAAACAAGAGTGAGTCAAGGTTGGGGAGAAGTCAATGTGGGCAGTGAACTATTTCATAGCAATAAGGAACTGCCTGGTTTTCTTAGAGATTCAGGTTTTTTATGCACTTATATTTTAAAATGTAAGTGTAGAATTATATTATTATTTTAAATAAAGTGTAATTTTGCTGGATTTCTACTGAGATGACAACAGTTTTGGCAGGGAATTAAGTGACAACTTTAAACAGGCTGGCTGTCCAAGGCAGAAAAAGCACTATATAATTTTAGCAGCAGTATCTTGTTGAGATCATTGCTCTTGCAGCCAGTAGGGAAAAAAAAAAAAAAAGGTGTAGTAGCTGTGTATGGCTAAGAGGGAATATTTTTTTGGGGTCAAAATTCCAAACAAGAAGGGAAAAATGCACCAAAGAGACTATAGGGTGCCTGGGGGATGGGGAGGGGGGAGGACAGGTTACCATCCTGCACTCGAGCCCCTGTTCCTCCTTCACCAGGGCGAGAGTTGAAGTTTTCTTTATTAGATRCAGACTGCAGCAAAAGACCTTTGGTTGCAAAAGCCAGTGAATTTACGCATCTATGTACTGACATTATACAGACTGTTCTCTCTTCAGTTGATTGCTGCGAATGCTAAATCAAACCTTAGTTCAATTATTTCATCCAACAGCCTCCACAAGACTGTCTGTTTTTATTAATAAATTAGCCTTATAGAGTGATAAATGAATTATCAGATTTTTTTCCTGTCTCTAGAACGGAAAGTAATTCTGATAACTCTCTGGCACCTAATGAAAAAGACTCAGTTCCTAATAGCAACAGAAGGTGATCTTTGAAATTTAAATTAATCTTTTTTTTATCAGCAGTCATGGTGACATTGCCTGGTGATCAGTGACAAAAAAAAAATTGTTGTTTAATAAACTACTTTCTAAAGGAATATATTACAACTGCTCTGCACCTGAAGTTTCTGGAATTGCTAGCCTGGCAGTGAAAGGTTATAACGATGCAAATGCAAAAAGCTCTGTTGAAACAGAAGTGTTATTTCAGTTATACTGGTTTAAAGGAGAGAAGAGCATATATCCGTAAAAGGAATTATCTTGTAAAATCGTTGTGGTTTCACTTATGTATACTTGTATCCAAAACACAGAAGAATTGCCAAATATCTGCTATGAAAATAGAACAAAAGAGAGTTGCATTTTTCCTGTTAGAAACACGTGCTGATGTTAGGTAAGGGAGTCTTGTGCCTTATCTGAGCAAAATTTCAGAGTAAGAAAAGCAGCGCCTGGCCTGCCTGCATCCCTCTGTAGTAAAGCTGCCAGCTAGTATTCTGTTTCTAGTGCCAAGAGGAGGACAGAACTGTCTCATTTCTCTGTGACTGCCCAGGTAAACAATATTAGCCAGGGAAAATTTGAATTCATGCTTGGGGGCATGGGCTAAGCACCAGCTGGGCTCAGGGAGAATTTCCCCTGAGGCTTACAGCATCAGCAGGTAGACCGCTTCAGCTTGACACATCTGTCATAAACTCTTTTTTCGCTAGATGGACAGTTTGTCTATTTTGGAAGGGAGATTGTGATGCTGAATTCCGGGGGCTGAGTGGTGCTTTCTGCTGCAGTCAGATGTTACGGTGGTTTCGGGTCCCTTCCAGCCAACCTGTTCTTTGGGGGAAAAAAAAGCCCAGAGTGCGCAAGTAGGGCTCAGGAGCTGGATGTAGCAGCTAAAAATGGGGCAGTCTTTGTGGGYAATATTGCAAGGGGTTGGACAGATGCAAAAAAGAGCTCCAAGGAGAGAGAAAGTGGATCAGAGCTCCCTAAAAGACTCTCTTGAAGTGCCARGGTGAGCAGGCTGCCCTTGTACATGGAGGAGGCTCACGGGGCTGCAGTACTCTTAATGGGAAAGGCAAGCAACTTGTATTCTTCCACTTCCTATTTTAATGAGTCTCCAGAAGGTTTCTAAATGGAAGGGACCTGAACAGGTATAATGCATTATACAGACTCCATGGAGAGTGTCATTATGCTCATTTTTGTCAAATATCCCTTGAAGTGTGCTGGCCCTGTGGAGCCCCCCCCGCCTTCCCTCTCCCCTGACTGTTTTAATGAATGACCTCTGTAGGTAATGTTTGGTCCTGACATGCTACTTCTGGCAGCATCTTGAATGGAGGATTGGAAAACCCTGGGTTCTGAAGCAGTTGCATGTCTCCAGACATTCCCGGGCTGGGCAATGCCCCTCTGTATACAGTTATCAGATCTGGATTAATTCCCCAGTCACTTAAAGAATAATTTGTGTTGACATTAGCAAGAGATTGTGAGTGGGAAAGGCAGAAAGGCGCTCTCTGTCACACCCCCACCTTCCTTYTGCACTGGCATTGGGACTTCAGCATCCCTCAGCCTAGTCCTCTTAGAGYAACCAATGCTGAATGCAGGATGCCGCCCAGCTCCGTTTCATTGACAGCCCCAGATGAATAGGTCAATGCGATGATACCCTACTGGTTTTTGCTAATGGGTGAAGCAAATCAACTTGAAACCRTAGGGTCAGCCAGTTGATCCCCTTTTTACAGCAGGAGCCTTGCCTGAGCTGACTGCGAGGGACGCAAGCACAGCGTAGCAGTGTTCCCTTGGGTCAGGGCTTCTGAGCACGGCAAGCAACAGGAGAGGGGTTTGATCTTACTTTGCAGCAGGGAATTGAGTCAGCAAGAGACAGATCGTATGTAGCGTGCTTCCTYGGATGCTCAGGGAGCAAAAGCAGTGGTTTTAACATGCTAGATTTTGGCATCTTTTCCCATTTTGTGCCAGCGTGGTTTAGCAACGGCTCCCAGAGGAGTGGAGCTCAGTGTGGCCCGCAGAGTGTGTGTGCATGCATGTGAGTAGCAGGGGAGTAATGCCCCCTCTGTACCCATGGCCAGGAGGTACAGGCTGGTCAGCCAGATGGAGATATCTTTTGACAGGCTGCTGGAGGGAAATACAAGCAATGGCATGTCTCATTCTGCATCCCTTGCGGGGCTGGACACATGGCTTGTCATTTGTCCAGAATCCAGCAGGACAGTCTGTCCTCAACCCTTAGTCACTTTTCAATGAAGCATCYGACACAGAGAACCTTTGCGCTGAATTTCTGTTTTTATCTCAAGGGTGATTTTTTTTTTTCTTTCCCCCTCCACCATGTTTTGTGATCTCTTGGCTCTTCTGCACAAACTTTATTGTCCTCCTCCTCCTTCTGTTGTCTACACAYTGCTCCTCTTCCTACGCAGCACAGGAATATCGCAACCTACTCCTGGTTCTTTCTAAGCCAGAACAGCATTAGCATTAGCATTGTGCTGCTGACAGGCAGCTAACRTTCACCAAAGCAATGCTAAGCAGCAGTGAGAGCATGTACACATGCTATACAGAGCATTGTGGCCTTGTCTCTTCAGYCCTGGACCCAACATGCTTCGTAGAGGTAATCCATTCATCTACCAGCCATAAGGACTCTACCTTTATTTCCTACATGAAGTGCTGACTGCCCYGATGGCATGAAATGCATGCATTAAATATATGATTGTTGATCGCTTTCCTACTCTGACAGGAGCTAATGCTTGGTTATTAAGCTGTCTCCTGGAATGATTTAAGCCACTAATCTCAGCTCTTCCTCGCGTTGCTGAAGCTTGCCTTAGTTAAGACCTGTGCTGTTTTGTGCTAGCCAGTTCACTCCCTTCCTCCACACCCTTCTTGCTTGAAAGGATCCACTCTCCGTGGCCTGAAGGACAACATTTGAATGGGATGTCAGGAGCATCTGAGTCCCTATCCTCACATAGTCATTAATCTGCCGGGCAGTCCCCATCCATAAAACACAAATTCTTGTCATTGTCTAATTCACAGGTGACCTGCAGGGTTATGTATGGTGCACTGCAAGATCTTGGGATGGGTAATGTACAAATACTTGCACAATCCTTCCTGACAATCCTCTTGTGCATTCCCTTGGTCTATTTGAATGGAGAGCAGGGCATTTTGAAGCTTCCATTTACACTGCAAAAGTAAAAAGCAAATGTCTTCTGCTCCTCTTTCAGACTCTTGACACGCAGTAGAAGAGCTCCATTTCTTTGCTTTCATCCTACCTGCTCTATCAGTACTGATTTACTCCTTTGGCTTCAAGCAAGGCTCACCACTCTTCTGAGTCAAATTCCTGAATGTGTCCACTAGTTGTCTTAAAGGGCCGTGCATCTATACCACTACATCTGTCTTCTTGAATGGCCATGCCTTTAGGCTACACATTTTATGGATATCTTGTGCTGCTGCATCTGAAGACTTCTAATCCTGCTTTTCACTTCTGTGCTTTTTCTGTAAAGCATCCCTTTGGAATTGCACTTCTCAGGTGCTGCGACCATCTTCCAGGATATTTCAGGAGGCTGACTCAGTAGGTGATGCTCTCCTGCACATATCACACTGCGATCCAGTGCTGGTTGCCTCAGCAAAAAAGCTGTCCAGCTGGGTGGGATGAGCTTTGAAATGCTGATCATTCATGAGCAATGCTTCCTTGATAGCCTGCACATGCAGGAGGAGATTAAAGTCAACATCCAGGTCAAATTCCAGCTCAGGTGGTGATAGCCCCATACCTAATTGTCCTCCTGCCTTTTCAATTAGATTTGTYATTGTTCCATGATAAACTTGTGGGCAGCCATTTACTACTGCGCAGTCATCTGGGCTCCCATCTCTGAACTCCTGCTGCCAGGCACAGCTGTAAATGCTGGCAGGCAGTCAAAGGCTAAAGATGAAATCTGTGGAGAATGAGGCAGCCTTGAGTCAAGGATGACCTCTCCTGCATCCAAGGCCACCTCTGCAAGGTCCTCCCAGGTCCAGCCTCATCATTTCCAGCTCCYCAAAGGCTGTGAAGAGGGCATGACAGGAATATATAAAGAAATGGAGAACAGCCAGACACTATTATTTATCTATCCTCCAKCTAAACTTACTTCAAGATAAAAAGGAGCTGATTGACATGAGAGCAGGAGGCATATGGAAACCTCCTGGTCCCAGGAGGGACCTGCTGCAATTGCTCTCCGGGGCAGGGCAGAAGCAAACGYCTTTCTCGCCTCATCAATCACGAGCAAGTCCCCTTCTTTTAGCAGATACTATATTTTGCAGACACTCTATTTGCCGTGCAAAGCTGCTATTTCTGCAAGTGATCCTCTGTCAGTGCTGGGGCTCTGGGGCTGCTGTAGAGGAAAGGCGGGGGGGAAAAAGACCAGGACAGAGAAAGGGGAGCAAGACCTCTGCAGGGACACACAGCAGAGGCTGTATAGTCATAACAGTGTGCTTGGGTGCTGGAATATTTAATGTCAAACGTCTTAGGAGCTGATGATATATAACATGACATACATCTCAAGGAACTGCTGCTTTCTCCCTTTTGTACTTTCTTCTTTCTGAAACCTGTCAGCCTGCTGTTATGTCCTCTCCTTTTCCTCCTGCAAAGACTCCTGCTCTATTCTCAAGTCTTCCACTTGCTCTCACACAGGCCCTGTGCATTTTATAGGCATTAAAGGGGACACAGGTTTTGAAAAATTGTTGTGTCRCCTAGATTTCAGCCCTAAAACATCTTTCTAATTCACCATATTTATCTACCCATGGAGAGGCTCAAAGCAGCCATGTGCAGCATGATCCTGACAGGTAGCCTGCTCCTGGAGATGCCTTTGGCCCTCTCTGCTCTGCAGGCTTCTCCGGGGCTAATGTCACATTATTGCCCCTGTCTTGAACCCACAGTTTGCACTGTTAATTGCTCTGCAGTGCTTATGGACAAAAGCCCTGGTTTTATCCAGAGTAGCATTCTGAAACCCTGATCTTCTCCTACGAGTGCATGGACTAAGAAGTGGCAGGACAAGTTGGTGTGGTACAGCTATTTCTGTCCCTCCTGGGGCTGAGAGGAAGAAGCGAGCGTAGCTGAGAGGGGAGGTACCCATTTTAGTTGCAGATTGCTGTGCTCTTTGCAATGCAGCGTGCTGATGGAGCGGTTAGCGGTGCAGAGCCCGTTAATGAAGGAGCTTTGAGAAACAGAGTGGAGAGGTTTATCCCGTAGTTTGGTCCTGTCTGGCCTAATACCTTTTCTGCCTTCCCCTTGGAGAATCTGGGCAGTCAGAAGTCAGACATCTCCACTGACTTATGCRCAGCCAGAAATAGGATTGTTAGTTGCTGTTCAACACCTGGGGCTATTTCTTAGGGCTGAGGCTCAGGTCCTAGAACTGAAAAATATTTCCATATCCAAAGTTATTACCAGAGACAAGAGAAGCAGGAATAAGATTAGGACACACAAGGGAGAAAAAGGGCAGCGTTACACTGCTGYTTCTCCTCGCATACCTGCTGCGGGTAAGAAAACAAGGACACAGCTGTAGGGGATTTTGTGACGGATCCTGTGACAGGGCCAGCCGCTGTCCCYGGTGGGCCTGGGCTTGCTGTGGACATGTGAAAATCACCCGCACCAAGCATCAGGCATCGCCCCTTGGGCTCCGTCCCAGCTCCCACGCCCCTGCCACGGAGGAGGGAGGGAAGGCAGCAGAGCCGAGATCTCCCACAGCAGAGAGGGGGTAGGTGGAGCCCCCAGCCCACAGCATTGCTGGAGTTCAGGTCCTGCAAACCCTCATCACTCTTTGTCTGTCCCTGCCACGCACACATGCACTTGCTCCCTCACCCTTTCGGGGAGTCTGACCTTGCTGAGTGCATTCCCGATTCCATCAATATTTTTAGACACTTGCTTGGAAGTAGCCAGTGCTGACTCAGGAGGTTTCCAGTCATGAACTACAAATATTCAGACTCTATAGAAAAAGACCAGATGAAGTTAGAAACGTGTTACTGGAAAAAAAAAATCGGGAGCCAAATTTATCCCAAGGCTAAAGGAAGGAGAAAGGGCATGTGTGAAACCTTCMGCTACTTCAACTCTGCTGGTGCCATTCAGGGAAAGGAAATAAAAAACAATAGCTGTGTCCATAAATAACGCCCGGGCAGGGGTTTAAGAGGACACGGATTGCCTAATAAATCTTTCCATATTTCTAATCTGCCCTGGCTGACTCAGATTACATTACTGAAATGTCACAATTGCTGAGCGTTAACAAGTGATAAGAACACTTTTAACACCGACTAGACAGGTAGTAATTATGCCGTGTCCTTTCCCTCTCCCCTTTATTGTAGCTGTAACAGTTAGACTCTCCAAGATCCTTCCTCTGTTTAAATAAGAACTAAAAATATGTCACAAGGCAATAAAGCAAAGTGACAGAAGACATAGGAGACAAGTCCACAGACGCTATGTTTTATTAAAGGTTTTTCTTAATGACAGATAGGACATTACAAAGTGCTGCATTAACATGCACGAGATGCTGTGGCAAAGAGACCGTATCATTGAAGCCTGACATTTTCAAGAGGAACTTTTCAAAGCTCAGGTGCCCCAATCTCGAAGAAAGCCTTTTGCCATGTTAGTTGGCAAAACGCTTTTTCAGAGCAACAGCAAATGATGTTTGGCTTTGTGGCAGCTCAGGAGACTCCAGCTGGTGCAGTGGTGTAAGTTATGGACACTTTCTGGGATCGCAAACCTCGGGAGACAAATCAAATGGTAGGCAGGGGTGGATGGAAGGATGTCTATTAAAGAGACTGCTCYCTGCCCYCTTTCTCCTCCTGTTGTAACTYCCCACGTCTCTCTTGCAGATGGGCTGGCTGCTTTCCGCGCTTTCCTGAAGACGGAGTTCAGCGAGGAAAACCTGGAGTTCTGGCTTGCCTGCGAGGACTTCAAGAAGACCCGCTCGGCAGCCAAGCTGGCCTCCAAGGCCCAGCGGATATTCGAGGAGTTCATCGATGTGCAGGCTCCTCGAGAGGTGGGTATGCCAGTGCCCCRGGCAGGCAGAGCATCCCTCCCACGCAGGGAGCAGGTCCATCTCCCCTAGCTGGGACCTGCAGGGTGCCGGGGGGTCAGGCAGACCTCCCTTCCCTCCCAGAGGTGATGGTGAGGAGTGGATAAGGAGGATGGGAATGCCGCCCTGCCTGCTCCAGCTGCCTCTGCTCGCAGTGACTCATCCCCTGGTGAGGGCAACTACTTTGACGATACTAAATTAGTCACAGCTGGTGAGTTCACTGGCAACTGCAACCTACATTTCCTAACCTCTACGAGCTTCCTAGGAGTATTTCACCTTGCTCCTCTCATTTACTATCAATCCCTGAGCAGGCTATTGGGCTCGTTTCTCGCAGGACATTTTGTATAAGAGCATCCCACGAATGACTAACTTGTTGACTCTCCAGGGAGGAGTGTTTATCTGCTGACTAACTCCCAACTCAATTAGACCTCCTGAAAGATGCAAGCAATAACTCAGAGCTGAACAAAAAGTGCAGTCACAACCCAAAGCCCGGAATTGTTAAGTCCTCTTTCAAGTACTGACAGGCTGATGGGACTGTCAGATCCTGCGTCGTGATGTTGGGTTACGTTATTGTATTCATAACGCAACCAGGAGGGTGCTCACTGCACCTGCTCTCCCACGGCAGTCCTCCTGCGAGATTCCACGGGTGCTTGTCACCATACAGGTGCCTGTGAGGGGATCCCCCTAAAAGGGCTCTCTTTACTCCATCTTTGAACTAGGAAGGCTATTGCGAGGCCACTGAGAAGCACCCAGACTTACACCCAACGGTGTGGGCGTCTCGGGGCCCGCTTCAATCCCCGTCGCCCTCAGTGAGCATCTTCCTGCTGTTATTCGTGAAGCTGGGTGAGATTTTCAGGACTGCAGGGCTGAATCTGGATTAGAAATGTGAGCACAGGTTGGATGGGGTCTTTCCTAAGATTTGGTCCTGTTGTCATAATTTTGGCATCCTAGAATGTGAAATGACCCTTAAGTGACACAGAGAGCTAATCTGTGTTGCTGTCATCTGAGTTAAGGCAGACAGCTTTACTTTCTAGACTCCTTTAAGTTTGGACGCTGGGTTAATAACAACAAATAACACCTTTTCAGCCAGATTTTAAACAATAACCCTAACAGACGCTGTCTGCTTTGCTAGGGAAAGAAAACAGGAAAATTCACTTTGTTGGCTTTGCAAACAAACGGCAGTCATAACATGAGGGTGGTTTATTTTTTCAAGTCGCTGCTCCAGATACTGTAACAGAAGCTGTTATGGGAAAAATCAAACAATTTATTTTATAACAACAGAGTTTAAAAACATTTAATAAGAATGTAGTAATAGTTTAAACCTAGCTAAAAGTTCATTCACCCCTATATTGGGCAYGTAGTGAAGAATAAAGGGACTAGAGAAATCTCTGTCGACAGGAGAGAGGTTAGGCTGAGTCAGCATTTTACAAGATGTGCTACATAAACCCGTGCTTAAGAGCCTGAATAAAGTAATTTGATTTCAGAAGTGCTCAGATCAATATAAATCTAGTTCAACKTTTCAAAATTTGGGGCAGGATTTGTAACGCTGGATCACTAGACCCCACAGAGTTCGGGGGGCTGTTTAGGCATGGACGAGGGTAGGACCTTGGTTCTGCTGCTCAGCCACGACTGAGATGAAATGTGCCATTTGAAGCAGGCAAGCTGGTCGCTCAGTACCAAACCCTCTTCTGCTATTTTTCCCAGGTGAACATAGACTTCCAGACACGGGAGCTGACAAGAAGGAATATGCAGGAGCCCTCCCTCTCTTGCTTTGACCAAGCTCAGGGGAAGGTGCACAGCCTGATGGAGAAAGACTCTTACCCCAGGTTCCTGAGATCCAAAATTTACACAGACCTGCTGTCTCAAACCCAGAGGAGGCTCAGCTAGAGCAGCAATGGAGCCCTCAGAAACCACGTGCTTCCCACAACAGCCAAAACCCATGTCTAAATGTGAAACTTTCTTGGTGTTAAAAGCAGTGGGAATGAGAAAAGAGGGAGAAGTGGAAGAGGAGGCTTCCAGAGCGTGATCCAGAATGTGGTATTAGGACTCTGAGTTTCTGTGCTTTTTTTGGTTAGCGGTAGCATCTTGCAGTTGTTGCCTCTCTCTAGCACAAAACCATAATCCTCTCTAGACACGGGGTCATCTGTTGGGAAGGCAGGTTTTCTTTAAAATTACTACGTTGGTTTGTGTGTAAATAACGCCACTGCACCTTTCCATCCTTCCAGACATCTCCCTGGCTCTCACCTCTCCCCTGTGTTTGGAGGGGCCCTAAGGGCAGTTCTGAAACTTGTGAAGCCAAGTCTAGTCCAAAGCATCATCTCCTACACTGGCTGTTGGGGTCTGGATCCAGAGACTGCGAGGAGGGAGAGAGAAAGCAAAGGCACATGATTCATGCTGCTTCCCGAAGTGGAAACCATCAGCTAACTCAGCTCACCTTTCCATTTTGGTTGCACACCTTATGACACCAGCTGCTACCCTGTCACAGCCCCTTATCTTGCAGGGATGGAGACTAAGAGTTATTTTCCTTATCACTGCCAAGGAGCTGAGTTTTYCTCATGAGGAAGGTGATCCCAAAAGCTCTCGCTAGACCTGGTCAGGCAAGTCTTCTAGTGCAAATGGTTGTTTTTCATTAATATTATTTATTTGTACTGTAGTTCAGCCTCAGGACCCCAGTCGTCATTCAGGCTTCATTGTGCTAGGCACCGTACCAAAACCTAACACAAAGAGGCTCCTGGCCGCCAGAGACATTAACAGGCTTGGTGGCTTCTYGGGAACAACCTGCCAGCTGTCGGGAAAGAGTCAAGAGAAGGAATGTCCCATCTGCCCCATGCTGAGATGTAAGAAGAGCACAAGACCTGCCTGCTATGGCAGACAGAATTTTCATGTAGTACCTGACCAGCGCATGGCAGGGAGAGGTAACATGAAAATCACGATTATATTTTTGTTATTTACAGATTATTGACTGTTGTTGTTACCTACCGATTGTCCACTGTGGGTTCAATGCCATGTAAAGAACTACTAAAGACACAGACCCTGCTGCATGGTGCTTGCTTAAAAACAGGACGCAGGGAAGCGTGCAGTGAGCAGGACGAGTGTCCGGGTGTGAAGTGGTGTGTGAAGTGTACCTTGGCCCTATTCCCATAGCCTGGATAGCCAGCTGCAGGAGAAGACTGTGCAGATGTCAGTTGTGTAGCACCTCCTCTGTGCTGTGCAATAATATTTACCATCTGCAGGCCCCATTTCTATGGCATTGCTTTTCCAGCTTATCGGCTGTCAGATTCTTGCAATACTTTCTAGTGGAGAAGCAGACAGCCTGTCCGTGGATTTGAGCCTACAGACCAGAGGTCTATTTTCTTAGTTTTATGAAGGCCTGGAAAGCGACCACATGGATCTTTTCCTTCTCTCAATCCCCCCAGATCAGAGGCTGTACGCCTCTGCTCTACTTCAGGGCGGTGGGTAGGTTTGATACATCAGAAAGCTGGTGATAAAGACTTAGTGTATGTGGCATAAACTAGGTAGACTGAATTCTAAAGCTAAGCATAACATGTTCAGAATGAGATACAAAAAGCCTGCTTGGATAGTAAAAGTTACTGTCCATGCATTAGGTGGGAAGCAGGTTTTGAGGCTTTTTGTAAGGATGCTGTGCAGGGTGTTAGACAAATAGGTTTAGGATCAAGATAGGGATGGTAAGCATGTTTGTTTTATTTTGGAGGTGTATTCCTGTGGTCTCTAAGACACTAAAGTCTAAATAYGGTGCAAGGGGAAAATTTATGTTCAGTAGGGAAACCTGCTTTTCAGTACCTGGTTGGTCGGCTCTAGAATTCTCCAGTTGTTTTGTAGGAAAAGGTCAGTGAAAGGTGGGCACTGGAAAGTACCCCAGATTCATCCAAGGGGTCTACATCATGCGGTGGCTCCACCAGCCGTGAGTTTAGCTGTTCGTGGGGCCGTAGCTTTATGGCAAACAAGGTACCTGGCAAAGAAGGTCTAGTGGGACAGGTGTCTGGGGAAACTTGTGCAATGCTCTCTGGAAGGAGTCAAAGACAGAAGCAAAGGATATGGAGTCATGCTGGTGGTATCTGGGCTATACCAAGTGGAACAGAGTCACATCGCCTATACGGCCCCCTCCTGCTATAGGTGAAAGGGAAGGAGGAGGGTAAATCATCCCACGTTGTGGTGAAACACTCCCAATGCTTGACCTGCAAGGGRGGATGCAAACCCACTGACTGTGAGGAGGGGCTGGAAGAACTCTCCAAGAAACACTGCCTGCTGCACCTGCATAACACAGGGTGGACTGGGATCTCTCAGGGGCACAGGTTGCTTTGGCTGAAATAGTTCCCCTTGAGATGGCCTGTGGTGCCAGTTGTACCCAGCGTCACTGCGACCGCAAAGCGGCGCAGCCACCGGTGATCCAACCGCTGCAAGGCGGCAGCTCAGCTCCCCAGTGCTGTGGCGTCAAACAAGCTGTGTTGGAAGGGATGAAGGGAGGCCCCCTTGTCTGGCCCTGCCTTCCTCCGTTTCAGCCTCCTCTCGACTGTACGTGCAAAAAGCATCCCAGTGCTGCCCTGGATGTGAGAGACAGCAGCAGCAGGCTTCTGCAGTCATTGCTTTTAAAGAGAAGGCAGAAAGCCATGTTAACTGCTTTGTGGTATTTCTCTGAAAGCCACGGCTACACCTTCTGAGTGGGCTTGGATGGTGCTGACCTCTAGTGCCAGCTGATGCATCCCACACAAGGCTTTTCAGCAAAGGCAGGGCACTGCAGCCACCCATGGCCGTGGGGGTCCCAGAGACAACCAGGCCGTGAGGAAACAGCAAAACAAGATGTTTTTGTCGAGGAATGAGGAACAGAGACTCAGAAGTGAGGACAATTCCCAGGCTTCCCTGATGGCTACAAAGGCTGGTGACTSCAGAAAGCCCAGGAGGTAACGTCTCTCAGCAAGCTCCTCCAGCGCCAGTGCTGGCGTCCTTTCAGTTTGTATCAGAATTCATCAAAAAACTTCAAAGTAGCCAAAAAACCCCCCAAAACCAATCTCCCCTCTCTTCTCCATCGACCTGGGGAATTGCTTTGAGGTGGATGCGTTCGGAGATGGCGTTGCTGCAGTTGTGACAGGACCTGTATTCATGATGTAGGAGAAGTGTTTTGCCCATTAAATTGGTGCCGGAGAATATCCTCCACAGGAAACATCCTAGAGTATAGAGTGGAGCGAAAGTATTATCTGAGGCATATGAGTCTATCATGATTATTTTTGTTGCTGCTTTTACAGTTTGTGTCTCTTGAAGGAAAGCAGACTAGTTATTTAAAGTAATTTTTTTTTTTCAAACAAGAAATTGGCACCAGCTGCTTCTTTTATGCCAAATGTCAGTCTGAAGTGAATTAAAATAGGCAGCTTATAGCTCTTCCCCTTAAACCAGGGGCTGATTAAGGAAATAATGACTGAGCCAAAGCTTCAGAAAGCACTGAGTGATGACTAATCCCCATCAAGGACAAATACCCTGTCTTTGATTCATCTCTTACTGATGTGAAAGGGATATTCATAACTTACAAACCCCATTTCCCCTCTCCACAAGCACACACCTCCAAAATTTTCCTCCTGTTTCAAGTAATGTCAGAGTGTGCCATCACATGAAGAGGGGGAAAAAAAAAAATCGTTTTGCTCGGCTTTTTTTATTCTGTGTGTTTGCTGGCATGTATCCAGTCAGCTCCCAAGTCCTTTGACAGCAAAAAGGAAGAAGAGTTTACAAATTGCCTTTCCCTTTTCTACAAGCTTCAGATGTTGTTAACTCCAGAAGCAAATGCAGAACCCGAATCAGCTTTGAGTTTCTTTCTCCTGCTTTGGCCCGTCAGCCAGGTTTGGGATGATTTCCATCACTTTTACTGGAGCTGTTAATGTACCGATGGGTCCCTGCCCGCCACGCTGGGAAGGTGTGAAGGGCAAAGTCCCTGCAGGGGAGGGAAATAGGTGAGAATGCGTCTGCAGGTGCGGGTGGTGAGAGTGCGTGTGAACTCATGTGTATGTTATTTAGTGTCTCCCACTAGAGAAGCTTTTCTGAGACATAGATGTGCATGTTAAAATAGGAGAATTAGGCATAAATGACATAAAATGAGATTTTTAGCCAGTGTTGTGTTTGCCTCGTGTGTAAGTTTGACTAGTAATAAGAGATGTAAAACTCTGCTAGGCTTCCAGTTACCCATAAGAGCACATGTATCAAACTGAACTGAATGTTCACTGATAGACACAAAACCAAACTGTTTACAGCATTCAGAGCAATAGCAAAGCATACCTCATGCCAGTCCTGGAGTGCCTCTCACCCGTCAGTGCAAGCTCTCCCCTTCCTGGGGGCCTCTTGCTTCTCCCTCCAAACCCCTCTCTCTTTCTCAGACCTGTCCTCGTGGACTTCCCTCCTCCTCCTCCTCCTCCTCACGGTTACCTCCCTGAAGCACTCCTCTCCATGCCAACCTTCCTCTCCACCAGCACTGCTTGTCCCTGTGTATCCGAGCCTGGGTCTCACGTAACCTCCTCCCATGCCCTCCTGTTTGCGTASCGTCCATCCCCATCTATCCCTCCTCTCTTCTTTGCCTTTTACTTCCCCAGACACTTGTCTCCGGTCTTGCCATCTCTCTCCTACGTACCTCCTACTGTCGCTATAAAGCTCCTGGTAGCTATTCCTTGCCCATTATATAAGAAGAAAACGCTTCACATAATTTCTGCATTATCTTTCATTCCTGGGGCTGCTGCAGTTGTCTTCTTCCTTGGTACTGTGTTTTATTCCAGCATGGAAGCATTATATCACAGAACWGGAATTAAAGTACATTTTGCTGCTAGACCAGAATGCTTTTCTTTACCACGCACCCCTTGGGCTTTGCAGAGGCTCGGCTTGTCTCCAGTGTTCTGTCTTCTTCCTCCATCCACGCTGCACGTGCTGCGCCTGTGGCAGGGGCTGGCTAAGTGGGAGGGCAGCCGTGCTGCGCGCAGGCAGCGGCTGCTGCGGCAGGGTCGCAGCTGTGCTTCCTCTTGGCTTTCTGATATAAAAAAAGAGTGTAAATAAAGGTGTGTGTGTTGTATTTGCTTAGTAAAGTCAGTCGGTCTGCTCTGTGCCTCCTCTTGGTTTTACCGGAGGGTTGTATCTCTAATGTGAGACTGCAGTAAACTCAACTGGAGTTCAGGGGACTGAGGGCATGGGAGGGAGGTGGCAAAAGGGGATGAGCTTATTACTGAAAAAAAMCTAATATTTCTGGCAAAAAGGCACAGAAGAAAAGGCAGTACCTGCTTCTGGAGGGACCTGGTGTACCAGGCAGGTATGGGGACCAGCTGTGGTGTGAATCACTTGTCTCCAGTAGCCCCACAACTCCCAGTTTGCATCATGTGCTGAGTGCCCCAGCCTGGATCTAAAACATGATGGATGAGGAGCGGCTCGGCTTTGCATTTATGGCGTACGTAAGGGCGTTATCCTAAAAGAAATGCCTTCACGTTGCTCTATCAGTGCCCGCAGTCACCAGCTAAAAAGCCATGAGGGAAGGAGGCATCTTGTGTTGTGTTTACTTACGCAGTCCTCTGCGGGCTTACTGGTAATGAGGAGAGCAGGGTACAAGTACTCCCTGGGGTAGGTCCCCCTTCCTTGAAAACCGTGATCGAAGTATCTCATCCTCTTATAACRTCTCTTCCCCCTCCTCTACAAGCAACCCAAATCAGACACGCAGAGTTCAGATTTTTCTTTAAGCTCTGGCACCTCCGTCCTCGGTGGGGTGGCAGTGTCCCACCGGCGGGAAGGGGCCTTGAGGACCTGACTCCAAACCCAAGCACCGAATAAGGCTGTCTTAAATAATAAGGATGTCTTGTTCCTTGGGAAACATGGAGAGATTTAGGAGGGCATTACTGTACGGAGTGAACTCGGAGGTGAGCCACCAGGTACCTGGGTAGAAAGACCAGCCCTTTTAAGACCTTCTCTATGCCACGTTTTTATTTTAATTAGGTCCTGATGCTGTAACTGCCTCCACAGTGTCTGGGTGCTGCTGGTGTTGGTAGATAACAGCAGCAGCCGTTTGGGCAGGACACGCGGGCTGTTCAGTCTGATTCCTTCCCGTTCAGGGGAAGGCATGGCCTTGGGTTCGCTTTGACCTTCCCTCTGCATTAGCTGCTGGTTTGCTAGGCTCACCTTCCCCTAACGAGGCTGGAGAAGCTCCTCAGCCATACGAGATATCCGACCGGCGATGATATCCCCCCGGAGCCGTGTCACCGCGTTGTAAAGTGTTACTCCCCTGTACCGTGCAGAGACCGTGAGGGTGTAATAAACAGCCCGAGAGTACTTGCTCTGTGCCCCAGTGTCTGAAAAGGTGTGGGTCGAGCAGGTTTTCCTGCGTGGAGAGGAAAGTGGGAACTGCAAGCCCGGRGGTGGAGGGGTGTCTCCTGGCAGAACTGCTGAGGAGGAAAAGGATGGGAGAAGCTCGTGCCTTCTCGGACCCTGCCCTCATCCTTCTGCGCGCTGGTTTCACGGGTGCAGGCGTGCTGGGTGGGGCAGCGAAGAGGGGACGTGTTAACTYTAAGCTGTCGGTCTCCTCCGTTGAAGCAATTTACAACCAGTCTCCCTGGAGGTACAGTTTGGGGAGATGAGTCAGAAATATTGTCAGTAGGATCTAGGAGACTACAAGGAAGGTAAACCTGAAGAGCCTTCTACCAGTGCATTGCTGTCCTTTTCTGGGTACACCCCGCTGCTGCCTGTGACGGATTGCCCACCCCAAACCCCAAACCCAAAGACCTGAGCACGAGCAGCCATTCTTGGAGAAGGCTGCAGCAAAGCTTCCCCACAACGAGGGGCTGCTGGCGTCTGCCCRGGCAGGAGCTGCGGTCGGAGCGGAGCGGGAGCGCTGGCTTCAGCCCAGGGAGGCAGGCAGCACGGGGAGCGGTGGTGGCCAGTGCAGGCGGGTGGTGTGAGCAGTCCTTCATCACAGACAAATTACCCGCTCCCCTGAACTGGGTACCTCGCGGAAACCACGCGTAAATCGGTAGGATCTTCCCCGGGGGGAAGCCAGGGCTGCAGCAGCGGGTAACTGCTTGTTCAGGCATGCTTCAGGAGGAAAATGGAAAACCAAGCACTCCTCTCCCTGCTGGGAGCGTGGYGGGGGGACACGGGGCTGCTCTCTCCAGCCCCACCGCCTCCGTGCGCATCCTGCCRTCCTGCAGGGAGAAGTGGCCACGGCTGGGGAGAAAACGCTCTTTATAAGCCCATTAAACCCACTGACAGGCAGCCRAAAGTGGCTGCGGCGAAGGTGGCACAGCCGGGGCATCAGCCTTTCCCGCGGACCCGACGCCATGGGTGGCACGGCTCCCACCTGCCCCTCTGGCAGCATTTCGGTCACGCTGCCGTATTGCCAAGCACGAAAACAAGTGCCAGGTCTGCTCCCCGTACCAGGACCAGCAGTGGGGGATGCACGAGCAAGCGCTCCCGGGAAAGGGAGCAGTGCGGATGGGTCAAGCATGATCAGGCCATGAAGAGCAAACAAATGCTTTCTCCATCTATAACAAGCAGCCCCAGGCTCCAGCAGGCAGCTCGCATCGAGGTCTTGGCTTGATCCCTCCTTGAGGGATAAACTGGGGAGAGGCGAGCGGGACTAGGCTGGCGAGTCACCGGCAAAGCGCAGGCTGAAAGCTGGCAGTGGGGACGGGGCYGAACAAGTAAGGAATGGGAAAGGCAAGGGTTGGCTGGGCAGGCAGGGAAAGCACATCTGGGGACCATGGAGTGCGTGAGCCAGRGACGGGCAGCGAGCCGGAGAAGTCAGAGCCACCCGGCGAGTCCCAAGGGCCAGTTTAGGGAGTCTGGAGGAGCCTGGGCTTGCTGGGGAAGGGTCGGGCAGCAGCTGAGGGCGACCCCGGGTACTAAAGGGGGAAGGGGAGGCGTTAGCAGGGGCAGAGACCAGAGTGAGGGCGGCTGGGGGGCTTGTTTGGGTGGTAGCAGAAAATTGCACGGTGGGAGATCTGCCGCAGAGTGGGGCTGAAGCAACCCCATGGGGGTTGCAGCTCACCTGGAGAAAGGGCTTCAAAGGGGAAGGGCTGAGGCCAAGCAGAGCATCTCCCGAGCAGGTCTGGCAAGCGAGGGAGAGCAGTGACCTGGATCCAGCCTGGCCCTGGGCACACCGAGGGCACTTCTCGCCTGGTGCACAGCCCACCCTCCCTGCCAAAAGGTGAGTGTTTGCTACATGGTCTGCACAGGGTTGCATTTAAAAACAAAAATTGAGCTTGTTTTTCTCTGGGAATTAGTGCAGTGGAATTTATCAGTCCCTCTGTCTTCTTTTTATCCCCCTTTTTTTGCCCTAATTTCCTCCCTTTTTTTTTATTGTTTTTCCTTTTCATCTGCTGCTTCTTCCCTCTAAGCCTGTCTCTGAGCCAAAACAATTTACATGCATCCATGGAAGGATCTGCCATTAGTGCTGCTCTGTCTCTCCTCTTAGTTAGGATATATTTAGCCATCGCCTTTGTTGTTGGGTGTGTTTTTTTTTTTTTTGCTGTTCAGTGGCTTTAAAGAGCAGGTGCCGGGAACAGACAGAGGAGATTAAAAATACCTGCTGTCAGATACCTCTCCCTACGCAGATGTGCTCCGGCGCTGTGCGAAGCGAGCGTGTGAGCAGAGTGGATAACAGCTGCCCCTCGAAAAGCTCATTTGTAATTCTAATTTTTTATTTCAATAATCGCTTTCCGCACTGCTACAAATTTCCAGAGCAGCTACTTCCTCTCGCGCTTCACGTGAACGCGGCGTGCRCTTTTGTTGGGAATCAATTAAATGCCCCGTGGGTTAGGGTGAGGGCCTGTTGTCGCACAGGAGCTGCCGAGGGCCAAGCACTGCTGCCTGTGTGGGCAGCTGCCCGTCCTGCGGCGGGGTAGGGGCTTCCCCGGGGGGGCAGGCAGGGATGGAGCAAGGCTCACCTGCAACCACGTGGACGTGGCATCCCGCAGCAGCCCCCGACCGTCCCTGTCTCATAAGCTGTGCCCGTGGCCAAGACCCAGCTGCGATGTGGTTCCTTGGGGACCCCTTGCAAGCGCCCCGCTGCTGTCACAGCCTCGGCGGCTTCCCCGCTCCTCCCGGGCACCATCGCCAGCTTCCRAGCGATGCCACGCTCCTGCAGCAACCTCCCGCCATGGGTGATCCCCTGCCAGCACCCCTTTCCCCATCTCCTTTGCCTACATCTCTCCTTAAACACAACCAGAGCTTAACAGCAGCTTGCTGGTGAGGGAAGGGGCTATGCAATATGAGCAGTGCCTTTAAGTCTCTCCCTTCTACTCCTTTGCGCTCAGCATCTCCCTGATTTAACGCAGCCAGCTCCGGGGGACTCGTCGGGCTTCTGGCAGTCTCTGCTGAAGCAATGCAGRGAGCCTGCGGTGCTGTCTTCGGGTTTTACTGTCCCTGATTGCCACCTCTGTGGTTCCCCATCGGTTTAGGAGAAATCAGGTGTCAGGCTCCTCAGTGAGCCTGCCTGGCCCACATCTTCTGCGATGCAGTGAGACCCCAGCAGCATGSCTTGACCCTGGCCCTGGCTCTTCCTCCTCCTCCTCCTCCTCCCTGCCTCCCCTTCCCATCCATTTCTGTATCCTCCCCTTCTTATTCCACTCAAACCATATAAAAATACAAAAATACCTGGTACCAGAAACGCTCCTCAGAGCTTGGCTGTGCTTTGGGGCACATGTGCAAGGAYGCTTTGCACCCTGTCACCACTCCCTCCTTGTTACCCGCCTCATTTGTGTAGTTTTGGGGCTGAAAACTTTATTTTCCTATTTTTCAAGGTTGCTGGCACTTCACAAATACTAACCCAGAAACAACAGCAGCAATACCTAGGGCTGAGAGGTTTTGTGTTTTGCTTCTGATGGGGAAGCCGGTAGCTGTACCCCTGCAAACGCCGGTGCGGCRCTGGCAAAGGGCGGCTGCGGATGCAGCTCTCCCACCGCAGGTGCCTCCACGGTCCAGCCATCTCCCAGCCCAGGCATGCAGGGTCCCCCCAGTGCACCCTGCCCGGGGTTGCCAGGACCTCCCTGGTGGAAATGAAACCCCGAGAGGGCTGGTCCCCGTGGATGGCAGGTGGGCTTCATGCCAGCAGTTACGGGAAGGGAGCCCGGACCCAGGCATTGCGACACAGATGAGTTTTTTTGTGTTCCAAAACAAGGACTGATAATACAAGCAACCGAGCTGGAGCCGCGGGAGGCTGCTAAGCTAAATGAGACAGGAAGCACGTAATTAAATTAGATATAGAGCGGCATAAAGACATCTGAGTACACATATGTCGTTGGCCTCGGATGCTATTGTGTAACCCTACTGAAGAGCTCTGCATTATAAAATATTGCACCTACCGCACCCCATGCTGGTGAGCTGCCTACCCTTGAACAGCATCTCCCACCCCATCAAAGGGAAGAATTAAAAAAGCTGCCCCGAGGGAGCAGAGCTGCCGGCTGGTGGTTCGTGCAGGGGGTTGGTGGCCACGGCAGAGCGGGCGGAGGGTCCGTCCCGGCCTTGGCAGGGAGGACGTCACCAGAAGAGCCCGATCCCATTCCTGCGCCTGGGCTCAGACCCGGCTGCGTGGTACTGGCACTGCGGTGTGTCCCATGCACCAGTTTCAAACACCCAAGCATGGGACTGCATCCTGAGTGTGGCAGGGGTTCAGGTGGGATTTCCTACGGCTTTGTGCATCTTCAGGCTGAGTGACTGYGGTGCCCGAGAAGATACAGGCTTTGATTGACTCTTTCCCTCCCACTGAGGATTTACAGAGGTCTCTCCCTCCCGCGGGGGCTTGCAGGGACCAAGCTCCCACCGCAGGTGCTTCCTCACTTCTGCCTTGCCATCAGCTTTGCCTCACCTGAGCCACGTGCTTCRAAAGCTGCTAGAGAGGGGACAAGGTAAAACCACACATGCACTTGCCCAAGGCACYTTATTCCTATGGGGAAAAAGCAGTGGGGAGACAGGGGCTGAAGCAAAGYGGAGGTTGCAGCAGGCTGTAATACCAAGGCAGAGGTGTGTAGAGCTCCTCCGCTCTGGCTCGCATCACCCGTGCTCCTCTCCCACAGGCCATGCCTGTTGCTGCTGTCCCAGCTGTGGGTTTTCCATATAGTTTTATTTCCCYGGCTGCTTCAAGCAGCATGTGGTTCCCAGCACAGTGGCTGTCTCGGGGACCACAGACTTGCTGCCAGAAGTCATTTGTCCTGTGTAACACGTGCCCAGCCTCCTGGAGGTTTTCCTCTCGGCATAACCTGCTCGGGGGATGCCTCAAACACCGGGGAGAGTCACCAGAGCATCCTATGACTTTGCAAATCTGTAGGTGGGAGATGGGCTGCAACGCGTGAGCACAGTTTTAAAGGGAAAAAGGAGACAGATGAAATCCTACTTAACACCGGGTATGTCCCAAAATGATGAGACAAAACAATGCCAGGGCATCACTGAGCATTGCATCTGTGCAGAGAACCGGGGAGGAGCTGGAGAGGGAGATGCAGGTAATGGAGGAGAAGGGCTGTTACTGCCCCAGTAACAGCTCCCGCTACAGCTGGGAGGTGAGCGCAAAGGGTATGTGTGTGTGGTCAGTGCCAAAATACCTGGGTGTGACCCTCTCCTGTGGGTACCAGGAGYCCAAACCAACATCAGCACGGCACTGCCGCTGTGACACCAGTGCTCCCAGCGTGGCAGTGAGCTGGGGTGAAGCACCAGGCTGTGGCCAAGCACTTCCAAAACCTGTGTTAGATCAAGTGATGTCCAGGCTGTGGGCATGCACAGACCTTCTTAGCATCTGTACAGGCAAAGGCAATCTTACAGCCCTCTCACCCTTACTCTTTCCCTTCTTTCCTTAAATCCACAGCAAGGATCACAGCTCTAACATGGTTTTAAAGCACAGGGAAGACACGAACAAGAGCTTTCTGTAGCTCAAAACATTTATCTACAGCTGAATATCTGCTAACCAAGAAGCCTTAAAATTATTTATTCAAGTGGAAAAAAACCAGAGCTGTCGGGAAAGAGGCTGCTGTTGTCATTAAAGCTGAGACAGGAGCTAAAAACGTGTGTTTGGTCATTAGTCCTGATGCATCTTTTCTCGCTAGCTGTGGGCAAGACAATCCAGTGGCTTTTTCTAAGTGGTAGGAGAAAGACAGGAGTCCCCGTTATAGTTCAAGGGAGCTGAGGTGCCTAGTGCTCCTCCAAAAGCCTCCTGTCCTGATAGCCTCATGCTTCTGCTCCCCAAAGGCAGCTTGAGAGGAACCTTTCTGCCCGGCCCAGAGACGGCTGTGCATGCTGCCACCTCCCCTGGCACCGCTCATCTCCCACGGGCAAGACACTCCGGCGATGTCCCGGACATGATTAATGCAGGCAGCAAGGGTAGGAGACAACCCGAGCCMTGGTGAAATGTCTGTGCTGGCTGAGGAGCTGGTAATAGCAGGGACCAAGTGGGGAGGAAGGAAGAGGATGAGGAGTGGAGATGGCAGCTCTTGCCTTTGCCCTGGGATGGCCGTGGGCAGGGGGGTTTAGGGTCCTTCCCTCCACCGTGGTGAGCTCCTTCCCAGAGCCACCGACTGGGAAAGTGCAGGGAGGGCAGCTCTGCAGGACCCTGCGTGAGGCCAGCCTTGGCATGGGGGACCTGCTGGCTGTCATGGACCTCTCTGCTTGTTGCACCAGACCTCGGGGTTTGCTGGTGCACATCTGACACTGGTTTAACTCTTTCTCTTCATCCTTCTGTTTTGCTGGTTCAGTCCTTCCCCTCCAGTTTCCAACCTCTCCCCGGCTTTTAGTCTCTTCTTTCCATCTTCAGTTCTCATTAGGATCCACCTTTATCAGACGCTTTCCTACGCTTTGCTCAGACTTTCTTTGACGCGCATCCCCTCCCCTTCTCTTCTCCCACCGTAGACCCGCCAGAGAATTTGTGATGAAGAAGTGCAACTCCTGCCAGCACGTGGGGTCAGACATCGGTCCTTATTTATTCTAGCTGTGGRCTGGCAGTGTAATCTGGGGGGATGTGGAAACATTACACCCTTCTGCTCTGTCTGCAGTGCAAGGGGGGTGTATTGCATTGCCCTGGGGAGCACAAACCCTTCCCCCAGGCTTTGCATCTCCCCCTGGGATGCTGCAAAACAGCCTGACTCTGCTGGGGACCACCATCCCCTGCTTGAACCACCCGGGGAAAAGCCTGTGGCCGCGATGCCGCCACGCCAGCCCTTGCAGCGCGGGGGGGGATTGGAAGTCCTCGGGCAGCAGGACGGAGCTGACGAATTGCCGTGCATTACRGCGTCTGTCCTGTCCCTCTCGCTCTCCCCATCTGCGTACCCGCCCGCCGGTGGTTACTCAGCAGGCTCCACACGTCGGTGGAAACGAGCCTGTTTTTTCCTGTTATCGAGGAAGCAAGTTATGACTGTGATGTTCAAGGACAAGCCTGGGCCTCCCACTCCCCCTCCTTTAAGAGCACAAAAGAAACCTACCTAAGCCGTTCTCTTCGCCGGGCACTGCCAGAGCAGCTTTTGGTTGGTTGGAGGCTGGAGCGATGCCGGGTCCCCCTCCCGCCTCCCACCTGATATAAAGCACGGCTCCTCGAGGCTTTTCCAGCCGACAGCACGCGACCGTGGGCGCAGGTGGTGCCGCAGCCGCCTGTTGCACGCCCCTGCCGCCGCCGTAAGGACCCGATGAGTTGCTGGATGCCTGGGTGCCCAGCTCTCAGCGTGTGCCGGGGGTTAGCCGCGCTCCCCATCACTTGCCTGGAGAGGTAAGGGGCTTCGCCACACCGCAGTTCTGGGATGCAAAGGGTTAGCTGGAAAGGATTGCACCTAACTTCGGAGCGGCCGGGCCAGCCTCTGCTGCTGTGGCCGTGATGTTTCAGTAGAAATTGGGGTGCAGACCGCAAGGAAACACACAGCAAAGTATGTCTGCAGAACTTCCTTCAGGTTGACAGCAGCAGGACTATTTTTGTCAACACGGTTGAAACGTTAAGTGACATGTTGCTCCTCCTGCCAAACATGGCTACGGAGCCCCACGCTGCCGGCTCGACATTTAAACACTTATTTTTGTATGAGCGCCTGGGGATGCCTGAAGGAGCTGCAGCACACAAATAGCAGCGGGGCCACGCGCTGCCTTGGGGGGGACCCTGGGGAGAGGAGCTGATTTAGCAGCAGCTCCTGCCGTATTGCCGCAGAGACCTCCCGGCAGGGAGGTGCCTCCGTGCCACCGCCGCAGAGCCGCGGTGACAGGCAGCCGCGTCCCGGGCTCTCGCAGAAGGGGCTCTGGCACATGAGCATCGTGCTGCCGCCGGGCTCACTGGGGCTGGAAGGCATGGGGTAGGTGGACGGTGCCACCGGGGAGAGCAGCCATCTCCATGGCATGGTGACAGGCTCCTGGTGACTCAGGGACACCCCCCAAAAAAAAAGCAGGGGAGCATCAGCCCTGCTGCAGCAGCCTTGCAGCAGGGAGATGCTCCCGCTCTGCCGAGCAGAAAGCAACTGCTGTCTTTTTCCAGTGTTTTGAGAGCAGCGCAGCGCTGCCGGGAGAGGGGGACGGGAAAAGGAGCCAGGTTAGCTCCAGGGAGCCAGGGGGGGTGGTGGGGGCTCCAGCTGGGCACTCAGCAGCTGCTCTGCTACCTGCCCCAGGGGAAAAAGCTCGCCGTGCTTTATAAATGCATGCGGCGCTACCTGGGAATCGAGCGGGAGGAAACGGTCCCCTGGGCTTAATGTACTGCTGAGGGTGGTTGCCAGGGAGCAGAAAAAGCAATTGGGGGAGCATTTATTTCGTACATCAGAAGGCAAAGAAGCAGCTGAAGCTGAGGAGCGAGGGCTGCCCCTCCGAGCTGTGTCGGGTCTGTGGGGTGCAGCCCGTGTGAGGCGGGGGGGGGGGTGGCGGCAGTCCGGTGGTCCCTCAATCCCACCTTTCCCTTTCCTCCCTTCCAGAGCCAAGGATCTGAAGACCCGTTTAGGGATCCTGCTTCATAAACCAGAGCTGGGACACAGGACCGGGACCTCCAGCAAGTTGCAGCTGGGCTCCAGGCGGAGGTAAGCCAAGCGGTGCTATGTCCCAGGTTCAGCCCGGGATAGGTACCCATGGACCAGGCGGTCCTGGGGGATGCTCCTGCCCATCTGCGCAGCAGAGAGGGCAGAACGCAGCGCGCCCTCCCCACGGTCCCACCCCGGCAGGCAGGGAAGGCGGATCACTTCCCAGCTCCACCAGTTATAAAATCAGACTGGCGAACTGATGCTCTGGCATTAGGCACAAAAAGCGGGTCCTTAGCAATCAGCCAGAAACTCAGAGGGCTCCCGCAATTCCTAGTGTCTCCGACCACTGCCTGGGACCCCCAGGGAATGCAGGCAGCATTAAAAACTAAATACTAAATATTGCTGCTGAAGGAGAGGCATCTTCTTGCAGAGGAGGCTCTGCTGGGCTTGTACCAGCAGAAAAGGGCTCCTCTGTGTACCCTTCCAGAGAAGCTACCTGGCCAAAGCTGCGCTATGGAGCTGAGGTCTGGCGAGCCATCGGGGAAGGTAAAAGAAAGGGAGAAAGGAAAGAGAGTCCACAGGTAATGGATACTGGGATCTCGCTTTGGTTTCCTACCGAGTGTYGCTGCCTCCCTTCTTGTACTGTCTCCCATTAACGGGGCCGCCCGCCTGAAGCGCTCCCATCCTTCGCCGCGGGGCAGGAGAAGTGTTGTCGGCGGGACAGCAAGCCTTACATCCTCTTGTCTTTTCCAGAGACTCCTCACGAGAGGTACTCGAATGGAGGGAGTCCTTCGACCAGCTCCTGAAGAGTAAAAGTGAGTAGGCTCTTGTTTTCTTCTCTTGGTGAGAGCACGTAGGACAAACGTGCTCCCAGTGAGCAAGGGGGTGACTGTACGCCTGGAGCACAGTGTACGAGGAAATCTTGTCTCCTCAAACAAGATGATTTAGGATTTAGAAAGAGGTCCCTTTCCCGCCCTGACAGAGCTGATGCACGGAGCTCATTGCCTGGCTTGCGAAGCTGTACCCTTTTTCTTCTGGCTGGGTGCTTTTTGGGGGGCACAAGCGCTGTCTCGCAATGCCTCGCTGCTGCCTCGGGACAGGAGCATCGTCGTGGGCATCCCGGGTGCAGCAGTCCGTGGGGGGGAACGTCACGCCATGCCCTGACCGTCCCTTTCCCCACACTGAGGAGAAGGCAGGGTGTCTGCTCTCGGGGTCCTCCTTTGCACAGCAATGCAGCCGCCTCCCCACAGGCTTTTGCTGCTCAGAAAATTGCGTTGCTGCCCTCTGTCTGTCTGTCCTGTGCCTCCGGGGATGGCTCTTCCACAGGGAGAAGGAATTCAGCTGCTGAATTACACGGAGCCATTTTCCCCTCCAGTATTTGCTATACATATGGTGATGCACAGGGTTCCGGTAAGGTGCTGTCTCCCTCTCCCCCACGCAGACAGTACCTGCAGACCCAGAGAGGGGACCTCTTTTTGAGTCCCACACGCAATCCCTTCCTTACACCGGGCTTTACAGCAGGTAGAAGTGCCAGATTTTAATACAAAAGTAGTTGTCTACCTTAAAAGCTATTTCACAGCAAGAGAAAGTCCTTCCATAGTGCTAATTTGGGGCTAGGCATATTTTATTTCCAGCCTTCCTCACGTGCTGTGATGGCTAACAAGCATCTCCCGCTTTGTAACTTAATACATCCCCCCAGCCTGGCTCTGAAATCCTTGCTGCAGTTACTCTCCCATACTCCTCAGCATCTCATTCCCCCTAGATTTCAGCTGAGAAATAAAAATAAAGCCATCGCTGCTCGGTTCCTGCAGGCGTACTGATACCTCAGTGGATTTCTCCTTAGGTAGAATTAGCTCTTTTCCGAAGCCGTGAAGAAAATACTCTGAAGCCTCATTACAGAAAGGTCAGATAAATAAAACCAAAGGATTACTTGTCTGTGGGAAAGGATTTTATTGGAGTCTAGAGGCCAATTAGCAGTGTCTCAGAGGGTGGAATTTGCCCGGAGGGAAAGGAAATCTGCAGATGTCATGGTCTGAGCTCCCAGGAGGATGCTCGCCGGCAGCGCCGTGTCTGGCAGCCATCCTCTTCTTCCTCCCCCTCTTCTGCCCTGTTAACTGCTCTTCTCTCCCCTCCCCAGGCGGGGTGACGGCCTTCCACACCTTCCTGAAGACGGAGTTCAGTGAGGAGAACCTCGACTTCTGGCTGGCATGTGAGGACTTCAAAAAGACCCGGTCAAAAACCAAGCTGGCCTCCAAGGCCAACAGGATCTTTGAGGAGTTTGTCCAAAGTGAGGCGCCCAGGGAGGTGAGAGCATTTTCTGCCTCTGTCCTGTGGCATCAAATAGGGTGGGAAAGGAATAAAACACCCCAGTGGGTTTTATTAAAGTGGGAATATGTGCTCTTGCTCATGAGAGCTTTCATTTCAACCTCGCATGGTCTACCAACATGAAGGGATATAAAGGCTCAAGAGCATCTTCACCTTCATCTGAAGATGAAGAAAACAGTTTTCCTCCCCCCAGGGGAGTGGAGTTAATGCCGAGTTAATCTTTGTGGGCGCTGCTTCCTTGCAGGTGAATATCGACCATGAAACCAGGGAGATCACCCGGAAGAACCTCTCRGGTGCCACCTCCGCTTGCTTCAACGAAGCCCAGGCCAAGACCCGCACCTTGATGGAGAAGGACTCCTACCCCCGGTTCCTGAAGTCTGCCTCCTACCAGGACATGACCAAGCAGGCCACCAGCCGCGGCATCAACAAGCGGTCGCATACCTGACCCGAGCCCGAATCCACCGCGGGGGGACGAGCCGGGGGGCCGGGCAGAGGGTGAGAGATGGTTTGCGAGGGCTGAAGTCTGCACGGCAGGGTTTCGGCTGAAGTCCTGGCATTTTAGGAGGATCCCCAGGACCTCAAGCGCTTCCGCTTCTCACCAAGCTGCTGGGAAGAGAGGAGGAGCGGAGCGGGTGGGAACGGCTCGCGTGCCAGCGTGTGCCCCGTGCCTCCCCTTGCAGCACGGCCAGAGACCTGCACCGCCGCAGGGACAGAAAGAAATGGGATTTGAGTTGCAAGCCCGGGAAGAAGAGACCGGATTCCCCTGAGCATCCGTAACCGCAGAGCTCCTGCCTGCTCTCAGGACCCTGCCTCTGACCCGCAGCACCAGCCGCCGGCTGCAGAGCCAGCCCAGGAGCCTGCAGTTCCCGCAGTGCCCGGGGCAACCGCCCCAGACCTGCCTGCAGGGCTGCTTCTATGAGGGAATGGCCAGAATTAAAGTCCAAAGACTACATGGCATCTTCAGCCGGAGRGACCCTGCGCCTGCCTTCTCCTGATCCTGAGATCCTTATTCTGCTGTTCCCTGCTCATGCTCTGCATCAAAGCTTTGCACCTCCTTCCAGCACAGCGTATCCCTAGCAGTGACGTTTTTATCCCTCGCTTAAGCTACATGAGCTTTAGATTGCACATAAGCTTACGTCACATGCATGACTTTTTATTACTATTATTGTTATTTATTTTATCGTTATTATAATATATATATTTATTAGAAGAGCACTGCTCAAAGCATACACACGTCCCTTGCTCCGAGGACCTTGTAAATTAAATTATTTTAGATATTGTAGCACTTAGCATGCCTCCCACCTTTTCTGTATAATAACTTGAGAGGTGACCAGACCGATCCGTAACATGACCATGGAGCAAGGTACGYGAATAGCAGCAGCGAGAGCTGCGGTCCGGCTGGGCTGCTAGAGGGGTCCGAGGCGGCAGGTTTCCGGCGAGCTCGGAGGACCGCTGATGGCAGTAAAAGGATGCTTTGCAGTCCGTGCTGCTTCCTTTCTCCCCTTAAAGATGTGGACGGCACGTAGACTAGCAGCTTGTCCTAGACAGAGAATAGCGATGTAAAACAGGCACTTTGGTGAGTGATCCTATTGAAAACTTATTTTTTTACACGTGGGAGAGAAAACCTGGGGCTTTCCCCTGGTTTAAAATTGGGCTTGGTGTTCCCTTGGCCGGTGAAACCAGTCTGCAGCCACAGCACTTTACCAGAAACCCGGGGAGCCAAGCGAAACAGCGACGTGTGCCGTGAATTCAGTGTCTCGGGGGGCGGCAGGACATTTCATCAGCTCAGACGTGTGGGGTGAGCTCTTCAGAAAGSCCCGCTGAGCAGGGATTTCTGGGTCCCACAGCCGCCCTGGAAAGCTGTGGATCCCGTTTGGCAGCAACGGTGCCAGCAGCCGCATGGGTGGGTGATGGGGAGCCCACGGGTGTCCTGTGCTGGGTCACGGGGAACGTGCCACCAGCATCGTTTCCTACTGAGACAGCCTGGGGCTGCCACATATACCCCCGTTTATCCCTAAAGACCAAACCTGGTGGTCCTTAGCCCGCTGGTACTCACTCCTTGCCGAGGGAACCATCTTTTGCCCCCCCCCAGCATTGGCCGGAGCACAGAATCGCTCGGGCTTTTCGYGGCTGTTTGAGCAGAGCAAGGGACCGAGGACCAGTTTGGGGATGTTATTCTGAGTCCTCTTCCACTTTCCCCATCCCGGTTCTACCTCTGAGCCTCAGTGGGTCCCGGCTGCGTTTACAGGGAGATTTTAGCTCTTTTCTTATTTATTATTTATTTTTACAACTGGAACCACCTTCTTTGTGTTACTGAAGTGAATGACGCACAATGGTCCTTTTTCATTACTAACACAATATTGTCATTATAAAATAAAATGTAAAGACGAAAATACTGTGACAGCATGGTTTTTTTTGGATGACTTGCAAAGCATACTAAAGAAAGCTGCTTGTGTTGGATGGCTCAAGGGGCATTTACAGTCGCTTTAACAGTTGCAATGTCAGGAACAGCAAAGGAAGGGGAAGACTTGTGAAGAGTAAAGCTTCATGTTATTTGGCTTATTGAAGAGAACCGAACAGTTCACAGCAAGAATGAAAGCAGAAGTTAAGTTTTTAATATATTAATTGCCAGGGTGTTCAGTACTGTTTGCATTGCTCACCATTTTCTGAGCACTTTACAGGGCTGCAGTTCCCAATACCTATTTAATATCAGTGAGACACCATTGTCTTAAAAGCACAGGAGGATTCCAGTTAGGGCTGCTGTTTGCAATAACTGCTTTTGAGTTGCTGTCATAAATATTATTTGATTTTTATCGATAACTCAGCTGATGGTTGAATTCATTTACAAGGGGGGAAGTATCTGGCTCTAGAGGGGATATTAGAAAACATCCTACCTCTGTTGCAGCATGTGCTGTCTCTGAGGTCTGAGCAGTCCCCCGTGTCCCTGGGGGATGCTTTGGGAGGGCAGGGGGGGTGGTGTGTGCAACTCCAGGGACCGCGGGAGCACTGGAGGGCTGCCTGCGGCAGGAGCGATGCAGGGAGGGCAGCATCCAAGTGTAGCGCAGAGATGCTAATACTTCCAATAAAAACCAAACAAAACACGTTTTTAAGTTGTTTTCTTTCTATTTATTGCATGTTTTGGAAGCCAAAATTAACTGGCCTGCGTCAGTGGAGGAGAGTGTGAGTGGACTGCCGAGGAGGAGCTGGCATCACAGGTGACTAACTCAGGAGCACTTAGATCCCAAGGTATTACTATTGGCAAAAGCCAGCCTYTGCCATTAAAAAGCCTTTTACAATCATCAACTGCATCTATACAACACCTTATGTCTCTTCCAATCCAGCCTTGTAGAGTCCAAGGACCATCGTTCTTTATCAAATACATCGACTCTTCTCCATCCCTATTCCCTACAGTCATCCACCTAACTGGAGGAAGGCAGTTTAAACTTCCCCTTATCCTCTATTCACTATTTAGTTAAGCGTGGCCTTGTCTTACAAGACAGGTGATTYGGAATCGCAGCAGTCTGTGCGTATACCTGATCTTAGTGTGTGTCAGARGGAAGAAATGAGCTGAAGGGTGTCCAGGAAGTATTTCAATTATCTGGTATGAAAGACTTGGTGAGAGCAGCAAAGCGGTCTAGAAGTAGATACAAACAAAATAATGATTTTTTTTTTTTAACTGCAGCTTCTAACTGAAAAAAATTAATATTTTGTCATGCGTACCTTGAAGTTAATTTAAAACCAATTATCCATTAAAAAATATTTAAATTGGYCAACTAAAAGAGTAAGAAAAATTTAGAATGAAAATCTTCTTGAGCTTTCTTTAGAAGGAAATCTGGGGCTGCATCCATTCTTGATGCACCGTGCATGGAAATGGATGGCCCAGGTCGAGACTTAGCCTCGGCGGTAGCGCTTAGACTTCACAGCTGGTACTGGAGTATCCCATTTGCAGTGTAGCTTCATCTCTACAAGTCTGAGATGYCTCCCAAGGAGAAAACTCGGTCAATGAAACCACGCTTGCGTCCAGCCTGTCCTCCACGATTGCTGGCAAAACCCAGTGGTAATATAATAAAACCTTTAAAGCCTTGGGAGGATAAAAAAAAACCAACCCGCAAAACCGCGTTGAGAAAGAGGAGCCGAAGCTTCCCGCGACCGCCTTTGGGCACGGCCGGCTGCGGTTGCTTCCAATAAACCACGACTGAAGTTTCCCAGGGCAGAGGCTGCGAATTTGGAAGCAGCAGAGAAGATTTGAGCTCCGGGGAGCAAACGAGGGGGCTGGCCCTGGCTCCCCCCCGGGCATGACACATACTTGCTCCAGGGCCAGGTTTCCATGAGCGGGGATGGGGGGCTGGATTCATTTGGTGGAAAAAACCACCCGTTTTCCTCTGCCCTGGGACCCGGCGTGTTCCCAGCAGCAGCTCGGTGGGGTGGCATYGCCGTTCAGCCACCCCATCTCCTCCTGCGGCCGGGGGTCCCCACTCTGCAGGACCAAGCAGCCTTAGGGCACRTACATACGTGCGTGAGTGGCCCCACAAAGACGTGTATTTGGGCAGGTGGATGTGCACGTGTAGGTAGATGGATGCTGAGCTTTCCGTTGCATGCACCGTAATGGATACACACGTGTAACAACACACATATGCAGGCAAATTCATATGTATTTGCATGTGCATGTGTGTGTACATACATTATTATTTTTTTTTTAAAGACAGCCTGCAAATAAATGCTATAAAACGTTGTTTAAATGTGTTTTTGAAGGAAGCTCACCAGCAAAAGGGACGCGCTGAGCCATTTCAAATACCGCAGACACCTCACCCAGCATTTTGCAGCGCTCTGCCAGCCCCTGTGCCAGCCGACGGGGAGGGAGCAGCTGTATCGCACTGCTTCCCGCTCYGCGGCTTTCGCCGTCACAGCCTTGGCCCGAATAAAGCCACAGAAATCACGCGTGTTGTGTTTCCACATGGCTCGTGTCCCTCGCGCTACGCGTGCAGCTAAATGCCAAGGTTGCCAACACGGTTCCAGCTGCATGCAGGGATTCTTACCCCCAGGGTGCCTCGGGAAGCGAGAAAAAAWTAATGATAATATTCATGCTTTCTGACAGTGCTGGGGCGCTGAGGGCAGCGCCGGGCTCTGCAGCCCTCCCKCCTCCCCGGGGTTGGAGGGCATCTCCGACCCAGTGCAGCTGCAGCCTGGGCTCAGCCTACGGGGAGAAGCAGGGGATGAGAAAGAGCTGGGAGAAATGCTGCATTTAAGCTCAGGTCCTCAGCCTGGCTCCTTGTTTGACCTCTTTTGGYTGATCTGGGATGCCTTCAGTGGACCCGCTCTGCTCTCCTTGCCCAGGGACTGGGACACAGTGCCCTGCTGGGTGAGGTCCCTGCCTCCCTTGCTGTTGCCTTCACCTCTTCTTCCCAGCCCACTCCTGCTGGCAGATGTGCTGGTCTGGTTTTGTGGTGGTGAGGATTGAGCAGCAGCCTTTGAGGCTAGAAAATGCAGATTAAAATTGTAAAAATACTTCACGGCAAAGTGAAATGTGGTCGATGCTCTTGCCTGGATAGCATCACCTGTCTGTTTAAGTCGCATCCTTCTGTGGACTATTTTCCAGGGCTGTGTTCCAGCACTGAAAGTCACATCAGTGTGGCCAAGCATATAACCCTGGGACATTCCCACTTGGAAATAWAATAAGAAAGCAAGTGCAGGGAACATGGAGAAAAAAAGCTATCCTACTATTCATAGCTACTTTAAAAATTATTTTGATTTTGGCAGGCAGTTTTTGTTGCCATGCTTTAGCTCATGTTTATTTGTGGCTGGTGGCCAGGGCATGGATGCTCGGAGATGTTATCTCAGGGGAAGRGTTTCAAAACGGGGGTAGGTCCATTAGGATGGAGGAAAAGGAAGATTTGCTTAATTGTGCCCTTGATTTCCCTGCCAACTGTGTCTCAGCAGCTCATCTCCTGAGTCCCTGTGTGCCTGGGGGCAAATAAGGACTCTGCAGAAGTGCAAATATGGCAGGAACTACATAGCCCGGAGGCTACAGGAATGGTTGTGGAGAGGAGCTCTGTACTCCCATGCTTTAGAAAACCTTTGAGGCCTTTCTGTCCCCCATAAGCTGCCTGTCACAGGGACTAAGAGTTTAAACCTGTGGAAAGAGCTTTGAATCAGGGATGAGAGATAGGGAGAGCGTTACCAGCAAATCCTTCTTTGCTGGGGTACAGGCACAGGATACTTCTGCCACAGCCCTGCTTGTTGCAAACAACTTGTTCCTAGCATCCTAAGCTTTGGGTTCCTAGCATCCCAGGGTTTTTCATTTTCCCACCATAAGATAATGAACTACTTTAATTAAATCAGAAAGCTGAARAAGCTTTTGTACTTGGGTGGCTGGGTGATGTGGTATTGTTATGTACCGTAAGTTTGACCTTTTTTTGGATGTCATTATTATTAGCTCTGAGCCTGTGGTGTGCCCCTGCTCTGCCTGTTTGTCTCTCTTCCAGCCTGCAAATGGGTAGTTAAACACTGGCAGCTAGAGCCCCAGCTCTGGTCCAACTGGGAGAGGTGCTGTCGAGTTCAGCAGATTTCTGTGATTTAAAATGGGATCTTGACAGCCTTGAGAGTGATTTGAGATTGTTCCCTGAGTTTTCACGGTCTTTGTCCTTGTGGGGCTGTGTCAAGGTCTCCTGTGGATGCACAAACTGCATCCAGAGACCGCGGGATGTTCCCAGACCTTGCGGATGYGCTGCATGCTGTGGAAAGCAGGATGCTTAATATGTTAGGTTCAAAGATGCGACTCCTGCATAGGCAGAGCTTTTGTGAGAGTTGGCATGCAGATGTGAGCAAGCAATGCAGGCGTACGTAAGGATTTGGATATGCTTGCAAAACGTGCAGGGCTGCATCCATGCACCCCTTTAGGGTGTGCTTTTYTGCATTCGTGCCCTTGCGTTTGCATCCAGCTGTGTCTCCGTGTACATACGCGGATGCCCAGTTTGTGCGTGTACCAATGTACCGTGGAAAGCCAGGCGTGAATTCATTGATGCGATTTCAGCCCCGTTTCAAGCGTGACTGGGGAGGTTGCACGGGCTCTGCATGCTGGTGAGCTCATCTTCCGTTACAGGGCAGTGGGGGAAACTGGGTGGCACGTCACAGCCTGTCTCACGTATTTCCTGCGCACGCTTTGCAGGCGGAGGGGAAGGGCTGGAGGATTGGGCTCCCTYGGGCAGCACTGTGCTTACACAGAGCTGCCTACGAGGAGGCTGGTGCCTGGGCAGSGGGCAGCTGCCTGCTCCCAGCGTGGATTCGGTTAGGAACACGYCGGCTGGGGCATAAACAGACCTGGAGCTCAGCGGTTCCCCGGGTGAAGTTTAGCAGCATGGCTAGTTTCCTCATGTGGATGGATTTACCAAAAGGTGAGGTAAAGCTTAAAATAAAAATAAAACAATCCAAAATCCCACCCCCCAAAACAATCCCCAAACCCCTGCCCCCCCARAAAAACCCAGCACTGGTGCATTTAATGTCTCTATGCCTTCAGCTCCTGAACCACTGCCGAGCATATGTTTATAAACAGGGTCTGTGCGTGGGGAGAGCACTTTGCTCACGTCGTCTCTGCTATGTGCTGAAAAAAAAGTCGCCAAACACCCCCCAAAAACCCAGCATCCCCCCGCAAGTGGATAAAATGCTCCCAGGGCTGCTCCTTCCTGGGAGGGGACAGCACATACTTGCAGACTTTGCTGGGAAGCAAATACTATCTGGGGATACCCGCTGGGAAGCAGCAGCGAAGAGCTGAGAAAAGCTGCTGCCTGGCTTTGGAGGCATTTTAAGCAGTGGCTGGGTTTCTGGCCGGGCAGAGGGACCCCTTCCTCGCCTTCCCGTGGTGGGTGGTAGCGGGTGACGCCGGGCAGGGTTGCGTGACTTTGCACATCGGCTGGCGCTCGTAACGCATAGGCGCAAAGCGGCTCCTGGCCGAAAGYCAGTGGGACGGGACAGAAAAGTTTAAAGGTTGCCTAGGGTAGGGCGCTTGGGGCTGTGCTGCCCGGCGGAGGAGGAGGAAGGTGCGCAGCCTCTGCCTTTYGCCCTCCCCGGGTTTCTGCCTTCCTGAGGGGGGCAAGGTATTTGAGCCCCACCGTGCCCAGAGGATGCTGTCCTGCTTTTCCAGCCAGGAAAGTAACATTTTATTTTTTTTTATATGTGGCTAAAGGCATAGAAGTTACTAGAAGAAAATGCATCTAAATTAGTGAAATAGGGTATTAATTTCCTGCTGGGCCAGGGGAGACGCCGTCCATAAAATGGTCCTTGGCTTTCCTGAGGGTAAATTCATGTGAAAGTACTTTGGCTTTATATCTTAAGACTTCTCTGTCCCTTTTCTGATTTGCTTAGATAATTTGTTTCCAGTTCATCTTGTCAGACAGTGACTCCTGAAAGTGCTGGTCACTTGAACCTGCCTTTGCAGTCAGGAAAATGGGTATTGGAGTTCCAGCTTTTCTAGATACTAGATCAATATAGACAGATCAGGTCCTACCTGATTAACCCCTAATGTCATGAAAAGCTTGGGAAAGGCTTCTGGTCAGGTAGGGTCTCCTAATTGCCTATGGAAACAGGAGGGATTAAGGTTGGCTTTCTGTTTCATTCCAGGTATCGGATCAGGGACTTTCCAGGGCCGTGTGTGTGGCTGCCATCCGAAACTGAAGCCCATCTCTGCCTGCCTGCTGCATTCTCCACCGGAAAACATCACTGGGGGCCAGCTTATCAGGTAACCTGTAATAAGTCTGAGATAATATTTATAGCGAGAACACCCTGGGTTCTCCCCCACCCCCTGACCCCGACGCCCCAGGGGACACCTGCCTGGGCTGTGGTTAGTGCTGAGCTCAGGCAGCAAGCACAACGAGTATGTATGTCTGGGTAAGTGCTAAAGTCATGCTTCTTGCCAGGCCTCAGCTCTCTCGGCTGGCACCGGCATTGCTGTACTTAGTTGCCCCTCACATAGACCTGCAGGAGGTTTCACATGGTGAGGTTTCACAGTCTAATAAAACAAGATATTCTGTTTATTAATTAGGTGAAGACCACAAAGCCCTTAAAGTAGCAGCCTATCCTACCTGGCGTGCTTCGTCAGCCAAACCCAGAGCATCCCCCGCAACGAAGGCACTGAGCATTGCACCTCTCCCATCCTTCAGTGGATTCCTGGGCTTAGGTGAAGAACAGCAGAAGTACGGAGCCCTCCCTCTGACCATGATGGAGCCCACAGCTCACAGCCAGCAAAAGGCATCTACCCCTTCCAGCACAGAGACAGCAGAAGACCTTGCCTTCAAGTTAAATATTGCTGTGAGGAACGGGAATAGAAAAGATGTGCTGGAGCTGCTGGAGAAAGGGGCAGATGTGAACTCCAAAGCAGAAGGTGGCTGGACACCACTGCAGAGCGCCGTGCAAGCTAACAATGAGGACCTGGTCTGGCTTCTGCTGGACAAGGGTGCTTGTCCACATGCCAGGAAGGACAATGGTGGCACAGCACTTACTGAGGCAGCGATAGCAGGAAACGTGAATATACTGGAGCTCCTCCTTGATAGGGGATTAAATATTAAKGACCATGACGACAACGGCTTCACAGCTTTCATGGAGGCTGCATGGTATGGAAAGAAGGAAGCCTTGACRTTCCTGTATAGCAAAGGAGCAAATGTGAATTTGAGGAGGGCAGTTAGTGAGGAGAAAGCGAAACTGCATAAAGGAGGTGCGACAGCACTGATGGATGCTTGTAGGGAGGGCCACTTCTCGGCTGTGAAAACTCTTGTCCAAGAGATGGGGGCTGATGTGAACATTTGTGACAACAAAGGTAGGAATGCCTTGATCCATGCCCTCAAGAAGGGTTGTGCCAAGGAAAGGTATGAGTCAGCTGTCTCCATAGGCCATTTCCTGCTGGACCACGGTGTTGATGTGACCAGCAGAGATGAATGTGGGAAAACTGCCCTCATGCTGGCTGTTGAAATGCGGAGCCCAGATTTGGTGAAAGCTTTATTGGAGAAGGGTGAAATAGATATTGATGATGCAGATGAAAAGGGCAACACAGCACTGATGGTGGCTGTAGAGGAAAATGATTACGATATAGCAAATTTGTTGTGTGAAAAAGGAGCAAGGACTGATGTTGGGAACCTTATCGCTGTTGCGAACAGGAAGCGTGCTTGTGACATGGCACGTCTTCTTCACCGGTATAATGCAAGGTTAGTTCCAGAAACCCTCAAAGACTGGGAGCCAAACAGCAAACGCTGGAGGGACCAGCTGAAAAAGCTTTATAAAATATATCGCCCTATGATTGGCAAACTGAAGATATTTCAATACATCCAGCAGAGAATTCAGAACACTTCCCAAGGTGGCATCTACCTGGGGCTCCATGGTGGGACGGAGGTAGCAGTAAGAATAAGCCGCAGTACAGAGGGTGACAAAGAGAAAACGTTCTTCGAACAGTGTGGTAACTGTGAACATCTACTGAAGCTCTTCCAGTTTGAGAAGGCAGGAGGCTACATGTACTTGTGCTTCCCCCTCTGGGAGAAAAACCTTGAAGAACATCTGCAGGAACCAGAAGAACAAATGGATTACAAAGATGCTCTGAGGATGATCTTCCAGGCAGTGAGAGAGCTGCACTCCCTCGGATTTGCTCACCAGGATCTGCACCCCAGCAACTTTTTCATAGGTTATCTTTTGCTTTCTCARTGTTTTCATTTTGCTTTCCGGTTGCCTATAGTTTAGAGAAGAAGATGCTTCATAGCTGYCTGTAAAAAAAACAGATGGCTTTATGCAGGATGGGGCGTTAGTTCTTCTCTTTGAATAGGTATAGATATGTTCGCAGACAGCCACAGAGGAGTGAACAGAACAGCTTTACATGTCTCATTAGATCTGCCCTCCTTTCCAGGGCTTTGCAGACAGATCAACCCACAGCAGATCTCTTCAGAGATTTGTTTTCTAAAGAAGGGGCGATCCAGAAGTCAGTGACAGACTGCATCCAAGTTTTCCGCCATTATTTGTTAACAATTTCTCTTTTTTCCTCAGATTTAGGTGGCAAAATTTACTTGGCGGACTTTGATAATAAAAGAAAGTTGATTGAAGGCAATAAAGAACTTGTAAACTCAGATTTAGAGGTAACTTCCCTGCGAATCAATGTATGGTTTCAAATTTCAGGTTCTCTCTGGTATTTKCTGTTGCTGTGAATCCTAGGGGAAGCCTTTCTGCATCCTCAACTAGAAAACACGTTGATTTTTGGGAAAGCCCATGTAACAATACATGCTGCATGAGAATGGTAGTGATTAGGATGCAAGGCTGTGCCTGGTGCTGGGATATCCACAGATACCCTGTGGGCTTGATTATGGTGCCTGCCTCCTCCGTCTTTGTGCACACAGCTTCAAAGCTTGTGTGTATTTGCATACCTCTGCACACCTATAGGTGCCTGTGTGTGTTCACATGTGCAATCTGCTCGTTTAGGAATACCAGTCCTCTTCCATTTGGTAAGAAGTTTCACGCACCTGGCACACGAGCAGTGATGTGTTTCTTTGCAGGCCCTCAGCAGGCTCGTGCTGTATGTTTTAAGAGGGGGTAGGAAACCCCTTCAGCAAGTCAGTACTGAGGATTTGGCTGCTAATTCCCCAGATTACAAAGAGGCTCTGGACCTTGTACGTAGCCTGGTCTCTCATGATGGAAGAGGCTTGGAAGGTTTGAGCAAACATCCCTATTTCTGGAGCAAACAGACGTAAGTCCCGGGAGTACAAAGGGAAACCTTTTGGTACGGGGTTTGCCTGTAGTGCTGGGAACAGCGATATCTTGTTGCAGCTAATGAAGCTCCTCGTTCCACAGCAGGTTCAAGTTCCTGAAGAGTATATGGAATAAAATCAAAGATCTCCGCAACCGAAAAGCTGTCTTTCAAGCCTCTAATGCTACTGAAAGTTTTCCTTACCCGTCGTGGACCGAGAAGGTAATCCTCTTCTCTTTGGATGGATACAAGGTTTGAGGTAGACTTTCAGGCAGAAGCTTTTCCTGAGTGTTTCACACACCCTGTTTAAAACCGTAACTGGAAAAAGTAGCCCCAGGGAAACATAGATAACTGGGCGAAACAATTAAATCTAAGCCACGTAGTCAAAATACACCAGACTAAAGACATTGATGCTAAAGGGAACTTCTGTTGACTGGGGTGGTAGTAGGGGATGGTTGTTATAGACTTAGCTGGCAAACTTTCAAGGGTGTTTATTGGTGACCCCTTAGGACAAGGACCTCTGGYCCTTGTTGCCAGCAAATCTCTGGTGAAAGTGTTTTGTTAGATTGGCTCAAAAGCAGCGARACCAGGCCTGCTTTTGCAGGTAGCCTCCTGGAAAGACATGCTGCATCATTTGAGGTCCGACAGTCTCAGTTCAGCATGGCAGTCCTTGTGGCCCTCTCAGCAGTGACACAGTTGAATCAAGACCCCTGAGTCCYTCCTGCCCTCCAGCCATCCACGAAAATCTCCTGCGCCATGTTGACAGTCCTAATATGAATGCCATGCCTTGGCAAGGCAGGAGAGGAAACACTTAGCAGAATCAGGTGGTCTGTATGGCACGTACCCTGCAGAGTGAACTCTTCTGCTCATGTTGGGAAATATGCTTTTAAGGGTCACAAGATTTAACCATGCAAGACGATGTCCCTGCAGAAAGGCAGCGGCTGTGGTGAGTGCAGGTAGATGTGCTGCTTTCATGGTGTGTGAAAGGCAGAGGATAAYCTACGTGCTTTTATTCAGATTGATGAAGATGTTCTGAATATCATGGAAAATCCTAAGAAAGGAAGACCATTCAGATATAGCAACGATGTCACCRATCTACTGAGGCTCATCAGAAACCTGGATGAACACCCAGATATCAGGTACATGTTCACATCCTTGCCCCTGCTGCAGCTGCATTGCAGGGAGCATCTGGGTATCTGCAAGCCTCAGTGAGTTTGAGAGCAAAATCTTCAGATGGTTTTCCAGAAGGGTGAACACAACCAGGACGCGGGAGATAGCTGCTCTAATGAGATGAGCTTTAATGGACTATCTCCTCTGGCAGTGCAATAGCRTGTGAAAGATTGTGCGTCACAGCAGCAAGCAGTCTGGAGTCAGCCCTCAAAATCACCTGCCTGAGGGTGAGAAAAGGAAGTTAGCTCACAGGATTAGACCTCAGATTTTGAAGCAAAATCTGACTCCCAGTTCATCTCCCACATCACTCCCAGAACATCTTCAACCAGAGCATTCCACTCCAGAGRGACAGCAGCAGCTTCAGAGAACTGGTGGCAGCTCCCTCTGCACCCTTGCTTTCGCAGAGCAGGCTGTGGGGTGGAGAGGTGTCTGTGACAGCTAAGGCAGGTCATGGCTCTACAGCAGAGGACACCGTGAATGTGTCCTTCTGGGCTGTTATTTTTGCTGCAGGTTGGTGTTTCTTGCCATAACTCCAGGAAGGTCTTTAGATCTCTTAAATATTGGTATCATCCTTTATACGTTTGAAAAGCCTCCTTATCTACGTTGCCAGTGTTTCCAAAGTGCTGATGTTTACTGTGCTGAATGCTTTGAGATACGGATCAGGAAGCACCGGTCCTGTTAGAAGATCCTGTTAGGAGGTCTTGACTCCTAAAGAGCTGCCAGAATCTCCAACCCTCTATAGTCATGGGCTCTTACATGTGAGGTTAGAGGTGGGGTTAGCTCCTAGTGATGGTTTCACTGAGGCTGGTGGTCAGCACTGCTCTCCAGTGAAGATGCAGGTGGGATTAGCAGCTGGAAGTGCTGGAAGTATAATGAAAAAATGGATTGAGGAGCTTAGGGAAGGTAAAGAAAAGTTGCAGCTCAAGGATTTCTTAAGAAACCTTCCTGTGTTATCAGAAAGCCTCTGGAATGGCTTTTTCTCTGCAAGGGACGAACCAGGGCATCCCGGACACTTGACARCTTGGGCAAGCTTTAAAAATCCATTTTGGTTTTGTTCTCTTTCAGGATCAGCAGCAAAATAGGAGATCATGCTGAGTATTTCTTGAAGCTTTTTCCAGCACTTACCATTTACGTCTATAACAGTTTACGTCAGAATCCTGAATACAGTCACTTTGCAGACATTGAGGACCTTTCTCTGTAGGAKGTCGTTGCCTCATATCCCATGTCTGAACCCACCATGACTGCCTCCTTTTATTCTCTATTTCTTCATCTGCAAAAGAGTTGAAGAAAGTGGGTAAGGAGATGGGAGACAGCGCATGCAGGGACAGAGCATGGAAGACTTAGACTAAGAAGTGAAAGATGCTTCAGAAGCTTTTGGTTTAACAACCACTGGCTTTGAAGAGGAACCAAGTTGAGTGCCAGCCCAGGTCCCCCTTGACTATCTCTGTCCCTCTGGGCTTACCCGCCTCTGTGAGGTGGAGATCAAGGCCCTGATCCTTATGGAGAGCCAGGAGACGTGGGACAGCCCCCATATACCCATATATCTGGGAGGCAGGAGAAGAGCTCAGCCATTGCCAGGCAACATGGGATTCTCTGATAAAGGAAAAGGAGCTCGAGYTCCCTGCTAGGGCCAATATTCCCTACAGCTTGCACTGATGAGCTGCTCATCTATCCCTAGAAAGATAGGGATTCTCTCTTTTCAGTCTTTTTGAAACACAGCAGCCAGAAAATGAGATGCTTAGGCAATGGTCTGGCTGCAGAGTTGCCCTTGGCCCATTATCCCTCTGATCTGGTAGAGGCACATTCAGGCCAGCCTGCTGGGACCTGAAGGACTTCTTTTGGGAGAGGCAGGAGATGTTTCCAAGAGGAACGGACGTAAGGAGCGCGATCCCRCAAAACTCTGCTACTGTGAGTAGTCCCGACTCACCTGAAAARGGTCGCTGACGTCAAAGGGACTGCAGGGACCGGTTCCTCCTGGAAAGGACAAGCTCTGCCGTGGCAGGCTGGGTCTGCAAGGCAGGGCGACGCACGATGCCTGTCTCCAAAGCAGTGCTGCTGTCGGTGTCTCACCGTCCTCCTGCCAGGCTCGGCAGAGAGCTGGTGCCCGTACAGAGCTGGTGCCCATACTGCAGCCAGCTCAGAGCATTGATATTGGAGGCTGGGTGGCACAAACCCATTTCTGAAATCCTACGGCATGCAATGTGTGTCTGATTGTCCAAGGGCTTGCTTGTTTCTTGGCTAACGCTCTGATTTGCACAATGATTATATGTTGCTTACGGAAATATTTTTCAGCTGTTGCAAAGATTTAAAATTTTTTTTTCAAACTGAGATTGTTATTCTTTCAATTAGCCTATAGAGAACCAAACTTGGAATAAACTTGCCTGGAAAACTGACTCTTACTACACTTATTTATGAATGAGGTCCCCCATCCTCTCTGCACAGAAAGAGATAGTCTGCAGCMCTACAAAATACCCAAAAGGCTGGGATTTGTGGCCTTCCTGTGGAAGTGCCTCTTGGCTGTTTAGGTAAGGTGGTGGATGGTTTTGTCACTGCTCAGATGAATTGCTTCTGGCCCATATGGGTATCTGATGGGAAAAGATGTTGGGAAGTACTGAAGGCTTCCTGTCCACAAAAGCAAGCTGCCTCTTGTGAAATAATGGGCTGAATGGCGGGGTTTTTTGCATTGTTTTTGTGGGGTGAGGGTGAGGATTTCGTGGATGAGTTGAGGTGCGAAGATGAGCATCAATGTTTGCACGTGTGTTTGCGTACATGTGAAACTTTGGGAGTGGATGTGTTTGACCCATCTCCTCTACAAATGAATGGCTGTCCAGAATGCACCATTCCGCCCCCCCGCATCTGTTTAGCTGTGTGTGCGTAAAGACGTCTGTACCTGCAAAGCAGCAGGCATTGAGTTGGGTTGCAGACTGCCACGCATGTGCTCGTGGCTCATAAGGCCCGTGTGCCAGCCTGCATCAGTGGTCCTGGCTCAGAGCAAAGGTCCTTCTGATGGTCTTGGGAACCTTTTAAAATACATAAATGTAACAACAAGAAAGCTTGACTCTGCAACTGTTGATGAGGTGCCATTAGAGAAAATGCAACCAGGASAATGTCGAATCCTCTTGTGTCAATACTTTTATTTTTTCCTTTCCTCCCTGCTGTTGGTTTTTTTTTTTTTTGTTCTCTGTCTTTCCTGTGCCCAGAAAGCAGGAGGACACCCAGAGATGTGTGTCTGGGTCTCAGCAGCATGGGGAGCAGGGGTGCTGTGGGGAGCACGGTGGCTCCGTGCTGCAGCAGCACCTTTCTGCTCTTGCATGAGGCGAGGTGAGGCTGTRGGCTGGGCTCCTTCAGCCTCTTGTAAAAACATCACGTTTCCAGCTTGCTTTGACCTTTGCGTCTGCTTGCATTGCTCTGCTGTTTTGCTAAAGGGCTGTGACTTGGCAGCCTTAAAAGGCTGTGGAAAGGCCYTCCTGAAAGCAGAGAGCACTCAAGGATGTCCAAACCAGAGCAGTGATTAAGCCTGTGGAGGCTGTGACTTGTCTCTCTGGGGCAATCAGGCTGCTGGGAAGAATTTCCAGGGAAGGCTGGTGTGGTCTGCAGGGCCATCTCCTGCTTTCCGAGAAGCCAGAAGTGCCAGCAGGCTGGTGTCAGAGGAGAAACTTGATCCACGCACGGCGTGTACAAAGCTTATTGCTCACAGAGCATCAAGCCACTGGAAGAGGTGGGGATGCAGTACTGGGACCAACGCTGGGGAAAACACCAGGCTGCCTCTCCTCCTCGCAGGGCCGGGGAGGATGGGCGAGTGCCCAGCGGGAGGCCAGGGAGGATGGAAAACCAGTGGCGAGGACAGCTGGAGAGTATTGCAGCTGAGTGGTATGGCAGTGCCTGGTGTCGCAGCCTGGGGGTAAGGGTGTCCTGGGGAGCCGGGGGCAGAGCCAGCTGCCAGTTAGTGCTGCTTGATGTGCTGATGGCTCCCAGCACCAGTGCCCGTCTGGGAGGTGCTGCCTGCCTTTGCCTCGTACAGGAGGGCTTGCAGAYCACGCCTGGTGCCCAAGGGCACGCTGATTTGGCCCTACACGCTACATTCCCCTGCTGTCACGCCTGTAMGTTGTGCGTTTGCTGTGCCTCTGCCTTTTTCCCCTGTTCCTGCTGGGCGAACCCAGGGGCAGCTGGCTCAACCTGATGTGATGGGATCAGGTGCTCCCCATCCTGTCACTTGTGTGCTGAGGACATGCTTGTGGGCACAGGGATGGCCCCAGGTCAATGTGGCTCATCTGCTGCACTGGGGAAAAAAAAAAGTCCGCAGAAGCAGTGGAGTGAAGATTGCTCTTTGCTGCGGTTTTGCTGTGATGAGCTTCAGGCACATCCATGAAGTCTTCTAGTGACCAGGCTCAGCTGGGCTCAGGCTGCAGGGCCTGAAGTGTTAGTGCAAAGCATACAAAAACGCAGCTAGCTTTTGGGGCTGAAAGCTTTTGGGGAAAAATCAAGTTACAGTGTACAAGGGCAATTTTGAGAAGCTGGTCACAGTCCAGGTTGTGGGAAGCTGATGCCACTCCTAAGTGCCTCATTTACAGAAATGTTGTTGGACTTTGGGTTTGTTTGGTTTTTTGATCCTCCAGAAGCAAAGCATTGATAATCATAACTGACAAATATGAAATGTCGTCATCTGCCTTAAATGCACCTCTGTTATTCCCAGGATGCAGTCTTCTAGGATTTGAGGATTAAAAAGTAGCTAAAAATCACTCAAAAGTTACAAAGCTGAGAGCTTGCGAGGGAGCTGTCAGAGGCAAAGCATGATAAAGGTCATGGTCTTTTCCTCATGAGGTCCAAAGAACATTTGGGATTTCTGCAGCTTCCTGGTGACTTGGCAAATCCGCTCCAACTCAGTTTCACCTGGGGAAAATGAGGGTCTTTCTGATATAATTTGATTAGTGCTTTGTAAACATACTGGCTTTTAAAAAAACATGCTGAGGCCCCGAGTCAGGCATGAGCTGGTTTTGATTGGAAAATCAGAAAGGCTCCGGACAGGCAGGCACCATCTCACCACTCAGGGACAGCCGAGTAGTAAACCAGGTGGGCTCTCTTAGCCTTGCCACCCACAGGAGGTATTTAATTTGTGTGGAAAGCATGGAGGGGTGAGGRGCTGAGGCAAGGCTGTAGGCATGCTGAGTAGGGGAAAGCAGTCCTGGTCCTTGGTGAGAAGCATGCCTCTCTGCAGCAGGGCTCTGGGGACCGGTGGTGTTTGAGGACCCCCATCCTCAGGCAAAGTATTTACTGCTTTCTGGCTTTAAGCACCTTCTAAGTGTCTTGTAAAAAGACCCCAAAGGTGGTGTTGTGCTGTGCACCCAGTGTGATTTATTTACACTATTACTGGGTCCCAGCTATGGGCAATGCAGTCTTCTACAGATATGTGTGAGGAAAGAGACTGTTGTGTGGACAAGGGTATCTCCTTGGGTGGAAATGTGTCATGGCATGTCCCTGCCCCAGTCACAGAGGTGCAAGCTGCTGYGCTGTGTTACCAGGCAGGCTGGAAGATGCTGTGAGTTGCTTTATTTTTAGGTCTTATTGCTGATTAAGTGCAAACTATGCAGTATTTCCAGGCTGCTCAGCTTTCTTGGAGCACACCCCTGCCCTGCTCAGTGTGGATGGTAGGTTTGGAGATCTGTTCTTCCTCAGAGGTCTGTCCTTCCCTYGGTGCCTGCAGGGAAAGGAGAGATGTTGCATCAGTGGCCACTGCTGATGGAGGCAGGGTGTGGGTGATCAGGGATGAACAGGGGGTGTTCAGGGCATGGAAAGGTGTGGCAACTGGGGATTTTCTGTGAATGTTACTGGAGATTGTGGGGGTGACCAGCATGCTGCAGACCCACCCAGCTGGCCTTTGGGTTTTAAGGGGAGTCATAGCTCTGCTGCTCCATGTATTTGTGCTGGTGTGGTTTGGGGGAGGTAGACTCCCTCTGTGACCACCTACCTGCTCTGTAGGACAGGAGGCAGACTTGCTGAATGAGAGCCTTTTCTCAAGACTTTTATCTGAATCTGAGAAAAATAACATGCACAAACTTCCTATCAGGGACTGACGCAGGGAGCCCTAAAGAGCAGCTCCCATCCTGGCAGCCGGAGCTCCCCTTGAGAGCAGGAGCACTCCTTTCAGCCCTGGCTCACCTTTTTGCTCCTCCAGTGGCTCCGTTTTCTTCTGGGGCTGTGGCAGCAGGGTCTGGACCCCTTTCAGGAGTGTGAAGACAATGATGGTGTGGTTGCCTGGTGAGGGAGAAGAGAYGAAGCGGTACTGTGTGGCAAGTGCTCTGATGGCAAATGAGGGAGGACAGCAGGATGTGTTGTCCCCTTTGAATCCCATCTTGTACGGAGGTCAAGGAAGGGTGGTTGAGCAAGGACRTGAGTTACCCAGTTCTTGACTGCAAAGCTGTTTGGGGGCTACAGGGCAGGGGTGACATGTCCCACCCTGGCTCTGCTGTAGGGTCGGGGGGGTCCTGGCAGACGGGAGGCTTGCGAGGAAACGGCGTTTGGAGAGACGGGGGGGATGTGCGTGCACAGCTACCCCCATGCACAGCCGTGCTCTCGGCTTTCTGCCCGCAGGGGTGGCCGCTCCCAAGAGGAGCTCCGTGCTCATGCCGGTGAAGYGGGGTGCGGGCAGCGTGCCCAGCCCCAGCAGGACCGGCCCCCCTGCTCTGGGAAGGCCCAGGCAGGGCCACAGTGATGCCTGGCGATGGGGGACGGAGCCGGGCCCGGCACCTCCCCGGCCCCGCGCGCACCGCCCCTGCGCAAAGCAGCAACCCTCGAAATAAGAGAAAAGCAAGACGTGGGCGATAGGAGGCTTTCTCTGGAATTGCAGGTATTTTCCCTAGCAATTTTAGTGCCTTTTAAAGACAACATAACCAATTTTTGCCAGCTGAAAAGCAAGCTTTTTATCTAAAGGTCAGAAAAGCAAGACCCTTAGATAAAGGTCATTGGCGAAAGTGTGCTAAGGTGCAGAAAAGTGCCCCGAGCAAAAGTTGGCGCGGGCATTAGCGCAGCCAGGAACAGCAGCTATTTTTGGGTTGCACGCTGATTGGGCTTGCTCCTCTCTGACAGCCAGGGTGCTGCAGCCAGGGCTGCCCGCGGGCTGGCAGGCAATGCAGAGCAGGAGCCGGCCCGCGCTGCACCCCACGGGGACGGCTCTGCCCTACCAAGGCGTGATGGCATCTGCCCTTCCTACTCRGCCAGGCTGAACGTGCCAGCCACGCAGGCTAGGGCAGGAGAAGCAAGACAGGTCTGAGAGATCACACATCTCTTCCCATGACACACCACCGGAGCAGAGAGATTTTATCTGCCTGGCTCCGGTTATTCGTCCCTGCGAGGTGCTACAAGGAACTGTGGCTTGGGGACAAGAGTTGTCCCAGGGACATTCACTGCAGGATTAATGTCCATGTGAGAAAGATCGCAGTCTTTTCTACACGTTCCCCAGCAGTATCTCAGTGCACTCACTCTCTGAGGCTCTGTGTAGTTAAATACAGGCTGCACTGCTTGGGCAGTGGTAGGACTGTCCAAACCCCTGCAGCGGTTTGCACTGATTGAACATCTCCCCCCACCGGTTTCCTGAAGAAACACGTTGGCAAACAYGTGTCTCTGTCCCAGATAACACAGCAGGTAGCTCCTGTGTAACACCGTGCTTCTGGCTTGTTGCTAGCTGGGAATACATGTGTGATGGGTTAGGTTTTGTCTGTTTTTTTCTGGTGGCAGTAGGCTTTTGCATTAAATAGCTATGTTTGAGAAGGCCCTAGAAGTGCAGTGAAGCTCTGTAGCAAGGTGGAGACTCGGGCTGAACATTGCATGTTATCCAGGGGAATACCCAAGGTGTGGGGTGGTTTGAGCTAATAGACATGGCTTGGCAGTCTTGGAGCACACCAGCACAGGGGTCTGTTACCCCAGATCGGCTGCAGAGCAGTAGCTCAAGCATCTGCCTGTAGGTATCAAAATCTTGTAACTCTGCTGATTTTTAACCAGAACTTGACAGTGATAAATGACAGGGAGCAGAACACCGGCTTGCTGACACCCACTCGACCGTCAAAGCAAGATCGGTACGTGCCTATTTTGGTTTCCCCTTTAATCAAAAATCAATTAGACAATTACCAAATGAATATTCAGTCAAGGAGCTAGGTTGTCAGGCAGACTGACAGCACTTAGCACCACTTTCTTTGTGTTTTGCAGTGTATTGAAATACACTGTATTGAAATAACAGTGTTATTCAGTGTATTGAAACTAAACCAGTGGATGAGGAAGGAAGAAAAAAAATCCCTTTCCCCAGAAATGCCCTATCGAGTGTCGCCTCAGATCCTGATGAAGCTTTTTCTCCATCCCAGATGTTTAAAGCATCCCCCATGTAACGCCACTGAGCCTGGTGTTTGGCTGCATTGCTCTTCTCCTTTTCCCKCTCCCATCTGACTTGCAACCCAAAAGATCAGTTGCTTTATTTCTGTTTTAGGGTGTGTGCGAGAGTATTTTTAACTTGGTTTTTAAAGTAAACAAAAGTTATGCAACAGCTCTTTGCTCATGAATTCTCTGCACCCACTTCCCTGTTGCCCAAAGAAATGTCTAAAAACCCACTGGGTTTTAGACTGAATTTGATGGGAACAAATGGTTTCAAAGATGCTTCATTTTCCAATAGGCCTGCACCACATATGTCYTTAAAGCTGTGTGAAGCAGCTGTGTGAAGGAAGGTTGGCTCTTTTAAGGAGAAGCCCGTGGGACACCAAAAACCCAGGTCTGGACATCTCTGCATTGGAAGAACAAGCCTGAGGACAAATGAGGARCAGGGAGACAGGCACTCAGCTTACTTGGACTGTAGATGTCAGATGATTYGGAGCAAGTTTTTGTACTGGGCAAAGAGATTGGCACCCTGTCCTTTGTGGAGACTCGAAAGCTCCTCATCACCTTCCAGGTGCAGAACCTGTATGAGAAATACTGAAGACAGCAAACCTCCAAGAAGACATCTACACCTGAGCTCCTGGGGAGTGTCTCATCTGCATTTTCATCATGTCAGAGGAACAGGTGGCTGGAGAAAAAGGCTGGCATCCACAGAGCCTCCCCSACCCTGGGACAGAGGGGATAGGTACCTTCTCCAGAAGTGCATCAGGATGGGGAAGATGATAACCTTGGCCCTGTGGTAGAGGATGCGGTTCAGTAGCCCCTTAGAAGATAAACTCCAGATTAAATCTCTCTCTTCTTCAGAGATGTTTACCTGGCCAAAGAAGAGACCTTGATTAACCAAAGCAGCTTGTGGCACTTGTGGTGGGCCCTAGAGGCATGTTTCTCTCCCTGACTCCCCCCTTGCAATCTCTGAGAAGAGATACTAGTTATGTCCTGGCTGACTGTCCCAGGTACAAGGGTGGGATCACCCCTGGATTTCTGTGGAAAGCACTGTGCTGTGCTTGCCAAAGGGAAGATAGGCAGAGCCATGGCTACTGCAGGGGAAGAGGTGGCCTGGTTCCCCTTTCCCCACAACCGCTCACAGCTGCGATGCAACGGTCTTGAGCAATGAGCAGACAGCAGCCTTCCTGGGCGGGTCCCAGCATCTTACCCGCAATTTGGGGGGAATATCGGAGTTCAGGAAGAGTTTGCTGATGATGGCTGTTTTCCTTTTGAGAAAGGCAACTTCCTTTTCTGACTGCATGTTGCGGGCTGCCAGAGCTTCAACTGAATCAGCCAGCCTGGAGAACCTGCAAAGGCAYGTGGGGTCTTGCTCTGAGACAAGTGCTCTGACTGCTAGGCTAGACAGTCACGTTCTGTCTTAGCTCCCTATTTACTGGGTCAGAAAAAGCTATCCACGAGGTGTGGAGCAGTGAAACAGGTGGGATGAAAAGGCACTTCCTTCTTCTACCACCCTCGTGGTCATGGCATTCACCTGGAGGATGTGATGTTTGCCCTTCTTCAGGAAAAGAGGGGAATTGAAACCTGGCCTTGCGCATGTGGGGGTGTGCTGTCTGCGGGGCTGTCGTGCATCAGCCGTSCCTTGCTCCTACGGGTTTGTCAGGGAACGGGACAAAGTCAGTGGAGAAATGCCACAACTGGCACGAGAAGGAAGGTGTAGGCAAAATGTTAGATTGCTTGGGACTATGAAACCAGAAGTACTTCTAGGATACCCAAACAGGAACCCTGAGCCAGGGGACTTTTTCTGGTTGAAATGGAAGCTTTTGGGGGCTCTGGGGGCAGGTAACCATGAACAGATTAAACGTAGACAGCTACGGGGTGAGACTTTGGCTGTGTCTTTTGCTGCAATGTGATGTCCAGCCTTGCACAGAGGTGCTGCTAGGAGTTTAGGGTGGCAGCACAGACCTTAGTGTGTGCTACCAAATCCATGGACCAGGCTTTATCCCCTGCTGAGAGACGGGCACTATCTGCAGGATSGGTTTGGGCCAGAGCCAAGGGAGACTGGTGGTACCTGGGCACCTGGTGGAAAGGGAACTTACTTGTCGATCTCCAGATAAAAGCGGAGGTCGTCAACGAGGAAGTTGACGGTAATGAGCTGGCTGTTAAACAGGTGACGTTTCACTAGTACCACCTCCTTGTCCGGTGGGGTGCTGGCAGAGGCCGTGTGGGAGCGGGAAGTGCTCACGGTGCTGCTGGTCTGCATCAAACTGATGGGCAAGTCTGAGAGAGGGGAAGAGCTGTTGTGTCCTGCTTCTCCCAGCACTGGGTTTGAGGCCAGCTGGGCATCTGATGCTGAGCTATACCCTGCTCCTTCACCTTGCCTGTGCTTGCTTTTCCTGCATGCAAGTAATTTGCTGAGGGTCTTTCTACCTAGGAGGACTACGGCCTTCCTGCAGCCAGGCTTTCCAGGGAATTCAGACCCATCCAGTGTGCAGTCTTCCTCCTAGCTAAGTAACCTCCGCCATCCATCCTCCTCTTTGCACCCATGGAGTGCTTACGTTCATTGTTTTCACAGGGGACGGCCACAGTACAGTAGATCATAAGCCTGCCTGTCTGCCTCACCATTATCCTGTCTCTGACAGAGGCCAGAAGCAGATAACTRGTGAGAAGGAAAGGTAAAACATCTGTGTTACTTCCCTCATGTACAATATTCTCCAACTTCCAAACATTTTCATTTCCAGGGCCTTCTTGATCTAGATGGGTTTCTGTGTATTTAGCAATTTCAGTGGGTTTCTTTTCTAACAGCTTTTCCAGCCTCCTCTCAAACCTGTGCGTAAACCTTCAGGATCTACACCCTTTGGGAAAGCACTCTGTAGTTCATCTCCCTGTTGCATGGAAAACCATCTCCATTTGTTTATTTTTGGCCTGTGTCACCTTAGCTTCATTTAGTGCCTCCTGTTTTTTGTGGAAGGGATGCAAACTTGCATATACACTATTGCTCGAGAGAGATGCAACAGCATCATGGGGCACCCGCATCAGAAAACCAGTTATCGCATGAATGTGTATGTGTGCATGTTGCCTGTGCAAAATTCCGGACCTCATCTCCCGACTCCAGTGCCTAAGTGTGCAGATTTCTGCCCAGCAATATCTGGCATCCTGAGACACCCACTCTTCTGGCTCTTTATATGCCTCCAGCAGAGAAAACTAAGTCAGCRTATGGGGATGGGAGATGAGCCACAGGTTTCCTCCATTTACTTCTCTGCCTAAACTCAGGACCGTYGTGGGGAGGGAGGAGAGGGGGTGGCAGGAGTCTAGCCATACTTTCCTCCTCATTTCCTAGTTCCCGCCGGAGGAAGTCCTCAAACTCGGCACGGTGTTTGTCATTGTCCATCTCCCTCCGGAACTTGCAGATGCTCTTGACGGTGTCGTGAACGGCATACCAGGCCCACCGCTGCGGAGACACGGCACAGCTTGCGTCAGCCAGCGGCACAGCCCCGAGGAGCCAGCCCCTGGCTGCAGCGATAGGGCTTGCTCCCAGACACAGCCCTCCCATTTGGACCCATCACTGTGAGCTGGAGCACCAGAGCCTARCCTTGGCKCTGGGATTTGTGACCCAGCCATCTTCTTTGCTTTCTGGTATTTCTGGGTTTCACTGGTGGCCATAGGTGATAGYRTGAATCACCTGGCCAGTCCTGACCAAATTTGGCGGAGTCTCCATGGAGCAGGACTCCAGAGCCTGTAGGAGTGAGGCTTTACCTATCAGCTGCCTTTTTGCAACCCTCCAAGTCTGACCCCCTCACCTCATTCATGTGGGCACCGCTTGACCCACAGCATCTCCTCTCTTTCTTGCCTGGACRATATCCTGAGCCTGCCAGCAGAGAGGGTCTTTCCTTACCAGCTTGTCTGTCATGAAGTTCCTGATCCCATGCTGCAAAGGAAGGTTAGACTTCTGCATATCACGTGGGGGGAACAGGTCCTGGTACTCTTTAAACCTGCCGGATGGGAGATCAGAGAGAGYGCATCAAGGGCAGCCAGATGCATGAGGAGGCCAGTGGTTTGGTGGAAGGGTGGCCAAGTAGGGGGAGCAGCTGACAGGGATAGCCCTGGGGTTGGGGTCCCATGGGACTTCTGTTCCTGGAGGAGGTTGGAGAAAGGGATGGGGGGGGTTGGATCCCCTCCCTTGGGCTCTGTTCTTGCATGTAGCAGGCTTGGGAGTGTCCACCCTGCTTATCTGCAGTGTGTTTCCTCCTCCAGTCCAGTACTCTGCAAGCCCAACGGTGATTTGGTCCCCATGGGACATGCCCTGCCAGCCTTGCACAGGTAAATGCATCACCAGCTGCAGCAGTACTTTTGCTGGGGTGAGGGTCTGGCTAGGATTTTGATGCACYGGCTGATAGTTCATAGGGAAATATGTTTGTAGGAGTTGCTGTCTGTCACCTTGGGGTTCCCATGGGAAGGATGTGCTTGTGTAACCACTGGGCTTAGGAACCAGCTCAACCCAGGTCCTCACCATCGTTTTTCCATTGCTTTCTGGACAAAGATCTGTGCTGTCATCAACATGAAGGGGCTGACTACTTCGGCCTCATTTATTTCTCTGATGATAGAAGAGTGGCAGTCCAGCTGCTCCTCTGGAAGAGAAGTGCGGTCACTGCCCGCCCCTGCCAGCCATTCCCGAGCCACCATGACATCTGCTCCTACCCTCACATCTGCAAGTGGCACCCTGTCCCATCTCTGCCTGCCCTGTCTGCCGTTTGCCAAATTTGGTTGTCTCATCCCTTTTCCTTTCTATATTGTGCTAATTGCATACTTTGGGAGTGAAGCTGTGACTCCAAGAGCATCTAAAGGAGATGAGATAGGGAAGAGCTATTTCTGCCACTGCAGGAATTGCATGTTTCAGGTCTTGGTCAGTAGATCCTGYCAAAGAAGTAGCCCACTATCATAGAAATATAAGTGGCAGTGGAAGGCCTCAGCAAATAAATGCTCCACTGGATGGGAAAGGAGAATTGGYGGGTCCCTGCAGGAGGATATAAAATATGCAACCAGCATCCAGCTCAGGGAAAAGAGGTTTTCATCATGAATGGAGTGAAGTGCAGGGTGGGAGGGCGCCTACCGGCTGGGATTTCAGCCTGGAAATAATCTCTGACAATTGTGTTAATGAGGAAGCTCTTCGTCTTGGGGTTGGTCTCCGCAAGTAGCTTCTCCACGGCCATCCAGAAACGCAGTGGTCCATCTGCGTTGCGCTCCTCCAGGARCTGCTTGAAGAACTGCAGGTGGGCAGGGTTGTGCAGTACTTTCACAAAGTGCCTGTAGAGGAGGAGACACCAGGAGATGTGCTCTCTGTGCCACCAGTGACCCGGAAAATAGCCAGGACCTCTGTGCTTGCTTCTCCAACAAGAGAGAGACACCTGAAGAAGAGCTAGAAACATGTGGATGAGTGGTGYGTGGGATCTGTGAAGCAGATGGGCCAGTAAAGGTACTGGTGGAGAGCAGCCTCCCTTGTCTGTCTTGCCCATAGAATYGTTTAGGTTGGAAAAGACCTGAAAAATCCACCRAGMCRTTGGGAATCCGGGGGGGATTCTCCTGACAAGCTATTTCTTTTCTGCCATAGGTGCACCTGCCCAACAGCTTTGCTGCCATGTATCCAAAGGAACTGGTCTCAGCCTGAAGAGGAGGCTTCAYCCAGGGAGTCAAGGAGAAGGCAGGACTTTGGGTCTGTGATGGAGACCTCAGAACCTGCAAATGGACTGGGCAGCCCTTCAGAGACCAGGGGAGGGAGGCAGGTAAGGATGGGGCACCTAGAAGGACTAGTRGGAGGAGGAGGTTGTGCTCCCCTCTGGCACTTGCTGAGAATAAACARTAATTTGCCACTGGATGGCAGAGGGCTTCATGCATTTGGCCATGGAAAGGGTGTTCTGGAGTGGAAAACCCTTGCCACTTGCAACTGGTAGATCAGGAGATTATTGATAGATGTAAAGCCAGAGGACAGCTACACTGAAAAGATTCAGCAGAGCTTTGGAAAACCAGAGGTGGGAGTGGACTGGGATTTTGGGTCATTTATGAGGTTAGCAAGCCCTTATTTGAAGATCAGTGGACTGTGTCAAATATTTTCTTTGTTTAAGTGTGGCTCCTGAGACTGACTTTCAMAATAAACAGTAAAAGCTGCTCCTACTCGGGACTTGTGTCCTGGCTACCATTTATATCCCAATGTGGAGCTGCRAGGACTCATGTCTGGAGTATTCCCAGGAGGTGAGACATGAGCCACATGGACATTCACGCGGACAGCGAGTACAGAGGTTTAAGYGTGGTCACAGGGTGATTTTAAGTGATTTTTCTGGGAATCTGAGAGCTGCCCAGCTGTAGTACAGGTGGCATGCCAGAGACRGATTGAGGATGAGACATGCACAAGATGTGAAGAGTAAATCTGAACTATGGGGTTGGTGGCGTGTTAAAACATTTTTCTCCTTTCCCTCGTATCTCTACAGTTCGGACCCACAGGCCACCCATGCCTACATCTGAGAGGCCCCAGTGATGAAGCAGGGAGCAGTGGCACTACAGGAAAGCACTGGGAAAAATCTGCTTCCTGAAAGAGTGGAAGTAGCAAAAARCAGCAAAGCCCTGTGCTGCAAGGTGCCAGACCTGGGTCTTCTAGATGGCTTCTCTACTGCAACCGTGGTGGGCTTCGTCGTGCTTGATTTGATTTTTTTCATGGGAACAGCCCTCTTCTTTCTGTTCTTGGGTTCAACGGCTGTGGGGAGAGAACAGGGTTGGCCTCTTCCTCAGGTGACAGCCAGAGCCTGCTCACAACTGTCYGCAGGGCAAAGGACCCCAGAGCCACCATGCTGATATCAGGAGACACTGGGTGCTGTGGGAACCACCTCCACGTGGTTTGACCTCCTCTGCATCTGCTTCAGAGAAGCCCTCCCACTCCAACCCTCTCTGGCTGGATTAACACCCCAAAACACATGCCTTTCAAGGGTGGCTAGGCCTCTCTTTCCTTCTGGAAATGTTCTACCTGATGATGGGATGCAAGCAGGGAAGACCCCTCCTTGTCCAGTCCCCTAAGGGTATGCTGGAGCACCTGCAAGGGCGTGATGGTTAGGAGCCCACCCTGCTTCTAGCCTGCTCAGACTGGACTCACCCAGTGATGGGCTTTTGAGACACAGAAGCTCATCTTCCTTGCCTGGGCTATCCACAGCCAGCGATGGTTTCTGAACAACCACCTCATTTGACATCATCTTCTTGGAGTCTGCAATAGACAGAGGGGACAGATCCCATGTTCATTCCTTCTGGCTATGACAGCCCTTCAGCATTCACTCTGAGTGCTGTATTGTGATCGTTACTCACCTTTTCTTTCCCCTTGTGTGATCTACCCATGACACTGCATTTCTCAGGTATGACCGAGGCCCCACAAGCTACCTAAGGGTTGCTACAGGTGATTGYTGTCATTCTCAGTGCACGGGCAGGTACCCAGAAATTTGCTGCCATTCTCAAAAGATGATGTGAGAAGACAAAGCTGAGGTGTTACACCAGCATGGCCAGTCCCAGCTTCCACAGGAGAAGGTCAAGATGTGGAAGTGGGGTGACAGTGGCTGTCACTGGCTTTGGGTTTCAGTCACTTTGCAGCCTCCATTTGATCTGGTGACCCAGGCCAGTGCAGGGATGTGGCATTTGGTGCCTCTGGTACTGGCAGGAAGGAATTTGGCCCATAGGTCACTGCCAAAGCTTGCATTACAGCTGATGGCTCCCAGATACCCTGTCTCAACCCACTCCGTGGTGTCCGTGCCCTGTCAGCAATACAGCAGTGCATCTGTGTGCTGGTCRCCACGGGTGCACAAAATATGCTTTATCAGCCTGAGCCAACATGAGCCACAGCAGAAATTCAGAGYCTCCTCTTACCGGTGCTGCACAGGAGAGGTTCCACCTCTACCTGGATGGAGCCCCTTTTCTGGAGGGCCTGAGTGGCAATTAATTGCCAGTGCTTGGAGAAAAGACCTTCCAAGTTCCTCGTGCCATGCAAGGCCTGGCTCAGCTTCAAGGACTGGTTCATCCGCTGGKACAGGAGGTAACATTCATCTTTCCCAACAGCGTGGCCTTGCATCTCAGGCATCAGGACATCGCTCTGCGGAGACTACAGCGAGAAGAGCAGAGGGTGATTGCACAGAGCACGTACCCCATCCGAGGGGCTGCTCCTGCACTGTGCCCGACGGGCCAGCTGCACGTTTTACTGTGCCTTAGAGTACAARCCTACCCAAGTTAGATCTCTGCATTAGCTTCAAACTATCTGGAAGAAATCTACCTGAGCAGGGAGCTCAGCATAGACCTTAAACCTACCTGTGCAGCTGCTTAAAGCTGGCTCACATCTGCCTGCAGCTGGGATGTACCAGGGACATGCACCAGGTCCTCCAGGTAGTCCAGACAACAGCTTGCCAGCCAAGGCAAGAAGAGGTCAACATCCACCCAGGAGGGCTGAAAACAACCCTGAAGGTGTCCCCAACAGACAGATAACCTYGTCTGCCTTTTTGGTTGGCTGCTATCCCTGGGATTGGCTCTGGCCGGTGCCCTGGCAGTGCCACCCTCGCCCACCGCTGAGACCCTCCTGCAGGTTTTGGCCCTCCCCACCGGCCAGCAGTTTGCACGACTCGCCAAGCAGCAGGGTCMGAGTGGCTGGTTTCTGACCGAGATACACCCTGCTGAGAGCAAGCACCAAAAATAACCCTGCTAAGCCCCCGAGCAGTTCCCCTGACATGAATGCAGMGAGACCTGGGAAGAGTTTGGCTTAGGGGATGGTGCCTGTGGAGAGCATGGCATCGACACCTGCTGAAGTGCTAATTGCACTCCCAGACCAAGTCTGCTCTGGGTGGTAATTTCCTTGATGAGATGTGTAAAAACCTGGGCAGTTAATTAACTTGCAACCAAGAGCATTTAATGAATCAGGGTCAGGAGCTGCCAGCTGACTTTTCCAAAATACTYAGCTCTTGCTGACTGAGATGCTGGCATCTCTGTGAGCCAGGTCTTTGGGAGYACTAGCCCTGTCAGCCTTTCCAGCCTCTCCTTACCATTTCCAGGATCARCTGCTGATTTTACATCATTGCAGTTTGGGGAAAAAGCCTAAYGGTTAGTTTGAAGAAAACCATCTGCAGTGAGCAAAATTGCCTGCAGAGGTKGTGCAGAGATGCAGGTGGGATGCTCGGGGGTTTCGGTCTGTGAGGAGGTTTCCTGGTGTAAAGCTAGCATTTAGGGCATTGATAAACATGAGGTATTAGTGGGATTTCTGCTGCTAGGAGGGATAATAGACCAGGAAGATGAGTACTTGCATGACTCTGCTTTCTTAAATCACCTCTCTAAACAGTGGAAAAAGTATATGGAAAACTTGAGCGCAGCTGAATCATAGACTAAAAGTCTGCATGTTCTCTTCCCCCAGCATGTTGGCCAGGCGCTCATGCTGGGACAGGGACATACACGTGTGTGTCTGTGCATGAGTCACATTAATAGCAGTGTTTGCTGTGGGCAAGGAAAAAAGGGGGAGAGTTAATTCCCAGAAGCGGGCAACCATGAGGCAGTTACCCAGTGCACTGCCTGCTGCTGGTCTCACCCCCGCCTACCCTGAAAGACTGCGTTTAAGTTTCTCCCTGCTTTTGGGCTGGGTCATGGCCCGTCTCAGGGGAGCCCTTGCAGGGCATGCCTGCAGCGCTGCTGGCTTACGGAATGCAGTGGTGGAAGAGCTGAGGATTGTTGCTCCGGGCAGCTGGAGCAGGGCAGGCTGCTGTGGCAGTGTTGGCCAGGGGACACCGCGGGAAGGTGGACCACTGCAGTTCCTCCCTCCCTCTCTCCAACTTTTCACATCCCCTGCACACCTCACGAGGATGCCTGTGTCCCCTCTGCATCCCCTTTACCATAAACTGGAGGAATGTCCTGTCATCGTCAGCCAGAAATTCCTCATAGAAGTAGCAGAGCACCTGAGGAGGAGCAAAGGTGGGTTGTCCTCAGTCAGTGCTCCAGCAGCAAGTGCCACCCCCCAGCCCCACCATACCCTGAGGTTGCAGTGGTGATGCCGTGGGCAGGTTACACCTCGCTGAGAAGCCCAGGACAGCTCTGTCAGGAGCTGTACACCCAGGCTGGTCCATTGGGCTGCTCAGAGGCTGCCCAGAAGGGCTTGGGTTGTAAATGTGTTTTACTCGTGTTGTGCTGGAACCAGCGACTCAGATGTGAAAGGATGGCCACTGCCCTGCCATCCCSTGGCCCTTGGCATGTGCATCTAACAACCGAGGTCACCAGCTGCTAAATGACTGCCCACCTCTGCTCCACTGCCCAGCAAACCAGCAAGGATGCTCCTCTCCACTGGCCTGGTGCATCTTGGTCACTGGTTCCAGTGCAAGGTGGCTTGCAACTGTAAGTTTTTTCCCTTCCTAATCTCTTTTCATCTTCATTTTCCAAATACCTCTCTTCTTAAACATGCCCACAGCCCTCACACCAGCCCAGGGGTGCCAATGCCAGCTGTACCTCCCAGCCTGACCACTGCCAGCACCACTCTGTACCTTGCAAATCTCCTTCTGGGCTCTGAATATCCACGGGGAGAATTCTCCAGACATCAGATGGTTCCGCAAGCTTCTGAGAGTCCTGATCTCCAAGGGAAGCTGCTGAATGGTGCCCTCCTCCAGGTAGGTCTTGCATATCTTCTCCCCGATCAAATGACGCAGGAAGAAACTGTTTTCTCTGTTGGGATCCAGCACCACGGGCAGAAATTCCTCCAGGTCATGCCACAGGTCCAGGAGACGAGTCTCCACAGACCGGTCCTGGCACTTCAAGAAGTCCCTGAAGGGCCGTCCCGCACAGGTCTCGGCGCTAAGGGCCCAGGGAAGGAAACTCAGGGTCTTGACCGGCTTTTTCAGGGATGGCAGCTGGACAAGGGGTGCAGAGGAACGCAGGTTAGAGAGGACTTTCTCTTCATAGAGGTCTTCCAGAGGAAGGACCTGCTCTGCATTGGGTCTAGGTCTTTTGGGAGAGGTTGCTCCTTCTTTGCCTCCAAAGGCAGTGTTTGCAGGATGCTTTGACTGCTGAGGAATCGATCCCAAAGCATCCTTATCCAGATGTGATTCCTTTGTGCTCCCAGCTGGCCTTGGCCGCCTTTCTGGTTGGACGTGTAAACTGGACATCTTAATTTCTTGGGTGTCTCTTCCCTCCTTGACCAGAGTCCAGATCTCCGCTTTGGCCTTCTTGCTGCAGTAGGGCCCTGACAAACCCTGGCTGCTTTTAATATGCATCGTGAAGAGATTCTCCGAAAAGCCTGAGGGCTCCTGCGAGTTGGACTGTAATAAACGCTCCTGGTATTCCTGCAGCAGAGGCCAGCACGATTTCTCTTCCTCCACGCTCATCTTGCAGTGGATGAAGAATTTAGGGAGCCAGTAACTCTGAATCATAAAAAGGGCCTGTTCCTGCATCTTGCTTAGGACCTCCTTCCTGGTGCTGATGGGCTGAATGGACCTGGCTTTCGGCACTGACCCTGAAATGGATGCAGGGGATTACAATGGTGGGGGCTGGCTCCATCCAGACCTGTTTGTGCCAGGGGAGTTCCCCAGCCAAGCAAAGCTGGTGATGATATCCCATCTCCCTGGAAGCATCCAGGAAAGTCCACCTTGCTGGAAAGATACTGCTCATCCCCAGCTCCCATGTTTCTTACCAATGATGGTCCTGCAGAGAGTGACGACACTGGAGCCTTCGCGCAGGTGAGTGGCTTTCAGCCTCTGGAGCAAGGAGAGGTAGAGGTCCCTCTGCCTCGCATCTGACTCGTCAAGCCCCAGGAGCCTTTCGGTGGTGAGCCAGAAGTTGGTCAGTTCTTCCCCTATGGATCAGACAAGGGACAGGAGTTCGAAGGAGCCCCTGAAAGCCCTGCTGCTGAGCGAAGCAGCCTGTGTGTTTTAAAAAAGAAAGAAGGAAAGATCGCCTGAAGGAACAGTGTAGAGAAGAGCCAGGCCAGGGCTATGCATCTCCCCAGCATGCAGCGCCCACGCTGGGGCTCTGCCGCTGGCTCATCTTCCAAAGCCATGTCTGGGATCACAGTGTCTCCTGTCCCACCGGTGCTTACTCATGCCTTCAGCTCTGTGCTAGTGTCCCGCCGGGCAGCTGGCCCACGGCTGGCTGAGAAGGGGCTGCGGAGCGCCCCGTGCCCACCTGCCGTTCCTCGGATGAAGGCCCGAAAGCGCCACATGCCCTGGCTCCCRCTGATGCACTTCTCCAGCAGCCATCGGTCAGCGCTTTGCCAGTTCAGCAGCTTTGCTGTCGGAAAGAGGGCAGAGCATGGCATTGGGGGGCTGTGTGCAGGAGCAGCCCCCAAGAAAGCCCTCCAGACCCCACCAGCATCCCCCCAGCCTCCCTGGCACGGGCTGCCAGAGGGCAGCAGCGCTGTGAGCCAGGAGACCAGCAGATCGCACTGAAACGGCAGTTTCGGACAGGACTGTGGGATGCACGTGTGGTGTTTGCAAGGATGCAGTACAACCCGCTCGTGTCAGTGATGGTCTGCCCAGCTATCGTGCCTCTTCCCCTTGCAACCGTCCATCTTTTTTGCCYGCATTTGGGGCTTGCCCTCAGCCTCCTTCAGCTTGAGGTTAAACCCCACTGGAGAAGAAGCAGCAATGCATTCAGAAACGGCATCGGAGCAAGCCTCAATGAATTGCTTATTTTTCTGAAATGAAAATCTGCATCCCCGCTGCCATAGCTTTCTTTCCAGTGGCCTTCCCTTGCGTTGACACGTAGGCTGACAAAAGCAGTTGGCTGGGCTGAGGTGGCTCATTTTAGGGGTAAACTGAGCGCAATTCAGACTTGCTGCTGGTAGGACAGACCACGGCATAGGCCTGTTGTCTCAGTGTAGGATGTATCAGACGAGGAGCATATCGTAATACAGTGTGAGAGCTCTGGGCACCCTGCACAGCAGCAAACCTGAAATGCCAGGACACCAGTTTCCCATGCCCGAGGATGCTCTCCGGCCCCGCTCCACCCGTGAACTGCATGGTAAACCCTGCTAAGCAGCTATTTCAGCTCAACCCCRTGGAGGCAGCAAGCCTGTACTAACAGGGCTGTGGAGTAAAGCCCCGCTCATCCTGTGGAAACCCTGGGATCTGCTGCATCCCTTAAAATGGGATGTGCAATGCCTTTTTAACCCGGAGCAGAGGCACGACCCACTGGGCAGGCACCAGGCRGTGACAGCCCCGGCGAGAGGAAGCCCTGCTGCGGCGGCGAAGCCGCTCCGATTTCCTCCGTGCCACGATGACTCACCTGCTTCCCCCGACCGAATGAAACCCAGGAGCTTCTGGCAGAGGATGAGGTGGAGGCACAAGCTGGATTTGCAGAAGTGAGGCAGGCGGTGCTTTTCCAGCCAAGCCAGTAAAGCTGGGGGGCTGAGATCCTGTGTTGCACCCCCCGCACCCAAGGAGAGGATTAGGCTGTGAGCAAGGAGCCGTCTCTTGCCTGAGGATTAGGGTGAGTAACGGGCCCCTGCTAYGGGGGAAGGAGGCAGGCAAGGCACCGTGTTGGTAGACGGCGATGCAAGTCAGCCCCGTGCTGAGAAAGAAGGGGGGTACTTGAGCTATAGCCCCCGTCCGCATCCCTGCGAGCTCTGCCTGCAAACCTGGGAGCCCCGGCGCTGCGTGGCTGCCTGCAAGGCTGCCTCTCCTCGCAGCCTGCCTGCTTTCCCGGAGCCCAGGCAGGAAGGCACGGCAGCTTACCGACAGCACCGAGAGGAGCAGGTTCCCTTTTGCTGTGGGATCTGAGCACCGCAAACAGCGCTTGGGGCTGTGGGGACGGGGGACGTCCGTAGGGGGGGCTGAGCCAGTTTGAGGATCAACAGGACCTTGGCTCCTGGTGAATTCAGGAGGAATACAGGACACGAGGGGCTGACGTTCGTGTCCTCCTTCCCTGCCACCACACACACTCTCCTTAACTCCAGCTATCGATGTTTACTGAGTGCTGGATGGACCCCATCAGCTACCCACGCACCAGGACTTTAAATGGCTTCTGCTCCTCCCAGGGCTCAAAAGCAAAACGATGCCTGGGTTTGAAATAATCCCCCGGCTGCACAAGCAGRAGATCCAGAGAGTGGCCTTGGCAATAAGAAACTGGCTCCTTCCCTCCCCTGCCCTGTGCCCTTCCTCCCTCCTCCTCACCCTCCTCGCAAGGGRCATTTTCTCACCAGGCGGCTCGGCAGCTCTGGCCAGAGGTCCCACTGGCTTGTGCTGCTGATGTAAATGGGCGTCTGGCCAAAAACCTGTATCAAAAGGAAAGGGGAGAGCTGAAAGAGATGGAGGGTGGCAAGGGAGCCCAGAGCCCAGTTGTTCTAGTTAGTCCTCACTACGGAGAAGGGCATCGTCTTTCCTTTCAGACCTCTATATCCAAGCTTATGTCCTCAGGTTTCCCCTCATTTTCCAGCCTGAGTGTGGTGTATTCCCAATTTTCCTGGGGCCTCTAACACCACAGAAGATGAAAGTTCACCTGAAAAGAGCTCAGAAAGTTTCCAGGCTTTATGGTGCGGAGTGGACTTACGGGAAGATTCAGAAACGTGTTGAAAAAGTCGACAAAAACATCATCTCTTAGCAGAAGCCCCATGTCCGTGGAGGCAATGGTTGCTACAAGGGGGAGAAGAGAAAGTTACCTGGGCTTTGTGTTGCCAAGTGTGACATAAATGTGAACCAAAAGATGAGTTTTGAGAGGCTGGACCAGAACAGCTCTAGGGGATGTGCGGTATGGGCTCATCCYGTGCACATACAGGAGTATTTGGACCTGGGACGGTCCATGAAATTTGGGTCCCAGTGCACCCACGTGCTCTAGGCAGGTGGCACAGGGTGTTTGGAAAGCACCAGGYTCAGCTGCATGCAGGAGCTGGGAAGTTCGAATGGCAGCTTCCCAAATAGCAAAAGTACATAGTTCGTGGAGGCTGGGCACAAATGCGGTGGCATCCGTGGGGCAGGAGAAAGGAGGTGCTGTGGCTGGAGGGGATGAGCTGTTCTCCTCCACCTTCCCCAGACAGCAGGCATAACCCTGCTGTCAYGGAGAGGAAATGTGTGCTGTGCTCTGGTGCTGCTGCTCCAGCTCCACTGCCTTGGTGCCCTCTGAGTCCTCTTGCTCAGGTTCTGGTAGCAAATTCCCCCAAATTAGCAAGCACCATCAGGCTGGGGGCAGGTTGTGGCTCTGGGTAGAATGACAGTCGCTGCGGACGCCCACCCCATCCACCCAGGACATCTAGGTAGTGTGCCAGTAGTGCCCAACACCTCCCGCTATCCTGTGAAGTTTTATTCGTGTCTGAAAGATCTGGATGCAAAGGGGTGGGCTGGCATCAGCCTACTGATGGGTGGATGCCCTTGGAAATGTCCACTTGCGCGAAGGCACAGCTGTATCACAGGGARGACCCATGTTTCAGAAGCCTAATGTTGCTTTTTCCCCGCTGTCCCCTTTGGGRTGTGCTTAGAGGGGCTGAAACCTCCAGCAAAGGTAACTCACCGGTGGCCGTCATGCTTCCGTGTCCCAGGGATGCGTTCTGGAGTTCCGCACTGCTTGTGACACGCTTGTCCTGGTGAGTCCTTGGCAGCCACAGGGCTCTCAGCACCTTCTTCTTTGCTGTCCTTCAGGGAAATGACACTTTTCTAATCACCAGCCCTGCAAACGCACTTGGGCGGTCCTGAAATTAAACCCTTCCTCTCTCCCCACTTGGGCAAACTTCTCGCCTTCAAACCAGGTTTTTGGTAGCACCTCGGTACCGTGCATGGTTGCTTTCAGCRCGTCTGCTCAGGTAGTGATGGAAATTTCACAGGAGACCCTGCTACATCTGCCCYGGACAGAGCAACCCCAGATTCCTTATTAGCTGTTCTGCTTCACCAGATTTGGGACTGAGACTAAACCTTGGAGACCCTCCAGTGAGAAGAGGAGAAAGAAAAAAGGAAGCACAACTCTCTTGCAGTAGCAGTGACCTGTTTCCCTGGCAGGAGGAGGAATCTACTCCCAAGGTGGGTATTCGATCCCCCAGTCTGTAATGCCAAGGTGTCAGACCTGGCAGGGCTGCTAGTGCACTCCGGGTTTTGGGCACCATCGTGCCTGGGGTCTCTGGTGTGCCTTGTGGCAGGGAAGTGGGTCTGCTTGTCTGTGGCTCTGTGCTGTCGGTGGGCACGGGAAGGGGTTTGTGGCCTGTCCTGCACTGGACATCTCTTCTTTGCTTGCCTAAGGGGGGGCTGTGGGATAGACTCCGCCATCCTCATGTTTCTAAGAAGCCCAGAGCTTTCTCGGTCTGGCCATTAACAAAACGCACTTGCGTTACGTTGAGGGTCATGTCCCCTTCCGTAGTCCTGTTACTGTCACCTCCGTGGGCGCAGGCAGGTTAAAACACATATAAGGGTGTTCAGCCCCCCCCCGGAGCCAGCTGTGAGCAGGCAGCAGCGGGTGCAGGCAGCGGTGGGGCAGGAGGGCTGCCTGCACCCCACGGGCTCCCCAGGAGCGGGGCTCCCCAGGAGCGGGGCCACCTCACGAGGTGGCGCTGTCAAATCAGGAATGCGAAGCCGTCCCCGGCAGCAACAGGGCTCTGCATCTCAGCAACGGGCTTGTGCCTCCCCAGCCGCCATTAGTACAGGGACGACTCCTCGTTAATTGTGGGGCTGGTGCTGGGGACCCCAGGGTGACGGTCGTGGGCTGCTGGCACCGGCTTGCTCCGTCAGCCCCAGCAAGTGAGCTCGTTTCTTTGTGCGTCGCTGCGCTGCCCTGTGCAAGGAGGATAACTGTGGTGCTGTMCCAGGCCAGGAGGGACATGACAGAGACTCGTGAAATCGTGTTAGAGATCACGCCTGAACTGTCCGTGCACACAYGTGTGCCCTGGGGAGGTCATGTCCTGCCACGCTGCAAGGCACCGGCTACGCTGYGTTAATTCAAATGCTTGAAACTGTTGGTTTTAACAGTGGTGGGTGGTGTGCACGTCCTCCTGGTACACGTGGGATGYGCATCCGCATGGTGACAACAAAACCGTAAGCTGCAAAATATCTGCTTATTCTAGTGSTGCCAGGCAGAGCTGCAAGAAGTAGTTATGGGAGACCCTGGGGAGGAGTAGCTCTGATCACAAATTCATAAGGATTTTTGCTTCTAAGCCCAAGAGACAAGAGAAGGGGGGGTAGGGATGAGCTGGTGTGGGGGCTGTCTCACATATGAAAGACTCAAAAGTCCTCGGGGAAARGTTGCAACTGTCAAAAAAAAAATATTTTCCAGTTGGCAACTGAGCAGATGCCCAGTGAGCTCTTCAGAGGCTGGTGTAGCTCCGCTGGTGCCCGTCCGGCTCTGGGCTGACCTCAGAGGGACTGTGCCAGTTTCTGCTGGGAAAGGACCAAGGCTGTAAGCAGGAACAGGCCAACATGGTTCCTGTGGGAACGCACTGGGCCATTTCCATGGAGTCTCTCCCCAAGAGGAGAGCCCAAGAGGTCTGGCAGGATGGAGCCCCCTCAGCCAGGCTGCAGCTTCCCGGGGTTTGCTYGGTGCGTGCATGGGCACATCTGCCCTGTTTGTCTTGCCGCAACAGCTCCTTGCAAAAGGAGCTCACGCAAGCTGTGTGGCTATCAAGAAAAAAAAACCAAAAGGCTTAAAAAAAAAGAGGCTTAAAAAAATAGATGGACGTATGAGCACAGCCCAGATTTAGAAGCGTGCTTGGAGAAGAGCACAGAGTGGCCGGACCCTGTACAATGATAAGGGCAGGGTTACAACACCAAACACGTCAGAAGGGTTTTGTTCCCTCTCTGTCCGAGCCCGAATTACCCACGTTCTCCATTCCCCCACGTGGGGTGCAGCCCCCCTCAGCAGACCTGAGGCCACCTCCGCCAGCAGCAGAGCCTAGCGCTCCTGGGGTGGCAGAGGGGACGGGGCTGGGTTTCTTATCCTTGCCCAAAATAAACTGGCACGGCTTGCCACGGCAGCAAAGTCCAAGGCTGCCCGACCGCGGGGTCAGCCTCGATGCCTGCGGTCGCTGGCCGCTCGCAGCCTCCCCAGGCAGCCCAACCTGCCCCTTTCGGTGCCGCAGGGAGGGTGGGGGTTGCTTCCCCCCGCAAGCTGTGGTCAGTACCCACCGACCCACGGCAGCCCCAAACACCTCTGCATTGCTTTTGGTCTCAGGTGATGGTCTACAGCCCCTGCAAGATGGGAAACTCCAGCACGAGGGAGCGGTGCAMGCACCTTGCTGCACAAACCTGCTCTTCCTCTAGCGCAAGTATCGTATGCCCAGACTGAGCTTTTAGGGCAAGACTGTTCCCCCCCCCGCCCCCCTACAGCCCCAGCCTGTTCTCATATAAATAGTTTAGGACACCTCAAAGACTGTGTCAGCAATGGGTTTGATCCTTTTGGGCCCATAGCACTTTAAAACTGGAATTGTCTGAGGTCTCAGGTATGGCGGTTCAGCTTTAAATATTCATTCCTTTCTTGAATATATTAGGATTATTTTTTTTAATATGATTTTCATGCTCAGTCTCCTGGGTGCATAAGACTTGTTTGCTCAGTGAGGACAWCTCTGGTATTTCCTTACATTAATTAGAAGTATTTTTGAGCCTATTGCCATCTGTCTGTAGTCTCCTTGCTTAGGATTTATGGTGAAGGCTGGGCTCTGACCCGTTACACCTGACAGMCCCTGCAGCAAGCTCTGCCTTTGCTTGCCTCTTCTCCAGCTCAAGCAAAACCGCTCRTGTAACCTTATACGTGTGGCCGGGTGTGTTGACTTCACCAGTCCAGGTTAAGCGTGTGCTGTGGCAGGACGGGGACCTAATTCAGCCATAAGGAAGGGGCACTTTGCAGTTTGCACTTTGCAGTTACCTTYTATAATTTACAATGTCGGGCCCGGATCCTACCATTGAACCTACTTGGGCAGCGCTTTGAGGATTTCTGCACTCTCACTTACGGAGCTGTGAAGTGTATTAGGCTGAAATTAATCTGCCAGCCACAGCTAACACGGCCCTGACCTAGCTGAGAGTGCATTTAGCAGCATGAACAGTGCTAATAAAAAAAGACAAAAAAAACCAACCCTGCCAATGCACACTGTGACCAATTTCCAACTGCAGGGAAAGGCATGCGCTGAGCACTCCCTGGGATATTCTCCACCCTTGTGCAGAGCAAACCGAGCCAAGCAATTTCTAGGTCTCAAATCCCGCCTGTCCCTGACGTTCTCATCTTCCAGCTTCCCCTGGTTGCTTTTGAAGGCGAGCACGTGCTTCTCGGCAGCGGCCCCTGCTCGCTGAAGACGCTCGGCCTCTACGCAAGGTCTGCACGCGTGCAGGGCAGAGCCGGCGAGAGGTAGGTGCTGCCTGCCGGGGTTACTGCCCGACCGGCCCCGGAGCTGGCAGCGGCGATGCCCCTTCTGCAAAGAGCCCTCCCCGGGGGGAGCCGGGGAAGGGGGCTGCTCGGGGACGAAGCAATGCCGTGGTTTCCTGCAAGGGGTGGCAAGGTGGGCGTCGGGCACGGTGACCGGCACTAAGGTGGCTGAGAAAGGGGTGGAGAGGCAGGTGCAAGCAACCGGGGGGGTTTGCATAAGGCTTTCCTGGCTGCTGCGGTCCAAGGCCCCTCTTCCCTTAAATGCGTCATGGGTGGGTATTGCAGCTGAGCTGCATAGGGAGGGAGCTTTTTTTTCTTTGCGTGTGCCTCTGGACTTTTTTATTTATTAATTGGCTTTCCGAAATTGCCCTTCTGTGCAGCCCAGGTAATCTGCTCTGTCTCCGAAAGCCCTCTGGTCACCACCCCTTGGCTACCCTTGACCCTGGCAGCATCTTCAAAGGGAGCATGGGCCTGCTGCGGAGCGTGCAATGTTTGCTCACTTATCGGGCGAGCAGCTACCGCCTCCCTGCCTTGGGGGGTTTCATCAGCCTCCCGCAGCGCTCCAGGGGAGACCCGTCGGCCACCGCTGCTTGCACAAGGTCAGTCCCCCCCACGACGCAGACATTTCCCTCGCCCCGAGGCGAGCTGCCTGTCCTCAGTCGGTGACTGCTGTTCGAGTCTTATCAGGGCAACTTATTAATTAAGCGCTTGCTTGTCTCACTAAGGTGTTAGGTTCATTTTTCCAGCCCTTGCTAATCATGGGTAAAAGAGGCTGCATCTCCGGTTCCTCCAGCCCTGTGAGTCCCACCGGAGCCCAGGTCCCAGCGGTGGTGGGCACGCTGTGGTGGGTCCGAGCAGAGGCAGCTGTGCCCAGCAGTGGGCAGAGATGGAGGTGATGTCCCATCAGGACATCCAGCCCATGTCTGGTCTCACTCGGGTGCATTTCAGTTCCTTATGCAGGACCTTACAGCCCAAAGCGCTTTCCTAGATGGGTCTGAAAATGGTCTATCTGAATTTGGGAATGTCTTAGCTGTTGGGCACAGGGAGAGGAGAGATGCTCGTCCCTCGTCCCTCCTCCCTCCCAGTTGTGCCATTGCTGAAGCTGGGGCATTTCGGGTGCATCAGGCCTCTTCCTAGGATCTAACCGATCACAACAAAATGGACCATTCCTCTTCCCTGTGTGATATCTCTGTTTAAAAAAGAAATCATTAATTTCTATTTAAGATTTATTTTTTTTTTTAGTGCTTGTGAAAGGCAAATGAGTACCTGGGCTTAGTGGACCAGGTCTGCATCCTGTTGGGGTTGAGATCCTGGGGGCAGCCAGCTCTCCAGCTGCAGGGTCTGCAGTGAGGGGCCACCCTTTGAGATGGCCCCAGGGAGCTAGGAAAGAGTCCCAGCACTGCAGGAGCAAAGCCAGTGGCCACCTGCCCCGGGGCCTGAGCCATAGAGAAGTTTCATATCCTGCCTTTTTAACCCTTGAATTCCACTCTCCACCCCTTTTTTTTTTTATTTGTTCTCCCTGTGGTATGACATTTCTGCATTTTAAGGCATTCCCAAATTCATGAGCCTGTACTTTCAGGGGGTCCCAGCAGCCAGGTGGGGGTGCAAGGCCCCTGTGGCAAGAGTAAACTGCCCAGGGCAGTTGGGGACATGATGACAGGGATGAGGGGGACATGAGGAGAGGGATGGGTCATAGCAGCCCTGGCAAGACGTGGTGGGGAGGGAAGCCATGGCACCTTGCTGCTGCTTGGCTCCTGTCTGGGGTCGGAAAAAGATGCTGGGGTGGTATCGGACTGGGCACACATAAGAGCAGGCACGTCTCATGCTGTGAGAGACTCGACCGTCCTGGTCCCCAGACCTCTCCTGGAGAGACTGRGGACCTTGCTCTGTGCTGTCCCTGCCAGGTTTGCATTGCTGCCTTGGAGGCAGAAAGGCCGCTAAGTCCAGCCCTGACCGACCCTCCCAGCTCACCAGGCGCTTTCAAACCCTGGCAATTCTCGCAGGATATAAACCGCGCCGGAGGGAAGTGCCGGGGCAGGCAAATAAAGGTGTTCCCACGAATTAATAGGAGGAAGAAAGAAAAACATGTGCCAGTTGGGACTCGCTCCTGGAGCGGTGCATTGCCTGTGGCAGGCTCGCCGGGTATTTAGAGCGGGGCCCTTTGAAGGCTCATTTAAATCCACTCCTGGGAGGTGTCACCTGTTGGCACCCTGCCTTCCCCAGCTCCCCGATGAGGTTTTTGTCTCGCTGAACGCGGGTGACAATAAGGGTCACTGGAGCACGCAGCTGGGCGAAGGCACAGGCTCTGAGCCGTGTTTCCCAAAAAAACCCCGGCAGCTTGCAAGGGGAGGAGGGGAAGGCAGGCCGTAAACAAGCTGCCGTGAGCCCTGCGGGGCAGCGGAGGCACGCTTCTCCCCCCGCCGGCTTCCCGGGAGGGGGCGCTGGCCCCGCGGCTGCACCGCTCGGCTCCTCTCCGCTGGCTCGTAGCCCTGTTGTGCGGGGAGAGGGCACGGGCATGGGACCGCCACCAAACCTCCCCCGGGGCGGGGATCGACATCCTCCCACCCCAGCCATGAAACCCTTGCCCACGCTGGGGGTCTCTCCCAGGYGGGGGTTTTCTAGCCGGCATGCATTTATCGGAGGGAGAGGAGATATTTACATTGCAAGCTGCCTTTGCTCCCTGCTTCCCTTCAGGGTTGCTTGGAGCTCAGCGGGTGAAAAGAAGAGCTGCCCGGCCCCGAGGCTCGGATGGCATCAGGGTCACCCCACTCCGCAGGGACTTCCACCCGTAAACACCCTGGGCTTGTTTGCAGCCACCTCTGGTGGCCAAAGTTTCTGGGAAATTTGCAGCTAGCAAGCACATTTCCAAGAATTTGGAGTTATCGGAGCTGCTCTGTCCCGATTAAACAAACCCTCTCTGCAAACCTAGGGAAAAGGGTTGGGCATGGCTTTACGTTGCCTGTAGCTTGACAGCTCCCCTTTATGGGGGCTATTGGCTATTTTGGGTCTCTCCTGCCCTGACTGGGTCTCATCACCAGCTCCTGCCTCCTTTTTCTTCAGCTCAGCCGTTAGATTCAGGTGACCACAGCTGAACTTGGTCTGAATATGGGATCCTGTGCTAATTTCTATAGGTAAAACACAGYGTTTGTTGAAACGTTTGCTCTATACGTAGGGTGCAGGAACTGGGGTATTGGGGGAAGGCAGTTTGTGTTTTAATRCCTGGTGGCTTTGCCTTGCCCAAGCAATGTGGGGAGGTGGAAAGCACCTGAATTTCACCTTGGTCCTGGRCAGCCTCAGGGGATTAACCCACACTTAGAGCTGCTGCAAGGTTGTGGTAAAGGATGAGCTGGGTTGTCCCCGGAGGGAGGGGACCCRGCTCTTGAGATGGGTGATAAATCAAGGTGAGGCCTTAGCCAGCACTTCCACCTTCTCCTGGCTGAGGATCCAGCTGTCCCTGGCCACTTTCCCCTTGGACTCTGGCTGTGGGGAGGCTGTGTCTTCAAGTAAGGTGGCTGTGACRGGTCCAGCTTCTGGAGGGATAGCAATTTTGGTGCCACCCCCCCGAGGCTAGCATGGGGTAGCCCAGGATCCTGTCACCCCGAGGCAGGCGTRTGGGTGGCGTGTGCTTGGCCTGGTACCTGCGTGTGCATGCAGGCGTGCGCACACAGGCTGGTGCTGGCATCGCTCTCCCGCCCCTTGGGTCAGGGCTGGGAGGTGCAGAGGGCTGAGCAGGAGTGGAGATGGGACAGCGAGTGAGCTGCCGGGGTGGAAAAATACTGGGCAGTGCCTGTGGTTTGCTGGGTGCCCCTTGCCAYCCGGGTGCCTCTGAAGTGGGTGCTCCCGCACCCACAGTGGGGCCTGGGGATTTCTCCTCCCTTGTGTGACAGTGACCGATCCTGGGCCCTGGAGTGGGGGTCTCGGCTGCAAATCCAGGTGCTGGAGCCCGTTACCTGCTCCAAGGGGCAAAGCAGGACATTGAGCACTGCCTGTTCCCCCACCCCCAAACATGTGCTCCAAGCCAGGGCCTGAGCCCAGGGCTTGGGGGGGGCTCCAGGTCCTCCCTCTCTTTCCCCGCTGCCCTGTTTACCCAGGGCGGCCCATTTCCATCCCTGTGAGTTATGCAAAGGCAGCCGCTAATGTAAACGCTGCGGAAAGCGCTGGATCTGCTCCCGCCGCCGCTTTCCCAAAAYTATGCGAGATGAGGGGGTACTTTTTTGGCCCGGGAGGGTTGCAAAAAGGACCCAAACTCTCCCTCCCCCCCGCCCCCCCTTCCGTCGGTGAGAGGCGAAGCGGGGGACTTCCCCCTCCTTCCCAGGGCCGGGGGCGGCAGGGGTAGCCCAGCCGCCGTGCCGCCGCAGGAGGAGGCGGAGGCGGAGGCGGAGCAGCGGCCCCTCGTCCCCCCCCGGCCCCGGCCTAGCCCCGGCCCGGCCGCCGCTGCCCAATCGGTGCGGCGGGGCCGGCGCTGCGGAGCCATAAAGCGGCGGCGGGCGCGGCCCCGGCAGCTGAGCGTGGGAGCCGCGCACCGCCGCCGAGCCCAGGTAACGGCCCCGCGGGGGAGTGGGGGGGGGGGGGAGAATCGGTCCCCCGCCGCCGGCCGGCCGCCACCCGCGCCCTCCCCCGCCGCAGCCCCTCGGGCTGGGGGGCGGCTCCCTGGCGGACAGACCTTCTAGGGGAAAATTCCTCCTTCGCTGTTCGTTCTTTTTTTGGGGGGGGGAGGTGGACAGGCAGCTCGAGTTTTCTCTTGAAAACAGATGCTTTTTGCAGTATTTTTTTCTTYACAAGGCTCTTCAGCTGCTTGCTTAAATACGGGTGCCTTCCTCCSTGCCGGGAGATGTACGCGTGGGGGAGGCTTCCCGCACTGGAGCGGGGCCGGTGGGGACCCCCCCGGGGCGCRCAGAGCCCCGCGGCCAGCGCAGGGGAGCCCCGCCATAGCAGGGTGGGCTGGGGAGGGATGGTCCGGCAGCCCGAGCAGAGGGGTAGGGTGTTGGAGTGACTTTCTAAGTCACTTCAAATTTCCAAATTGTTTGCGTTTCCAAGCTCCTGCAAACGCGCGTGGACCCGGGCTCCCGTGGTCCTGTCACACGGGGGCTGGCTGTCCCAGGCTGTGCTGGGCTTTCGGGGATGCTGCAGCTCTCGCCGCCTGGGACCGGAGCCCCTTCAGCCTCCCCATCGCTGCTGCCTGGGTTGCTCAGGGGTTGCTTGCGCTGCCTGTTGCTTTCTTTCGCGCTGTCTCCTGCCCTAGACGAGGCTTGTATAACTTCAGGCCAGCTGATCTGAGAAGGCAGCTGGGGCTGGCAAGCCCTCCTCGCTGAAGCAAGTATATTAAGAAAGCCCCAGCTAAGCTTTCCTTGTGCATTAGCCTTGCTCTGGAGCGGTGGCGGGTGCGGAGGCGAAAAGTTCACACAGGGCTGAGGAGCACTTTTGAAGGCTGTTGCTTGGTGGATGAGACCTAGTTTATTGGCAGGACGTGGGCAGGAGTCTGGGTATTGATGGGATGCTTTGAAGGCATYGCTTCTGGAGCAGGGCTTTCCTAGCTGCCTGCGTCTGCCTGAGCTGCTGTGTTTTCTGCTTTGCAGAACAGTGTGGGACCRCTGGAGATGGCAGCCGGCCGTGTGGCCGAGCTGTCTCATGCTCCTCCCTGGCTGGGGGGTGAAAAATCTGGGAGTGCAGAGAAGGGCTCACGGTTGGGGTTGGTTTTTGTATCCTCCTTGTAGGAGCCCCCTCGTCCGGTCTGCAGCCATGGCCACCTCGGCGAGCTCCCACCTGAGCAAAGCCATCAAGCACATGTACATGAAGCTGCCGCAGGGGGAGAAGGTCCAAGCCATGTACATATGGATCGATGGGACAGGGGAGCACCTCCGCTGCAAAACCCGCACGCTGGACCACGAGCCCAAGAGCCTTGAAGGTGAGAGGGCAGGTGCAGGATTCGCAGCACCCTCGCCGGGTGGAGAAAGCAGCCGTGCTAGGCTGCTCTGGAGAAGGGATGCCATTTCTCTCTTTTCATAGCAGAAGGATGGTATTTGGGGAAGACGTTGCTCCTCACCCCCTTCCAATTGCCTCTTTCCCTAGATACCCTAGGGGAATGTTCCCAGCTCTCCAGATGTGGAGTTTCAGTGAGATGCCCGGGGTTGGGAGGCTGTCCCTGGCACTGTCCCGGCTGCGGAGGGGGCTGTTGGCAGGGGCTGGGGGCTGTTGGCAGGGGCTCGGCGGCCCATTGACTCTCAAGTACTCGTTTTGGCCGGAAGTAGTTTGGCAGAAGAAAGTGGAGGGGGAAGAATGGAGCTATCCGGTGTAATTAAGAGCTTGTGTCCCTCAGAACAAACAGTCCCAGCTTACACAATAATAGCATTAGGATTTTCCCCAGGTTGCCATGGTGCTGGCTGGAGACAGTTATGAAATGAAAATACTGTGTGTGACGGAGCAGAATTACCGCGCTTTTTTTTTTTTCCTTTTCTTTTTTTTTTTTTTTTTTTTTTTTCCCTTTCCCTCTCCCCTTTTTGCTCTAAGGGAGTGGTTGGCACAGCTCCTTTGAAATCTTTGTGCTTCCCATCCTCCCACTTTCCCCCAGGATATGGAGGAGATAACATTGCCCGGGTGGAGTTCCCTGCTGCCCCCGCTGTGCTTTGACCTGGAGGGCAGCACGCAGCCAGGAGGGGTGGGCGAGGGGGCCAAGCTGGCCGTACTCCTCCTCCATCTGAGACTCCACCTACGTGTGATTTGCTTCCCCACCTTCTCCAGGCCATGCAACATGGATAAGGGTATTTCATGGCTCCCCTCGTTCCTACAGCTTGAAGCTGTCTCGTGCTCTGCCCTCTCCCAGCTTGCCCAGCCACCTCTGCGAGGAGACTGGGCGCTCTGCTCATCCCCGTGGTTGTTGCGACATGGGAAACATCCTCAGTGTTGCTCAGTTTGCTTGGGCTTGGCCAGCAGCCCAGCTCCTTGTGTTTCCCAGGGTGGCTGGGGAATTGCACTCCCCTGTTTTTTGCTTGTTTTGGTTTTGGTTGGGTTTTTTTAGTGATGTTTTTTTGGTTTTTTTTGCTTCCCCCATTTGGAACAGAATCAGCTGAGCTGCGATTAAACCTATTGTAGGCCTGTTTTCTATAAGCATCTTCACCTCTGTAATACTGGAGGGTGGCAGSGAGCCCATCCTCCTGGTGACCAGGGAACCTGGGTCACTGTGGCTCATTCCTCTCTCCGCTCCAGATCTCCCCGAGTGGAATTTCGACGGCTCCAGCACCTTCCAGGCTGAAGGCTCCAACAGCGACATGTACCTGCGACCTGCTGCCATGTTTCGGGACCCTTTTCGCAAGGATCCCAATAAACTAGTTCTCTGCGAGGTCTTCAAATACAACCGCCAGTCTGCAGGTGAATGGACCTTCTCCCTTCTCCTGGTGGAGGTGGTGTTTCTGGGGAGGGGAAAGGGAGACCTAGCCAAATGCTGTTCATGCCTTAGCATGATGCATGATGCAAAAATAACCCCTGCCCTGAAAGTAAAAGGCAAACAAAGTGCTGGTGATGGAGAAAGGGCTGGTCCTGGGATTCTTCACCAATGCTGCTGGGACTCAAACTGTAAATAAAGTGGAAATGGGGAATGGAGGTGGAGATGCTAATAAGCCTCGTGTTGCTTTTCTGTTCTAGAGACAAATCTCCGACATACCTGCAGGCGGATTATGGATATGGTGTCCAACCAGCACCCCTGGTTTGGGATGGAGCAAGAGTACACTCTTCTGGGGACGGATGGACATCCATTTGGCTGGCCTTCCAATGGCTTCCCTGGACCCCAAGGTAACTTCTCGGGAGTCTGTGCTGGACCAAGCCAGGAGTCCTTAACGCTGTGTTTGAACTGTAATCCGTGCGATGCAGCTTAAGTACTTCAGGCGAGCTGAAAGATTCGAGGTGTTTCTAGAACTGAAGGTGGACAATAGCAAGCAGGATATTGGCAAAAACTAACCCATGAAATTAAGATCGTTACAGAAAGGCTAAGATGAAGATTGGCAAATTTGCTGCTTGGTTTGTTAGTCTGCAGGTGACTTAAACTCTTGCCCAGCGTGACAGAGCACAAGCTCAGGTTTTCAGAGGGACTTGCTTTATGTCAGTGCTCTGCTCTGCTAGTGCTTCAATGACAAACAGATTTTGGGGGTTTCCCACACATCCCAAGCCTTTGGAGAGTTCTTTCCTGCGTGTGCTCAGTCTTCACTGAATTTAAGCTTTTTTCCTCCTGGAAACTCATGTTCCTCTTGCTGTTCAYCTGTGCCGTTGCAGGTCCGTACTACTGCGGGGTAGGGGCAGACAAAGCCTATGGCAGAGACATTGTGGAGGCCCACTACCGAGCGTGCCTTTATGCTGGCGTGAAAATTGGAGGAACCAACGCAGAAGTGATGCCAGCCCAGGTAAATTGTTCTAGCTGCTTCATGAGATGAGATAGTACAGAAAAATCCCAGGCTCCAGCGGGAGCTTTTGGCTCTGAGCCACATAGTTTTATCAACAATCGGAGCATAAGGGGGTGGGAAGTGTCTCATTGCAAGTGTCTCTGCACCACTGAGCTGGTGACTTCTCCTTCTTGTAGTGGGAGTTCCAGGTGGGACCATGCGAAGGGATTGAGATGGGGGATCATCTCTGGATTGCACGCTTCATCCTCCATCGGGTGTGCGAAGACTTTGGTGTCATTGTGTCCTTCGATCCCAAACCCATCCCTGGGAACTGGAACGGTGCTGGCTGTCACACCAACTTCAGCACCAAGAACATGAGGGAAGATGGAGGTCTCAAGTAAGTTTTTTGAGATGGGCCTGTTTGCTAGGCAGCAGGCTGGACTTGGTTGGTAACAGCGAACTTTTTGCAGAGCTTTTGACCACATGGGAGATGTCACTCTGGTGCTTGGCGTTATGTTTGAACCTTTATTTTGGATTTTGGGGTGGTGGGTTTTTGTTTTTGGTTTTTTTGTTGGGTTTTTTTTGGGGTGTGTGTGATGATATACTCCCTTCTCGGTGCTGGGTGGGACATTCAGCCAGCAGTACAGCTCCATCCATGCTGATGGAAGCACAKGTGGCCAGGATGCAGCTATTTGTAACAAGCTGTCCAGCTCTTCATCTGCCAATGCTGCAAACAAGCAAACAGACTCAGCGTAGGCCTTTTTTTTGTTTATAACCATGATAAAAGAGAAAGACCATTATTTGCCTCTGTCTAGGCCAGGCTGTGGAAGCAAATGCCATGTTTTCTTAAACAAGAAGATCCTGGAAATGTAAAGCCAGAGTTCCCATGTGGGACTGATGTGCAGGCAGGGACCTTACAGCACTGGGTTGCAGCGGAGCTCTATGAAGGGATTCCTGCTGGCAGCTGCGTTTTCTTGCCTTAATCTTAGTGATGCCCTGAGATAATGAGCCAACCTGTGACCGTGTGAGCTTCCCAAATRGAAAATCCTGTGTTAAGGAATCTCCCCTCCGAGAGCAGGTTCCCCAGGGCAATGTGTAGGATTTGGCCATGGGTCAAAGTGGCGGTGTCCCACACAGAGCACTCCTGAGGGACCTTTTGAGGCCATGGGGATCCTTTTCCAAGAACCAGCCTGGGTCAGAAGTAGGAATGGAGAGAAGCCCTGTGTTGAGATGATCAGAAAAGTGGGTTGTAGGGCATAGGCTTTATCGTGAAGTGGCTTGGGGACAGCAATGAATCTGCTATCACTTGGATGCTYGTACCATCCATCAGCCACTCACTGTGTCTTCCCCTCTTCCTTGCTCCCTTCGCAGGCACATTGAAGAGGCCATCGAGAAGCTGAGCAAGCGTCACCAGTACCACATCCGTGCCTACGACCCCAAAGGGGGGCTGGACAATGCCAGGCGCCTGACGGGTTTCCACGAGACATCCAACATCCACGAGTTCTCCGCTGGCGTGGCCAACCGCGGCGCCAGCATCCGCATCCCCAGGAACGTGGGCCACGAGAAGAAGGGCTACTTCGAGGACCGCCGGCCCTCCGCCAACTGTGATCCTTACGCTGTGACAGAGGCCCTCGTCCGCACGTGTCTCCTCAACGAAACTGGAGACGAGCCTTTTGAGTACAAGAACTAAGCGGACTGCGCCCACAAACACCGCCTTCCCCCCACACTTCCCGCACCCCTAAACTTCCTTTCTAGATGTAATCCCGAGGGTACAAGATAACACGTTTTGTGTCTCAGTAACTCTTGTTGTCTTGAGGTGGGGAGGAGGGCAAATTTAGTTTTATCGGTGTCTGTTTGTCATTGACTCTTCAGAAGACAGGAGGAGGAGAGAGTGTTAGAGAACTTTTAACCACTGTTTTATTTTTTTTGTCTAATTCATCTGTACATCTGATGGGATCTAGTGGCTTCCAGGGRCAGACTGCACACACAAAAACCGAGTAGATGAGTGGAAAGCTTAAAACTATAGCTGACTCCCACAAGAGTCGAATGTGGGGTGTTAGCCCCTCCGCTGGCTCTCTGCAGGCTAATGGTTCTCTAAGGTTGGTGCCCTTCTGCGAAGAAGGGAGGACGGGAGCTGTGATGGAGCCTCACGTGCTCCTGCCTGTATGGTGCGACGGGGAGATCTTCACCCTCTGGCCACTCTGAGGTTCCTGGGAATCTCCTGGCATTGAGCTCAGCGTAGGAGCGTTGAGGAGAACTCCTGGTTCTGTCACTGGAAGTCAACTGGTCTCTGGCTCATAACACAGAGTGAAGTAGTATTTTTCTATTTAAATATAAAAACAAACAAAAAAAAGGAAGTGGTTTTTTTGTTTTTTTTGTTTTTTTTTTTAAAAAGAGAGATGACGTTCCAATGACTCACCCGSCTAGAGCAGGCAGAGCTCCTGAGGATGCTGTCGGAGGGCCTCCAGGTGGGACTGAGGGTGAGCTTGGAGGGCTCAGTGGAGGAGATGGATGAGATTTGTTTCAGCGTGGAGCGGAGTTTGCAGGAGGTGGTTCCCAGACCCGGGAAGCCCGCAGAAGCATTTATCACTGTAACTTGAGCAGCCGCGACGTGCTTACGAGCGCGTTAGATCAACAGGAGGAAGGTGTCCTGAACTAGGAGTTGACCGGTCAACTTAACCATGTTCKGGACAGAGCTGTGGGTCTTCTACCTTTCCAGCGGGGCTAGCATGTCACTAAAGCAGGGCTTTTGATAAAGGAAAAAAAAAAAAAGTTTTAGATTTTTTTTTTTTCATAATGTTCTTAGTTTCTAAAACTGAATGGTTTTACAGAGACCGTTGATGTCACTGTTGTGTCCTGGCTCTCGGGCTGCCTGCTGTGATGGGGGCTAGGAGAAGGGAGAGGCCACCCATCCCTCCCGGCCAGCTCTGGCACCTCCCAGCTCATGCTGGGGGGGTTCAAACGTTCCGGGACTTTACACTTGGGTATCTTAGATGGTGCCAGTTATATTCCATTGCATTTGGACTTCTTCCGAATAGTTTTGTTTTTTTTTTTTTTTATAATAAAAAAAGAAAAAAAGAACAAAACCTTAATTCTGACTTCTGCCTCCTTTCTGTGATTTATCCTGGCAGCTCCTCTTGTATGCCTGCACCATTTGAAGGGAATTTGACCCTGAATAGTGGGTAGGCTTTGGCTTTTCACTTTTGGGGTGAGGGTCTTGCAATCCACGTGTGCTCTCCAGAAAATGGGGTTTTGTAGGTGGCTGTAGATTCTCTGGTGGGTGATGGTCTAGCTGCGACTGGAGTGGGGTTCTCTTGGTATGGGAAAGGGACTGGGCTTGTGAGTGTCCATAGGGAGGGTTATGGGGTAAGCACAGGTGTTCCTGCATCTCCCCCGCCGCCTCCACACAAGTTCCACAGGATGTAGAAACCCTACAGAAAATAAAATTCCAGCAAACTTCATGAAAAAAGGGGCTTTGTGGAAGAGGACCCTTTCCCACTTCCCCTAAGGAGAAAATGCTGCTTATCCACATTTGGTATAAAACCAGGCATATAGAAAAGTAAGCAAGGTAGTAGAAATGTGTCACATTGCTCCCTAAGTCCTTTATTTAGCTTGTGGTGCTATTTCCCGCCTCCCCAAGAGGTACTTTCTTCAGGGGTGGATGCTTTAACCATTCCCATCTTTAAATATGGATTAACTACACACGAGCATCCTGCTGGGCTGATGAGGCCATTCCTCCCATCACATTTTTATGGACCAAGTGGTCTTCTGCATCTCCCTTCTGGGGAATGTTCCAGGCAGCACTTTCCTCACCACGGTCCCAAAATCACGCTAGCTCCCTGTGCCCGTGCGGGGTGGAGTGTCACTGGAGCAGAAGCAAAGTGGACACCATGTCCTTTTCTCCGATCACGACGTGACCACGAGGACTTTGGCCTCTGTCCGGGCTGGAGCAGGGGTACTGCAGCCAGAAGAAACCCCCGCTGCTTTGAAGTAACTCATGAGCCCAGARACATTGGGGGTTTTCTGCTGATTTGGGTGCAGGGGGGGCAGCTACTGTTCTTTCTGCCTTCCAAGAAAATGTTACAGAGGAAAGAATGGATAACACCTAAATTAAGGAAACTTTTTTAAGGGCATTTGCACATAAGGAAGGACAAGACAGGGTAATGCTTTTTYTGAGTTTCCTGTACCTCCAAACACTGTGCATCCTCAAGGCTGGAGCCCTGTCCCTCCAGAGACCCTTTTCTCCTGGGGAACAATGGAATTGGGAAAAGTGGGCACGGCTTAGTTTTGGCCACCAAGCATCACCAGCAGCCAAGCCAGGTTTTGTCCTGGGGCTAAACGCCATCTCCCTGTGCCTCACAGAGCCTCATCGATGCAGAGATGTGGACTACCATTTATATGTGCCCTCCCGCAGAGGATGCCATCTCCAGGCTGGCCATCAGGGTGATAACAGGAGCAGGCTTCAGTCCTTTGCTTCTGCAGCTGCCTTGAACATAAATTTAGGACAGGAGTTTGATGCTTAATGGTTCCTCTTGTTCTCAGCTGAGAAAGCATTTATCCACTCACTTCACAATTACCTAACTGAAAACAAGGTCAAAMCAACAAACATTGTGCTGTAAAACGGCTTTGCAGATGATTATTAAAAATATATGCTAAAAAAAGATTATAATGAGTTAGAGGGGAAAGTCCTTCCTTTCCTCTAGRCACTGTTTTCTGACTTTTTGCCTAAAGTCTCCTTTGCAGTTACCTAAACACCATTTCCCAGCTATGTAGGGTAGAGAAACCTCCTCTTAAGACTGTGGAACTCTTGCAAATTGAGCCTGAAACCTTCAGAAGCTGTATTTACTGCTTATGTATTTATATAAAACATTTTGGCTTTTAATCTTACCCTCTCAGGAGGAAGCGAATCCCTTTTCTGCGTTTACTCACGTATCCTTAAAATGTGAACAATGACACAGAAACGTTCACTGAGTACAAGAAAATGCAAGTATTGGTCCCAAAGGGTTTGCCAGGCACATCGGAGCAGTGGATCAGGAACTGCTCCGAATGAGGAGTCAAAAATAGCACCAGCTTTTTGAAGTGCCCGTTGGTTGCGCTCCCTTTTAATCAAACACCAGCTTTGGAGACAAGGCTGCTCCAAAACGATTAGTATATCTGCTCACACACCAGGCTTTTCCCCRTAACTGAATTTTAAGGCAACCAAAATAAGATTAGCCACAGCTCCCTTCAAATATAGCCTGCAGCAGATGAGCTAATCAAGATCACACTTGCAGCATCTTTTAGCACTGGGCTGTGCCAGCCCAATTACCGTGAGGAGATGAGGGCTTTTCTCTTCCTGAAAGTCCTGATGAATCAGGTGTGTCTGGTTGGGTTTCTTCTGGCCTTTCACACTTTCAGAGTGCCCTGATGCTGCTCCAGTATCCACATACCAGTTCCCTTATTTTTTGTGTGTGTTTTTTAGTGCTATTTGATCTTCCTAGATTACCCTTTTTGGTCAATCAGCCTTTGCATCCTTATGCAGCCTCTGGCTGTGACCACCTCTCCCTTCTTCAACACAGCTTCTGGAGGAGAAATCAGCCAGTCGTAGGTGGCTGGGGTAAGGTTTTGCTGAGCTGTCTTTTGGATGCCATTACCTTGGGGGGGGGGGGGAAGAGAGGCACTTCTTCTTGTTGCTAGGCAAAATTGTTTTTATTTCTCCGAGTCCATTTTTTTCCCTTTTCCTGGGATGTTGATATTGGCCCGTGTGACTGTCCTGCATCTCTTTCTGCCCGTGGAGGATGGGAAGGGATGGGAGCCAGACACAGACTGCTGAGGGGTGATTTGCAGAGCTCTGCAAGAGCCTCTGTTCGTGCTTGAACCTCGGAGCAGCCCTGCTTTGCTCTCTTGAAACGCCTCCTGGAGCTCCAGCAGCTCCTCCGGTGTGGTGTTCAGAGAAGTCCCGCCTGAGATCTACACTTGCWGTTCATCGGCTGGGTTGTGAGCTGGTGCAGAGCCATAGAAGAGGGGCTAGAGGTCCTTTGCCCTCTTGAAGGAGGCCAGGGCATGCTCTGGAAAGGTGCTGCAGGCCAGCCCGCTGGGAACAGCTCAAGTGTGTCCRGTTGGTAGTTTCTTGTGTGACCCAGATGAGAAAGGTGGTGGAGCCGGGAGGGGAATCCTGCTGTCATGGACGTCAGTAATTCGGCTTCAGCTGAGCTGGGATTTCATTCCACTTGTTCAGTTACTGATTAAACTGAGGACAGCTGCTTAGGAAACAAGTGGGAGCTCTTGAAAGGGAAGATCTCCTTAGGTCTGTCTGGCATCGCTGGCCAGCTGGATGCAGGGTTAGACCTGGGGTGGCTCATGAGCAGGTCCTCCTGGCTCTTCAGCTGGGACTGACCACCGATGTGCAGTGGCCAGTTTACCCATGCTGGCTCTTGTGGCTTTTAAATTGAGTCCTGACTCTGCTTGCTGATAAAGGGGCCAGTCCATCTGTAGGATTTGTGGCATGGAGACACAAATATCTTTTCCTGAGGATTATGGGGGATATTAGTCACTGAGTAATGACCCATCTGGATGACCAAAGGTCTCACTTGTTAACTGCCCGGTTCATGAAGAAATGGTGATCTCAGTTTGCTCCTTGTGACTCTGCTCTGAGCCGGTGCCGGGTGTTTTGGGACTGTCCCCCTCCCTTGTGCAATGACCTTTGATGAAAACGTGCCCCAGTCTGGCTGCTCTCCACACTGAAGCGTCTCCAGGGTCTCCATTCCCAGTGGGAGATGGTGTGGATCAGAGCCTCTCCCAGCTGCTCCTGGAGGTGTCTGGCCTGCGTTTGGAAGGAATGAGATCTGAGGCTGGGTGCTTCTTGCAGGTTAGCCCCCAAAACCTGCAGTGGCCTTGCACGCAGAGAATGCATGGGTTGACCTCAGTGGGAGCCTGCCTGGCTGGGGAGAAACCCAGGATCAGAGGGGGAATTTGGGAAAATCCATGTTCTGTGATGCCAGAATAAGCACCAGGGCTACAGCTCTTCACGGTCTTGTAGGAGGACTGGGCCCTTTGCCTCTCCTAAGCCTTCTCCATCACTGCTCCTTTCCTCCCTTCCCTGGTGAGATGGCGCAAGACTGCTGCGTGTGCTGGGGTAGCGGTGCAGGGGGGCAGCTCAGGCTTTACCTCAGCCAAAAAGTTGTTGGGTTTGGTTTTTTTTTTCCTTCTTTTCCTCCCCATCCTGGCCTGCCCACAGGCTGGCACGACCAGGCTATTTTGCTTTCATAAGCTGCATTATGTAAGCCACGTCTTGAGTGGGGATGCGGTGCCAACTTGGACTCCGCAGCGGGAAGGAGCCGCATTCCTCTGCCGCTGGGTTTAATCCCTGCCTCCAGCCACAGTTGGTTTGCTGGGAGGAATCGGAGGGTTGTGCTGAGGTTTCTAATCCCTTGCCCCAGGTGAAGCCAGCTCCTTTGTGCAGGAGCCCTGCTTTCCTTTGTCAACAGGTTGTGCCCATGACTCCTCTTAGCAAGCCCTTTCCTTGGCTGCTAGGAGGGTTGGCCCAGGCATGCACACCACACCTCGGGACCTTCCTCTCCTCTCCTTGTTTGTTGAACTCTCTGTGCTTTGTGGCTTAGGTTGCACTTGCTCAGAAAGGCTGGGGGGGGAGGGAGGGGTAGAAAAATGGAAGCGGAGACTTCTGCAATTCTAGCACGAAAAACAGTGGCAAAGGTGGGTTGCCAGGCTGGCATGGAAATCAGGTAGGCTGCAGAGCCTGAGGAAGACCACCTCGGTGCCAACAGCTTCTCCATCTGTCCCAGCACTGACTGCCCTCCCAGGGTGCCACGTCTGCAGGACGTGACCCTTGTCCCACCAAGGATCTGGGGAAGCCCTGGAGATCCTGCACCCAGGGCTCCTGTGGCACCAGCCTGGCTGGGAGCAGGGTGCAGGACAGCAGTGGGTGCTTGGCAGGGTGTTTGTTGGCTCCCCAACAGCCTGAGCAAGCTGCTTTCAGCCCCTGTGCTCAGGATTGATGATCTTCAGGACCCCATTTGGCTGGGCATGGGCCACGTGGGTTTAGAAGGAAAGGTCCTCTTCCTCCTCTTGGGTTTTAGATGAAGCTGACAGCAGCAATGCCTTGCTGCGTGTTTTCATGTTCTGTGGGTGGATGAGGCACTAGACTCCACAGTTTTTGCTGGCAGCTTTCCCCAGTGCCAAATATGCTGTTGAAATGAGAATTATTAATCAGATACAGGTTTGGGCTGCTTTTTCTCCTCACAAAGCCAGGTGGCTCAAGCCCATCCGTACGGTTTGTGGAGATGCTGAGCAGCTGGCTGAATTGCCCAGCTGCTGCTGTCCTGAGCCGGAGCTTGGCCAAAATGCCTAAAATACTGGGAAAGCAAATGAACAGGATCCTCCTCCCCTACTGAGCTGAACCTGTAGGATTCTGGAAAGCATACTGGCCAGCAGGTATTTGGTAAAATGCTAGGATCAATGTTTGCTTCAATCACAAAAAGCCATCTGCTCAATGCTTCTCCATGTTTAGGGGATCCTGAGCAAGCCACCAAGTTCGAGGTGGGAATGGCTGTGCCCAGGGCTATGTTGTACAGATGCCGTTTCCATTTAGGAAGCTGCCTGGGAACAGCTGGGCTTAGAGATGGGCTTAGCCTGTCTCTGAAGCTTGGAGGCCAGGGCTTCAGCTGGCTGAATCACCGAAAACTATGCGCTTGCTCTGAAATACAAGATATTTTCAGACTATTTTCCACCCAGGCAGATAACACATGTGGGGTGATTAACTGGCTCCATTTTTTCCATCTCTGCTTGTGGCTGGCTCTCCTGGCAAGATCTCCATCTGCTCTTTAAAATGCTTTCACTGTAACATGGATGCCTCCCCTTCTGGCAAATAACTGTGCCAGTGATCAGCGGGTGACACTGTCACCATGGGCTGTAGACCTATGAGGAAGCATTTCATTAAGAGATTGCTTTGGTGTGGAAGTTTTTTATCTGTAATCTCTCTAGGATAAAGAAAGCTGCTGATGAAGCTGGCTGGGGAAAGAGGTGGTCTCAGGCACGGCTGTCCCCTGCACCAGTTTGGGGATGTGCCCCGTGTATCAGAGCAGGAGCCAGGGATGCTCCATGGATGGTGGTTTGGGACCAAAGAGCATCCTAAAGATTTGTGTCATGCTAGCAGTCTGTACCATGGAAATGTCCTGGTCAGAGTGAGGTGTTTCATCTSGGTCATTGGGTCTCTGTTTTCCTGGGGAGGGAAAAGAGAGCYGGCAACAGTACTATCTTACTCTCAAAGTGTGAGTTGTATTGCTYGTGCATGGCAAACCCTACTCACACCAGCTTCTCTGCACAGGGTAGAATATAGCTCAGAAACATCAAGGGATAAAGGGCGGTATCCAGGACCCTACAGAAGGTGTCAGCCCGGCTTATACAGGCAACGAAGAGCAGAAGGGGTTGAATACAGCCTGAACGACGTACTGCAACACCCCTATGGACAGGGAGCCAGGCTTTGGCATGGCAGGAGCAGARGTGCTCTGAGTCATTCCTGTGAGCCACCCATGGTGGCTCCAAAGCACCCGGGAAGGAGTTGGCCACGCAATTTGAGCCTGCACGTGGGTAAACATGAGTCTACGTGGTTCCTCTTGAAACAAAAGACAGCCCTCCTCCATGTTGTGTCTTGCAAAGAGGCAGTCTGGGCTTGCTGGGGGAGCTTGCGCTGGAGAAGGTCATGGCGCTTGTAAGATGGGAGCTTCTGCTGGAAGATCTGGTCTGGGTAAAACAGGAATCTCCATGCAAAGGTTGAGGTGGGAGAAAGGCGGTGATGCCACATGGGTTCTGCAGAACACCTGCAAGACCAGGGTGAATGGGTTTCTAACGGACCGTAGCTGAACTGGATCACTCCCAGGGCACCGGTGCAAACAGTGTGTGACCCTGGTGTCATGGGACATCTTGGGTGGGAGCTGGTGACAGCTTAGCCCAAAGAGCTCCGACACCCAGCAGCTCCCCCTGCTCATCTCCCCCTCCTATCCAGCCAGTGGAAACTGCTCGCATCAAATCTAAAACAAACGCTGCAATACTTGTCTTTTTGTTGTGAATAATGTCAGGCCTTTTTTTCTGTGCGCTATTGAAGCAGCAGCTGTATTTCAACCAGCTGGCAGCGCTCTGGGAGGAGATCAAGTGTTCTTAGCAAAGYTGGGCCAGATCTATGGCTGGTGGAAATCGGTGTAATTCTGTTTGACCTCAGCGCTGAGCTGCTTTGTACCAACTTTGAACTGGGCTCCCAGACCGAGGCTTTGGGGGATTTTTGCAGGGGGGAAGTGCTCTTTGTAGAGGTGAAATAGTCCTGCATGCTGTTATGTCCGTCACAGCAGAAGGGTGAGGAGCTCGGCTGTGCGGTCAGGTAGCGGCTGAGTGCAYAAGATTTCAGTGGTGTGGGGAGGTCTCTGAGCACTTGCTGTTGGATAGTCCTCTTCTGAAGCACGCAAAAAAGAAAAAAAAGGGAGAGGAAAAAAAAAAAACCAGACTCTTCTGTGTCCGGGGCACCTGGAGCTGTGTGTGTGTGGATTGCCACACTCTGCCCGTGCATGCTGCAAGATCAGAGCACCAGCCCTGCCAAAACATCCAGCGCTTCTGGGAAGCGTCCGCAGCACCGTGTGCTTGTCCCACAGGATATKCTGTGCCTCCCTCTGCCAGGTACCACAGGGCAGGCGCCAGCCCTTCCTCTCGGCTTGGGAACAGCTTGTTTTGAACGTCAGTGGCACAGAAAGCAAAGAAAGCAGGAGCAGATGTGCCTGTGGGTACCGCTGGCCCATCTCCCTGGCACGGGCAGGAGTCTCTCCTCTAGCACTGCTGCCCGCAGGCACCTGCCCCTGCGCTGCTGACCCCCAGGACATGCGGGACCCCCCTGTACCAGCACTGCCCCGTGCTCTCAGCCAGACCCCTGTCCTTTGCACAGAAGGTCTTGGGCAGCAAAGCTGCTCTGGRTGCTGGATTCATTAAAATAGTGTCTCCTCTCAAGACTCAGCTCAACCCTCCCATCCCTYTGCTCTGCCTGTCCACTAATGGGTAGCTCAGTGTGGAAGTGGGTTGAGAAGGACGTGGGGGACTGGAAAAGGCTGGGAGGAGTTGGAGGGGAAGGAACATGTTCAGATGAGAGATAGGTTTTGTTGGTTGTTTTTTTTTCCTTTGGGCCGTTTGTTATATTCTGGTAATGAGAAAACATGCAACCTTTCTTGGTAAGAAAACCCT